>CM039679.1:313388403-313988403 GCA_022537955.1 Schmidtea mediterranea | reverse complement strand
ATTAAATATCTCTATATTGCAATTAATTTTTATATTTATAAATATTCTTAAAATGTTATTGGATAAAATTATTTAATATATTTTACAATTCAAAATGTCTTTGAAAGTAATAAAAAATATTAAATTTTTCAATGACTTTGGAAAGGGCATCATTTAAAACAATTTTGGTTTTCATTCTTCAAATTTAAAATTTATAAATTATTTTTTTGAAAATAATTTTGAAAAGGTAAAAACCAAATACTTGATTTTTATTGGCTCTTACTATTTACAAATTTCTATTGGCAACGACACTATTTTTTTATAAAATTAATTGCTAAACTCATGTTCAAAATACTAATAAATTTATCAATATATTAAAATAATTACAGTTTTTATTGAAAATGATTTTAAAACGTACAAACTATAGCGATTTTTCCATAAAACTATTATTAAACTAAAAATGGATGAAAATTTGAATAGATTTATCGATATATTTATTGTAATAATTTAAATTTATCTTAAAAATAATAATTTGAAAACGTTCAAACCATATTGATTTTTTAAATAAACTTATTATTTGACTAAAACCGGTTGTTGAAAATACTAATAAATTTTTGAAGTAAAATAATAATTTTTTCATGAAAATAATAATTTGAAAATGAAATTATAGAATACTTGATTTTAATTGACTAATTCTATGTGTTACCAATGACAACGACTCAAATTTAATTCAAATTCAAATTTTAATGTTCAAAAACAATACTTTATCATTTCAAATATAAATTATTTTCTAAATATTATTGGTACC
Organism: Schmidtea mediterranea; assembly: GCA_022537955.1. Lineage (NCBI taxonomy): Eukaryota > Metazoa > Platyhelminthes > Tricladida > Dugesiidae > Schmidtea > Schmidtea mediterranea. The sequence continues at coordinate 313,987,616 of CM039679.1, read as the reverse complement.
ACATTGATAAGTAGATAGGAAATCATACTATTCAATCGAACATAATTTCATTAATCTTTTTTAATAAATAAACAAAACAGAAGTCATATAAAATCATTATCATGTTGAACTGATATTAGATCTTGTTGCTAATCACCAATAAATTAGTTATTTTTTTTAACAATTATCCAAATCTAATTACAATTATTGTAGCGTTTTACAATAATTGTAATTAGATTTGGATAAGTGTTAAAAAAAATAAGTAATTTATCGGTGATTAGCAACAAGAGTCTAAAGTTTCCTTATAAAGAATATGGATTACTTCAACAATGTTTCCAAATTTTTACATATAAAAGTTGTAATTATAACGATTCAAGCAAAATATTTTCAAATAGATCGACTAAAAAATGTTCACGTGCAACAAATATTGGCTAGTATGTTAGTAGTGTGTAAATGAGCGTTTTCGGCTCAATACAACACGAGATACCCGAGATTTCATATAAAAAAAATCGTATTTTGAAAAATTATATTTTCCATTCTGGAAAATTATATTTTTCCATTAGGAAATCATTCAACACCCGAATCTTGTATATTAGAAAGTTGTATATTTGAAAACTGTAAATTAAAAAAATTCCAATTTACAAAATTCTATTTTTCTTTTTGAGCAATTTCTCCTGAAACGGTCATTTACACAATACTTGAATTTCAATAAAATAAAAAAATTTATCCGATAGAAATTTAACCGATAAATTTATAAAAATTATAACCTTTTGAAAATAAAAAACTTAAAAATGTCGCCTACTCGACCGAGAGAATTTAGATGTATTCCATGTGGTAGAATATTTACAAGAGTATCAGCTTATACAAGTCATTGTAAATCTATAGATCATTTAAGAAGAACTGTTGGTCTTGATAATTATAATTTTAAACTTTGTAAAAAATGTAAAGAAAATATTTAATAAATTTTTTTCATCTTCATTATGTAAAGTGTAATGTCAAAAAAAGAAGAAGAAATCAACCCATAAAGAATTTATCAAGTTCAAGTTCAAGTTCATCAAGTTCAGAAGAAGAAATTGAACAACGAAGATCGACTAGGTTTGATTAAGTTGAAGAAGATGAAATTGATCAAAATGAAATTTAAGAAGATGAAAAACTTTGGTGTAGTAGGAAACCCAAAAAATTTACCAAAGAAAAAAAAGAAAATTTCGGGTATTCCACTTTTACTGTTACCCATACTTTTGGTAACTCAATGACATCACCAATAACCACAAATAAATATATTGATATGCATTAAAAAGAAATAAAAGAAAAAATGGAGCATGCTTTAAATAATATGAGGGTTGGAAGATTTTATATTTTAAAATAAAAACTTTCAATAAATGTTAAATATTATCGAGGTAATGAAGAAACTGATACATTTTTACATTCTAGTTATGACACAAGTTATTTACCATTGGCTAGTATTAATGGTTTTAATTCAAAACTTAGAAAAATTAAAAAAGAAATAGATAAAGATTATGAACACATGAAAGATACTTTAGGTGATTTTGGTTTAATATTACATACCTTTGAAAATAAAAGTGTACCTTTTTGGAAACATAAACAACCAAGACTGAAATCTTACATCAAGACTCAATTTATTTCAAGTTATATTATAAATGTTACAAATAATGATAATAAATGTTTTCAATTGGAATTTCTTTCAGCTTAGTATCCTGTTGAAAAAAAATGCTGATAGATTGAATAATTATAGAAAATATGAAAGTGAAATAAAATAGTGGGATGGATTTGAACATCCAATGAAAATAAAGGATGTTTATAAATTTGAAAAATTAAATGTATCAATTAATATTTATGAATATTAAGCGCCAGTGACTACCAGAGGTTAGGCATCTCGTGAAGGTTTAATAATTCCAATTCATATTACTGAAGCAAGAATTAAAGGTCGACATGTTAATCTTTTAATAATACACAAAGAAACTGAAACTGAAATCACTTCTCATTTTGTCTGGATAAAACATGATTTGATGGATTTGTATGGTAAATATAATTATGTTTATAAAGAAGACTGTGATGAATGTGAAAAGATTAAAAACTTTTTAATCGCAATAAAAAATCATTCGAGGTTCCCCTTACAAATCAAAAACCATCAGCATTTTGTTTATATTTAAAAAGTAATTATCCTGACTTGATTGAATCAGAAGAAATATTTTTTAGGGGAAAAATCCTGAAGAAGGTTTGAAAACATTTGTTGAATTTATTAACAAGATTGAAAATGTATTACTTAAAATAATAAAAAAAACCAAGTATGAATTAAAGATGTCAGAAGAATAAAGATTAGAATTCGAAACAACTAAAATTTGTTGGATTTGTAAAATAGAATTCTTTCCTGGTTCGCCCTCTGTTCGATATCATGATCATTTTATAGAGTTTAATAATTATCGTGGTGCAGCTCATAAATCTTGTAATATTAAACTCGTGAAACCATCAACGATTCCGGTTATATTTCATAATTTATTCAAATATGATATACATTTATTTATAAAATGTTTGGCAATAGATAATAAAACTTGAAGATTTTAAATATACAATGGAAAATGTATTAATTCCTAAAAATATTCCAAGTGAAAAATATAAAAATTGTTTACAAAAAGGAATCTATCCATATGATTATATTGATTCCTTTGAAAAATATGAGTCAAGTGATGTAATTGGAAAAGATGACTTTGATTCAATTTTTAATTATTGTGGTATTAGTGATGAAGAATACTCAAGATATTTAGAAATGTATAAATTATTTCAATGTAAAAATTTAGGAGAATATACAGATTTATATTTTATGACTTGATACTTTTATTTTAACTGATTGTTTTGAAAATATTTTAAAGAAATTTGAGTTGAATCCTTGTAATTATATTTCAACACCTTCATTAACTTGGGATTTAATGTTGAAAAACAGTGGTGTTGTTTTAGATTTGTTAACTGATGTTAACATGTTTAATATTATAAAAAATAACATTCGTGGAGGAGCTAGTTCGGTAATGGTAAATAGATTGGTTACTTCTTGGAATGAAAAATATCTCGAAGATAAATATCCTGGACCCATAACAGAAATTAAAAGTGATTATGAATATCAAGAAATTATGAAATATTTAAATAATAAATCTGACTTGATTTATATTGATGGAACTGCTTTGTATTCAGGAATCATGACACAATATTTACCATTTTCAAATTTTAAATGGATGGATGTTAATGATGAAAGACTCCTTTGAAAAATTTTGTCAATACCAAAAGATTCAAAGGTTGGATGTTTTTTAGAAGTTGATTTGGAATATCCTGAAGAAATTCATGACAAGACTATTTATTTTCCATTGGCACCAGTAAAAACAATATTACAATATGAAGAATTATTACCTTGGCAAAAAACAAGAAATATAGAAAATAAAAACTCATCGACTAAATTATTATGTAATCAATATGATAATGAAAAATATTTATGTCATTACAGAAATTTACAATTTTATTTAAGACAAGGAATGAAATTGTAGCAAGTTTGTAACATTATAAGTTTTAAACGGAAACCATTAATGAAAAGTTTTATTGAAGATAATATTAAAAATAGAAAAGAATCAACATTTAACAAGGATAAATTTGGTAAAATGTTGTATAAATTATTAAATAATTCAGTTTTTGTTAAAACAATGGAAAATATTGATAAATATGTAAACATAAGTTTGTTAACAAATAGTCCTAAAGATTTAATAAAATATTCTAAAATTCTTTCAAGACCAACATTTAAAAATTGTGAAAAGTTTTCAAATGAATTGGTTGCTGGTTACAACCACATTTTAAGGATAAAATTTCTTTACATTTAATGGATACTGATTCAATGTTTTTAGAAATTAAAAGAGAAAATAAGAGATTGATTATGTTGGATGATCCCTGGTGTTGAGAATTTGGTTAGTCTGTTCCCTTAGCTCCATGTTGTTTGGTAACTTGGAGAATAGATTCAAAATTTGAGTCTTTTCTCCAAGTAACAACAATAATTGAAATTAAAATCAAAATTAATGACAGAAAAACAAAAACAGAATTTGTGGTTAAAGTGAATGAAAAAGATTAGAAAACACTTTAATTGTTTTTTTTTGTAATTTGTAATTTTGTAATTTTTGGGTTTTTAAATGGTTGTTTAAATTTTTAATGTAAATGGAAGAAATTTGAAAATTAAAATTGAAATTCTTTAAGTTGTAATTATAATTTGTAAATTAATTTGAATAAATTCCTCAAAATGCCTGCTATTCTTGAATTTTTGGATAATTCTGCTAAATTATTTGCAGTTGGTGGATTTATGTTTATGACATACAAATGTGGTGTCTGGTCAGATAATGATTCTAGTCGGAGCTCATTTAATACATTACGGCATTCTATTATTGCAAAATCTTGTGACGTTATTCCTAGTAGAGCCGGTGAAATTAAAGAGGCTGCCAAAGCTCGTTGGAATGGAGCTATTCAAAGATCACCTACTATTTCTGAAGGAATCGAGATTGCAGATTCATTAGGCAATTTATTCGATGCAACTGGTAATACTAATGAGAACTTTTTTGCTGAAAGAGGAATTGTCATATTACCAAATCAAGTTGGTAGACGTCGTTCCGGTATAATAAAAGAACAAGAAACTATTCAGTCTTTCTGGAAAAGGATTTCAAAATTTATCAGACACGGAGACAGATTAAAATTGGATGAATGGGATGCCTTGATGCTTCAACAATTTACTATGAAACAAGAGAACCAGGCTCTTAAACATGAATTGCCTCATGACATTATCAATACGATGTTTCGTGCAGAGTTGTGACTCGTCTAGCCAAAGAGGCTAGTACAGCTCGAGAAGCTTTGTCTACTCTTAAACCACAAATTGGAATTATATCTCATATTATTTCTCCTCAAGCTGCACAATCCGATGAAAGTGAAGCAGGAAAAACTCTTCATTTGATATATATGTTAAATGCTACAGTTCCAAGTCGTATTAAAACTGCGCTTGATAAAATCCCATCAAATATTCAAGAATGTGCTATGGATGAATATCATAACCTTCTGCGATGTCTCTGCATCCTGGTGGGCCTAATTAATAAATTAGTTAAAAAGATGATGGAATTCACCATCCCTGGTCTGTTTCCTCTAAATATTTATTTGATGAAATACAAAAAAATGAAAAATTGAGCTGTTTAATAAATTAATCTGGTGAATTATTTACTTATAAAGATGAAAAACCTGGGAATCCAGTATTAAGTGTTGTTGTAATTAGATCAAAACAATACGAATTAAAAATCATCAAGGGTGAAGAAAATAAAGATAAAGGAATTAAAAAATCTGTAAGTAAAAAAATAAAATTTAATTATCTTAAAAATTGCGTTGAAAATAAATCTGATAAACAAGTTGAAATAATTCATAATATTAGATTAAGAAATCATGAAATTTATCTAGAAAAATCTTTAAAAACAACATTGGATAATTATGATGATAAAAGATGGATTCAACCTGATGGAATTACAACTTTACCATTTGGGTATTATGGAATTAAAAAACTGGTTAGTGAAAATTAATTACTCAAGATGCCTTTGTTTGTAATTTATAAAATGGAGATTAATAAAAGTTTTGTTAATGATGTCGAGTTGGTTATTTCAGATTTAATTAAAGAAGTACTTAAATATAGACAAATAATAATAAAATTTAAAATTATTTGTACTTTACTATTTCATTTCCTTGTCTCACTTTTTTTAATAATCTTTCTCTTAAAATTCGATGTAATTCAGATTGATCATTAACCACTTTAATTTTAAATTTATCAGAGTTGAGGAAATCCTCATTAACACCAAGATTGGTTTTTAGATTTTGATTTTCATATTTTAAATAAATATTCTCATCAAGTAATTCAATTCGATGACCATACATTACGGATAATAAAGAATCAAATGCTGGTTTTTGACTAATAAATTTTTCACCCATTTTAGCTTGTGTTTGCATTGTTTCACTTCTAAATGCTACAATGCATTTTCTCGTTTCCTCCAAGATATTTTCTTCTTTAAGTGTTATTTCTAATATTTCTTTATCCATCTTAAATAGGAAAAAATTCTAAAATTCTAAATTCAAAAAAATTCAAGACATTAATTTTCTTATATATTCATTAGTTACTTCTATCTGATTGCTTGTTCCAGGATTATTAATCTCGGGATTATCTCCTCCAGCATGAATATCTTCTTCATCTGTTAAAAATTCATGGTTATTAAATTTTTTAATTGATTGAATATTTGATTGCAATTAGAGTTTCTGAAATCGAACTACTCGAATTATAATTCGCCGAACCTTTGGCGGAAGATTCGAATTAGAAGTTCGGTGCCTTTTTATCGAAACTAAAAATTAAAAATACTTTTAATAAAAATTTAACGAATTCGAAAGGTTCGACGAATTTCGAAATTTATTACTTGGATTCGACGAATATTGTTTTCCCGAGTTTTCGGAAACCCTACTTACGAATCAAAAAATAAATATATTTTTGTTTACTATCACATGTAAAAAATTCATAGTTTGATCAAATATTAAAATAGCGGTTATTACTTTTCTAAAAAAATACTTTTAATACAAATTTAACGAATTCGAACGGTTCGACGAATATTGTTTTCCCGAGTTTTCAGAAACCCTAATTACAATCTTGACATTTTAAAAAAATTTTATATTTTTCAATTTTAGAATCAAGATTTTTAGAATTTTCAATTTTAGAATATTTATTATTTTGAATCTTAACAGATTTACTAGGTTTAATTATTCGTTCTGATAAAACGTGAGTAGGTGCTGGATAACTTCTTCTTTTTCTTTTTAAAGGAACTCAATGTCTATAAAGTGAAGGAATTTCTAAATCAATTCTAATTCTTTCAATTGTTAAAACTGAAGTTCCTATTAATTTACAAATTTTTGGTTGTGTAAGATGAGGATTTTCACTTTTTAAAAGAAAATTATTCATTGATTCTGATTTTTTAACTTCTCTGGCTTCCATTTTAAATATTTTAACTTTTAAATTTATTTTAGTTTAAACTTGTAGATTTTAGTCAATTTTCGTCAGTGACTATAAATGATGAAAACAGACTAAATTAAAATAAATAAATAAAAATGGAGCGCAAGTGACTATCAAAAATGGATTATAATTCAGATAGCTTGCACTCTGATGAAGATGATTGCTAGTTGGAGCAAGGGGAATCCTTGAAAAGAATGTGTAAAAATGTGCGATGATAAAAAATTTCAATGATTTTTACAAAACAAAATATACCTGTAAAGAATGCTACAAAATTAAAATTATTTGCAATATTTGTAATGAACAAATTTCTAAAAATAACATGTCAAGACATTAAAATCAAAAAATTCAAGTGATGAAACTCGACCACAAAAAGTTATAAAGATTGATAGAACATGTAAAAAATGTGAAGAAATTAAAAACATTAAAGAGTTTCATAGTAAAAAATATATTTATAAAGAATGTACATCTGAAAAAATTAAATGTAAAAGATGTGGTGAATTTGTATCTTTTTGGAATTTAAAAAGACATGGCATGGAAATTTATTCAATGTGTGAAAGTGTTCATTTTTAGTGTGCAGATGTCAAATGTGTGTTTTTGTGTGAGATAATTAACAGTATAAAAATATGAACAGAATGAAATCATTCAGGTTACGAATCATTGAAATTATAAAATCTTAATCTTCATCTTGTATTCATTTTTTAATTTCTTGGTCATTTCTTTTTTAATTTCTTTTTCTATTTCCCCGGAATATTTAATCTTATTATTGCTTTCATTTATTATTTTATTACTTTCTTGAATTTGTTAATATTCCATCATCAAGAGCTTTAATTTGGTACAAGTATAATTTATTAATCGCGAGTGATAATTCTTCGCAAACTTCACAATAGATTTCACTTCTTAAAAAACTAGCAGTGCATATTTTCCTCCAAATATTGAAGATAAAATTATTGAAACAAATGGAGCTACTATAATTAAACTTATACCTGCAAATATTGCGGTTGAAACTGTTAAAATTCCTGTGATTGATAGACGAGTAATTTTAATTCCTGTATCGGCTTTAGTTCATCGAGATTTAATTTTTTTATAATGTAATAATCTTTCTTCAAGTTTCTTTTTTTCTAGTAAAAATTCATTAATTTTATTATCATGGTAATTTTTATTTTGTTGAGTTGTCAGTGTTGGATATATATTTTTTTACTGGTTTCCATTGGTTGTCAACATTTGGTTTTCTTTCTACAAAAACTGGAAAGATTTCCTGTTCTTTGATTTCTTGGTTCACCTGATTTTGTTCAAGTTCATCAATTGAAGAATCTAATTTTTTCCATTCTAAATTTAATCGATCATCATTCATTTTAATTTGAGATTTTTAGGTTTCATTGGATCGGGTATGTATTTATTTTCATTCCATAAGAAATCTCCAAGATCCTCAAAACTCTTAAATTTATAAAATCTTGAATTTTTCTAGATCAGGATTGTTATAAAGGTCATGAATTTTGAAAAGATTGAACCATACATGATCAATATCTTTTAAATATTCATAATGTTTCTTTTTATCTCGAGAATCATTATATTTTTAAGAAAATTTAAACATTGAAAATCATTGGGGATCCAATAGTTATTAATTAAAAGAATAAAATTTTGTGGTTTAGGAGCATCATCAGGGAAACCACGTGGTAAAAGCGCTAATATTGTTTTATTTTTAAAATTCATTCTTGGATTCATAATTTGAATACCACCAGTAAAAACCATAATAAAAGAAAGTTTTTTGTATGAATAAAAGTGATTTCTGATTTGACCTTGTGTGAAATTAACATAATCATCTTTAATTATAAAATTACCATTGGGTTTTGTATACATTTCAATTTGACAATAATAATAAAAAACTTCTCTTTTTATTTTTTTACTATTTTTAATTTCATCTTGGAATAATTTTTTAGTTTTGATCAATTCATTATTTATTTTTGTCAAGTTTGCAACCAACCGACTAATATTTTGTGTTGTTTCAAGATTTTTTTTATTAATTTCAAAATTTATTCTTTCAATATTAGTATTTATTTCATTAATTTGTTTATTATATTCCATTTCTAAAATTTTAACATATTTTTTGATTTCTCCATATAATTTTTTCCCATCATTTTATTTCTTTATCTAAATATTTTTTATTAACTCCATAATTTTCATATTTTGGTTCGGGAAGATTTGAAATTATATTATTATTCATATTTAATTCTCCACGCATTCGATCTCCTGATTTATTCAAAAAATTAGCTTCAACATTTTCTAAAATTTGATCAGCATTAAATCCAAGGGTTCCACCCACAATATTTTCTGGAATTACAAAGCTCATTTTTAAAATTTAAAATAATTTCTTTGAAAGATTTAAAATTTTTTTTTGAAAGATTTTCCCTTTTTTAAATTTAATAATACAAAAATACAAAGTTGACCACATGTTTTACTTGAATCATTTTGAACTTGTAAAGTGTTGTATATATGACCATCAGTTAAATATAATTCCACTTCATGGATTAGAATTATTACATACAAATCAAAATAAATTTTGTATTTTTTAGAACAAAGAATCCAATGAGATCCATTTTCTTTTATTGTTTCAAGATTAAAAATAATATTATTTGAATCCAAATAAATTTTTAATTTCATCCCTCATAATTATTTTAGATTTTTATCATAAATATTTTAAAATATCCCGTAGGTAAAAATTAGTTGTAGTATCTTGACCATATTTATCTAGAAATTTATTTAATTCAACACATGTCATTTGTAAAGAATTAAGAATTAAAGAATTATGCCTGTCGTAAGTGTAAACAAAAAGAAATATTTTCTTTATTAAAATTTATTAATTCACCATTTTGATCCAATATTTTAAAATTTATACTTGAAATAATTTATTTGTTTAATGAAAAATATTTTGGTTTTGATACTCGTTCTATAATTCTACTTTTGTATGGAATTGTTTTGTATGGAAAACTATGTATACAATTTGTAATATTTCCATTGTGAAAGGTTCCTTCTATTAAATCACATAATAAACTTATAGATTTTATTAGAAAAGAATTATTATTAAAAGTTGCAAACCATGATAATCTAATTTCATAATCACAATCTGAATTTAATTTTAAAGGTGTTGAAAAGTTTGTTGTAAATTATGATTCCCTAGAATCAAAAGTTAAATCTGTTAAATACTTTAAACTTGTTGATTCAATAGATCCAATAGATTTAAAGATAGTTGGTTGTGCTGGTTCAAGATTATTCTTTGTTTTAAAATTAATTACAATTTCACAATCGTTCATTTTTTTCAAAACTTTCATCCATTTTAATATAAAAAATTTAATTTAGACCTGTCTTAGATCACTTACGCTTAGACTTGTCGTAAGTGTAAACAAAAAGAAATATTTTCATTATTAAAATTAATTAAATTATGATTTTGATCAGCAATTTTAAAATTTATACTTAAAATAGTTTTTCTAATCAATGGAAAATAACTTTGGGGTTAATATTTGTTTTATAATTCTATATCCACGAGGAACAGTTCCATATGGGAAACTATATAAACAATTTTTTCTTGTTCCATTGTGGTATGTTCCTGAAACCAAATCACATAATAAATTTATAGAGTTTATGTTTCAAATATTTACAATCTTTTCAGCAATAAATAATTCATCAGTTGTATTATTTGCATAAATTTTATCAGTGAATCCTAAAAATTCACCAAATTTATTATTATCTAGAAATACTACTATATCCTTTTTAAATCAACATGCTTAATTTTGCTGTTAAAATATTTAATGAAAAAGTAACAATATTTTCTTCACCATATCTCTTTTTAATCAATTCAATTATTAATTTAAATAAAACATCTAATTCATATGCTTCAGGTGGAATTGTTATCAAACCATATCTATTAACAATACCCAAAGTATTTTGTTTTTTAATACCAAATTCATTATTATCTTTTGTAATATTGTTGGGCCAGAACACAAACGGCCTTGTAAATGTTTAAATGAATCGGTAACACACATGCAAATATAACATGCAGATTTAAATTCAAAACCTATTAAAACACCAATTAAACCCTATCAAAATATTAGAAAAAAGACAACGACATATAAAATAATAAACATAAAAATAAATAAAAATAATAACAAAAGGCAACAAGATCCGCACGAAATAAATATAAACATAACACGAAAACCCAACAATTAGACCGAAATTTGATAATTTAACAGAAATATGAAATTTCATGAAAATGAAATAAAAATCAAAGAATTTGAATTAGAAATAATTCAATAAAAATTTCAAAAGAAAAATTATCAAATAAAATTGCAAAATAATAAAAATTAAGATTAGAATACACTAGAAAATTCCAAGGTCAAATTTTGTTTTACTAAATCAAAAAGAACACGCAAGGTTAGGGCCAAAAAATAGATATATATATATACCGATTCATTTTTACACCATTTTAATCGTTTTTACTGAAAAATCAGTTTTCTTAAAAATCTATTTTAATGTGAGTGAGAGTTTTATTTGAATACTCTCTCCACGTCACATCCTCGCAACCTCGGTAGAGCTCTGCTTGGATGTCGGCGTGGGGAGAGCGATATATTTGTAATGTTTTCTTTTGAATTTTTGGATTGGATTGTATCGGTAATTTAATTTTGAGTTTAATAAATTATTTATAATATATAAAATTTTTATTTGTCGAAATTTTTCCGGCCCACAGCCAAGGACATATCACAAGTTATTAAAATCAAAATGTATTCGGATTCGTGTAAATGCGTGGAATATCGTCAATGATCCGTGCCCGTGAAGGCCCGGCGTGCGGAACACAGGAGCTGGAACGTCAATATTATTCCGTATAGAAGAAAGGAAAAATAAGGAGGCAGTCTTTTGGCCGTTTTCTCGTCTCTCGATTTCTTTAAATTTGACCTAAATTATTCTACACACGGCTCAAAATCATCACACGAGTAGTCCAGTGGGCACTCATTAATTATAATATGAACACAATGCACCTAAGATCAACCAAAGGGAAGGTAACGGGGTAATATAAAAAATAAAATCGTTGTTGTGAATCTAAAATAACTGTAAATCAAAATTGTTAGACGTTTGCAAATAACTGAACAAAATAAACTATGACTATGACCCCTCAACCATCTATATCGACCTAGAAAGCTTAGAAAATTAGGACGCTATTACGAATTTTTGACATATCTGCTCTAATAGAAGATGAATGAACTTTAAATTATAGATTTTTGGACATTATTTTGGACATCAAAATCGATAAAATAGCTAGTTGCCACCCTGATATAATATAGAGCATCGAAATTAAATCGAAGAAAGACTAAGATTAACCCTAAAATAGCCTGGAGCATTAACTCTCAAAAATAAATAATAAAATAATTCAATGAATCTAAATCCCAGCGCTGTATAGTTAACGCCGATAAAATTCCCGAAAATAAATACGGTAGTAGTTAGCATCAAATAAAACTATTAAGGAGAGAAGAGCAGGGAAAAACTTTACTCGCCACGATCTTCAGGAATACGACTATAAAACTAAGATTAACAAATCCGACCTAAAAGATTTTGGTGACGTAAATACACTAACTTGAAAATTCCATATCCTGCCGTAGCTGCAGAAAAATCAATAAATTAATATCATCACTAGTATAGGCAAGGTCCAAATTTATAGGAACATCAATTGATGAGAAAAGTTAATCATGATATAGTAACCTCCATTTAAAATCTCCGAAGTAAATTGAATTTAGATAAATTAAAAGACTAATTAAACCTTGAATAAGACAATCATTTAATTGAGACTCTGCAACCACTCAAAAGAGTGACAAATAAAAACGTTTTCACAAGTATTCACGATGAGCATGGAGAAGTAATGCGAATCATTACAAATTACCGCGGTAAGACAAGAATTTAATAAAATCTTCTTTAATAAACCAAAGTCCAATAAACTTCTGATTGATAACGAACAAAAATAATGATCAGCATAGACAAAAATCATGATAACACTGTCAAATGATGAGATAGAATCCATATTCATCGGACAAAGACAAGTTAGATCTGAGTTCGTTGCTAAGTATCATCTGAGTGAATCAATACCATCATTTCCAACGACATCTTCACGCATCAACCACGACTAAAATAATACACTCATATTAACTCATCATAGAAACGATTTGGCCACAAACCCTCCCTTGAGAAATCTGTAGTCCAATAACAATCGTGCCAAATATCATCGTTACAGGGAATCAAATCGTCCATTAGAGATTGCCAATCTTGTATAGAGATTAACAAACCCGGAAACTCCAGCCTTGAACAAATCAATCCGAGCAGAGGGAGCCTCGCTAAAAATAGATCATCATCTAAATAAAAGAAACATTTGCAACAGAATCATTTCGAAAATTATCTTACCGAACCCGTTAAAATTGTGTGTGTTCATCAAGAGCATCGGATCTATATAAATAAATATCAATTACCGGATCGATGCACCGGAATGTCTTAGACAGAATAATTTTCTCGCTGTCTAGACACCCCAGCGAAGGATGCATACATGCACCGGCACACAAATGCAGCTGGCATGCTATTTTATCACATCACCAAGCCTAGCGGAGACAACGACTTGTAGAAAGATCGACAAGTTATTCCATGCACATGGCTCAACGCTATATCGGGTAAGAAAAGTAAGTGCGAATAAATATATAATACACACGCTCAGAGCACACCCACCAATAACTCAATTATATATAAGAAAGTCAAGGTTTCCATTCAATTAAAAATTTTGTTTTCGACAATATTCCAAAATGAATCCACCTCACGATTGCACCAACAGGAACGTCTCAACCGGAATATCTAGTGGGGAAGTTATGCGGAGTTCAAACCCACAGATTGAAGGTAAAATTTGGTTACGATTTTTTTATCCTAAATTCCCGATTATGAATCTTGAATAAAAATATAAGGATTTAAAGTTATTCACAATTAAATTTTAATATTTCTTGGATAAATATATAGGGATTTAAAGTTATTAAAAAATAAATTTTAATATTTCTTGGATAAATATGTAAGAAAGTAAAGTTATTAACAATTAATTAAAATTTTCTTGGATAAATATATAAGAAAGTAAAGTTATTAAAAATTAATTTAAATTTTCTTGAGTAAATATATAAGGACTTAAAGTTATTAGCAATTTGATTTTTATATTTCTTGAATAAATATATGAGGATTCAAAGTTATTAACAATTTAATATTAATGTTTTCTTGAATAAGTACATAAGGGATCAAACTACGAACAACCTATACCTTCCGGGTATTTTCTTGTATTATTCATTTAGATCCGTAAGAATCGATTGTAAAGGAAGTAGAGGGCATGGAAATACTCTAATTTGTTTCAACTAGGTTAGACAGCGCAAGATTGTAGAAAAGACATTTTTTTAATAGGATGTCACGTCCCACAAAAATTGAGCGGCTCCTTAGTGGATTCAAGAGTTTAAAATAGCTACAAAATATAAGAATGTTAGTGAAAATCAAGAGACATGGTGAAATATCAAGCCATCTCTTGAACCACTTAGGGATATTTACAGTTGATGTTCATACCCCCATCATTTGCTAAACCATTAGAGTCTAAAGCAAGAGCCTACTTATGATATACCATTTTCACCCCACTTAGTTTTCCCCTCATTCCATATTTAAGAACGTTACCAAGCAACCAAATAAGTAAAAAAAATCTAGACGAGAATGATTTTTGTTTTTTTTTCTTTGAATTGATATAAAGGGACATCTAAAACGTCCAAAGTGGACGTTAAATTTACTACAACGAGTTCGTTTATTTTTCCCTTATTTAATTATTGACATCATATGGAAGGGTAATTATTAAACAGTCGTAGGACGGTAAAGTAAATAGAATAACGTGAGGTTGTGAATGCGATTTTTAATAAACGATCCCTAATTAGAATTTCTCTTGTTATTTGTTTCATAGTATAACTTTACAGATTTTATGTTTGAAAAACCAAGTCACGTTTAACATTTTTGGGTATAGTAAAAGAATTTAATTTTGTCGTTATAGAAATGGAACCCCTACAGACAATACAAACGAAGTTGACCCGCGCAAGACAAACCAATAGAAACCTCTACTATCAGATTATATAACTCTCCCGTGAAATTCAACAAACAAAGGCTACATGGGTGGACCCAAAGAAGGCCCGATCAATGTACCAAAGAATTACAGCAGCCCAAAAAGGATGGGCCGACGAAAAACAATTGAACCAGAGCCTCAGGACTTAGATAAGGGGGTTGGAGGTCGCCTTATCGGCCTGCCAAGAAGAAGCCGCTGTAACGTATCCCCTTGTCTTCGCCCCCGTCCAATTGGCTTCCGGGGAGATGACGGCAACTCCAATGACGACCACACATCCAACCCCGACAATAGTAAAGAACAGTTATCGTCCAGGACGCAAGGAGCGGGCTAAACGACGGGCCTCGCGACTGCTAAATATAACGCAGCCTACAAATCGAAATTGATTCACTTCTTGTAGAAAATTTGTTTTATCTAGTATATATTAGTCGTTTTTCATTCATTAACAAGTGTTCACTAGTTTCATTCTCAACATATGTTCGTTAATATTTTTTTTTCTTTGACTAAAGAACTCAGGGAACATAAGTGATAAAGCCTACGACTTAAAGGGGTCCAAATGACCTAAAGCGAGCACAAGTCTTCTAACGGCAGCTCGTTGGACCCTTAGATCTTTCGAGCAATTACAGCATTAGAAATAGCGCTCACTTTTTTCGGACGATCTGCCCACTCGAACACAGTTGCAACGTTGCTTAGCAACGGGTGCCGAGTGGTAGCAAGGAAATATTTATATGGCGTTAACTAGGCAACCACGATGTAGTAAAACAAATTATGGCACCCAGTAACCCACCAATATTAAAAATTGTATTATATTTTGTAAACCATCATAATCCAATTTCATAATTATAATCTTGTTTTAATTCTAAATGAATTGGAAAAATTAGCTGTAAATTCAGATTTTCTAGAATCAAAACTTAAATCTGTTGAATATTTTGTAGATAAAAGAATAATCATTTTTTCTAAACTTTTCTCCATTTTAGAATAAAAAGAATAAATGAAGCTAGTGACCTGTTGGATTGACAATTACAAAACCCGAACCTTCCTTTTCTTCATCAATTTGAAGACCCTCGGTCACCTTTGTTTGAAAAGCTTTTTTATATGAATTTATTATTTCTTCATACTCGGGGGTACCAGGAATTAAAATTATTGGTTTTGATAATTCCAAAAATTCTTCAAGAGTATATATTGAATCAGCATCGTTTGATATCCCTTGAACTTTTTCGTTTGATATCCCTTGAACTTTTTCATTTAATATCTCTTGAACCTTTTCATTTGATGACTGTTCAATTACCAAAGGTTGAACTTTTAAAGGTTCATCATCACCCAACATGAAATTAAAATGTTTTTTCAATTTATTCATAATTATTTTAAACATGATAATTTATATTATTTTATATTATTTTATATTTATATTTATATTCATATTATATTTATCATGTTTCCACTATCTGCTTTAATATTTATTTCTTTTTCAACTAAAATACAACAAAAACAATTAGCTTTAAAACCATCATCTTTTATCATTTCTATTTTTATAGTTACTCCATTAAGTGCCAATTTATCATCTTGCTCACTAACATCAACTCAAAATATGGTATATAAATTGTTAAAATCTAACAAGCTTAATTGTTGTTGAACTAAAAATTCATTACACATTGAAATATAACTTTCATATATCATAGATGCATCATTTTTTGCGTTTTTGAATGTTATTGGTTTTACAGGATAATAACTTGAATTTAATTGAACACTTAAAGATTTTAATTGTTTATCATCAGCAGTTGATTGTGTAAATTTTGAATTATTAGTTGTATAACTTTCTGTTGAATCTTTGACTCCAATCAAAAAAAAATTGTGGTCGAAATTTTAGCATTGTTTGTTGCCATGTAAATCTTGATCCCTCTAAAATATCCATACAAGTTGATATTCTTTCGAGAAAATTTACATTATTTGGTTTTGAAATCATGTTTAATCTTTCAAGAATTTGAGCTTTTAAATATGGATTACAAGTTAAAGAAGGAATCATCAAACTTATGGTTTCAAATTATTTTTTGGTTTAGATTCTGGTTTGAAAGCTTGTCCATAAAAAATTCTGATAATCCTCATTCCTTTCTATATTCAATTTTTTTTATCATCCATCCACTTAATTGATCATAGCGAGTTTCATAATCTGAGTCAATCATAACAAATTGTAATAGTGAACTCATTTCGCCCGGATTTCTTATTTCTTCAACTTTTGTTGATCCTAAAGTTATTGATATTTGATTAAATAAATTTAAAACCCAATTATGTTCAAGAGTTATATCATGAGTTGTATCATCACAAGTAATTTCAATAGTATAATATATGACTGAATTACAAATATCTAAAGGATTTGAAGATTGTTGAATTGGAAACAATTAATTTCCAGCCCGGTTTATTCTGTCTGCAAATGAAGTTGTTGGCGAAACATCTATAAGATCTTTCTTTTTTAATAAATGATTAAATTTAATATTTTTATCCAAATTGAAAATTTATGACATTCTATTATTATTCAAAAATTTAAGAATTTGAAAGTTTAAGATATTGTTTTTATCAATCAATTTTTTAATTAATAATCTTGACAAAATTGCATTTATGTGATTTTCACAATTATTATTTCTTGCTTTTCTAGAAGCTAAATGTTTTCTTAATTCATAAAATAATTCACAAGGATTATCAGATAAAAAATAAAATTGGGTTGATAATCCTTCACTTGTTTTTTTCCTATTGATTCTTTGATTAATTTTTCATCATTTATTTTTTTTCTTCATCAGTAAATTTTTTAACTTTTTCTTTAACTCGTTCTTCAAACGAAGTTCCTTCCTTCGCTTCATATAATGGTTTTTGAACAAATGATTTAAATTTTATATAATCATTATTTTTTGAAATATAATTAATGTCTTTTGTTATATTCTCATATGTTTCAATATCACTTATTGGAACATTTAATTCCCCTTCAGAATTAAATGCATTTCCTTCAATTGTTTTTTTCAATCCATTAGTAAAAACTTTTTTCCGATTATTATTTGATGTTATATGTGTTGTTCCCTAACAGATAATGTAGCTCCTTCTTTTTCATGAAGATATATATTTCTAACATGAGGCATGATTGTTTTACCTTTTGTAACATCATGATTTACATTCAATTCTAATTTTATTTGTTTAATTTTTTTATAATTTCTTGATTAATCTGTGTTGATTGATCTTTAGTTTCTATATCTTGAAAACGTTTTCTATCCTGAAAAGGAATCAACTCTGGATCATCATCCCATAATAGATTTCCTTGGAAATTGTTTGGTTCTTGAAAGATGTTTATTTCTCTAGGTTTATTTTGATTTGAAATTATTTCAGTTTTTGCTTCTTTAATAACATCAATTATTTGTTTTTCAATTTTTGTAGCCCGGAAATTAAAATTTTGATTTTGAAGTCTTTTAGATGTTAAATTTTCATTCCAAATATTTTGTTGAAAATTTAATAATTTACAATCTTGAATATATTTTTCAAGATTAAAATCATTTACATTTCTACTCATTTTTATTCAAGAAAATTAAATAATTCTCTAATTAAATATTTAAATAATTTTCCAATTCTCTAATTGATTAACTAATTATTTTTTCATACTCTTGAGTTTTTTCTTTATTCAATGCAATTTATTTTATGGATAGATGATTTTCAAAACTATGAAATTCTTCATTGTCAAAATTATCACCAAACAAATCATTAAAGATTCCATCTCTATTTCTTTTTCCTAATTTAAAGAATATGAAAAAATTAGAATTACCACGAATACTTCTTAGATGGTAAATCATAATAATTTTGAGCTAAAGAAATTACATTACAATTATTATGTATACCCGAGTAAAATAACATTCCATAATTTCTTGATTTTTCATATTGACACAATCATCAATAATTATTAAATTCTTCTTAGTTTTTCACATGGAATTATTTCATGATATTTATTACTCATTGATACGCAAATTTTATTAATGGATTTTAATTCAAAAGATTTTAATTACCCACATTTTGTTTCTTCATATAATTCTTCACATAAATCTCTAATGGATGTATCATCAAGAATCTTATCTTTTTTGAAATCACCCCACAATATCTTGTTTTGTTAAACCAGAATTTAACCCATGAAAAATTACTTGCATTTCAGGTTGATTGTTTTAGAAAAAATTATTAAATTATCATAGTCTATAAAATTAGGAGTTAGAACCACTTTTAACAACAAAACTGTTTTCCCAGAACCAGAACTTTCCATTATCAACATTCTAAAAGAATTTTGTAAAATAGGATTGTGATTGAATTTCATAATATTTTTATTCCAAGTTGGTGTAAATGTAGTAGACATTTTTAATAATAAAATTTTCACTTCTTTTTATAGGGAGCGTTAGTGATTGTCTTTATAAGTAGAAAGAAAAATTCCATCCCCATCAACCTCTATTTTACTATTCTCATTTTTAGTTTTTTCAAAACTCATTTTAATTTTTTACAAGAATTCTTTTTATTAATAAATTTTATAAAATCACAAATTCCACGTCCCTGATATGGATCTAAATAAATTCCCTGACAATTTCTGGAGGTCTCCGCTCCTTATCACTTGGACTCCTTGTTGAGATTTTTCTTGCAAAAGTTTTGTTTCTGCTTTAGTTTTTTCAATCTCTGCATCTGATTTCTTTCCTGCTTTATAATCTTTAACAGCAGTTCCATTCCACCTGCTACTGAACCTACTGCACTTAATCTACCAAATATTATAGGTAATAAAGCTGCAAGTCACTTGCGCTCCGTCTGAATGTTCAATTTCTTTTTGTTTAATTTCTGCTATTTTCTTTTTGCCAATGTATATTTTTTCACCATTATATTCAATAGCTGCTGGTTTATTTGTTTCTATTATTTTTCTTATTTTTTCTTCTAGTTTTTCAAGGTTAGGATTTCCATCAACCATTTTTAATAGCAATTATTTATTAAAAAAAAGTTTTTTGGAGTTCATTTTGATAGAATTTACCTAGAATTTCTTCACCAGTTGAATCTTTAATTCCATAAGTTATTGGTTTTGTGCCAGCATGTATTTCTGAATTGATAAAAATTTCTTTAGACCATTTATGTGTTGAACCTTTTTCAAATTTATTTTTCCAATTCAATATTCGACGCCAATATTAAATTTTTGTTTCTCTTGTAAATTAATATTCATATTATTATTTTCATTTGTAATTTCTCTTATTAAATCAGGATTCTCACTTGCTTCTGTTGGTGAAACTTCTATTGTTCTATGAATTTTATTATTATATTTATTAATTAATTCTGGTAATACATCTATCCAAATTCTATTTCCACGTTTTGTAAATTTTTTATACATCCAATTTTTCAATGTTCTATTAAATTTTTCAATTATAGGATTATGTGAACCATAATTTCATCTATTATCAGGTGAATTAAAAGTTGAATAAATTTCAATATTATTTACTTGTCTGAATTCTTCAAATATTTTATTATAAAACTCTACCATTATCAACATACAATTTATTAGGAATTCTATTTGTCGTTTCTTCAAATAAAACTCGAATCCTTCTTTAATTGAATTTGCTGTTTTATTTTTTAATGGTAGACCCAATCATATCTATAATTTTTATTATTTTTAGGATTTACAGTTTCAATTAAATCTGCTGACCAAATATCATCTTTATTGAAAACTTTTATTTTTAAATATTCTTTAGGTTTTCTATATTCTTTGTATAACTCTGTTGCAAGAACCTCTTGGTGATGTAACTCTGTTCCTAATATTTCATCTTTGCTATTTGCTAATTCCCCATCTCTGATAGTCGCTTGCGCTGCACCAAAATCTATTTTGATTCATTGCTGTTTTAAGAATTGTTCTTTCAAATCTTTCTCTAAAATTTGGATCCTTAATTTCATTTAAATTATGAATTAAATCAATATCTGCTGTTTGTGTATCTCTTATATCTTCATTTCTATAAGCAATATCATGTTTTAAAGCAGCAGCATCAACACGATTTATTGGTTCTTCTCCAGGTTTTGGAACATCATATTCATCAAGTCGTAAATCTAAACGAGTTCCTGGTCCTGTATATGAATGACCAATTAAATGTCTTTCACCTGGATATGTTTCAGTTGGAAAAGGTTTTAATATTGTGGATACAATTTTTGAATTTTGAAAATCCATACTTGAAAATTGTTTATTTTTCGTATGAGTTTTTGTCCTTTCATGTTTAGCTTAGTGTTCGTTTGATATTTCCTTGTTGCAAAAAATTATAAAATTTGCAAAAATATTTTCCTCGGATTGTCATATTTTTAAATTTTTAAATTTTACAAATTTATAATTTTTATAATTTCTATCGGTTAAAATTTTTTATTTTATTAAAATTCAAGTAGTGTGTAAATGAGCGCTTCCGGCGAAATTTTCCAAATATAGAAATAGAATTTTATTTATTATTATTATTATATTATTATTATTATAATTATTATTATTATTTTTATTATTATTATTAATATTATTATTATTATTATTATTATTATTATTATTATTATTATTATTATTATTATTATTATTATTATTATTATTATTATTATTATTATTATTATTATTATTATTATTATTATTATTATTATTATTATTATTATTATTATTATTATTATTATTATTATTATTATTATTATTATTATTATTATTATTATTATTATTATTATTTTTATTATTATTATTATTATTATTATTATTATTATTATTAATAATAATAATAATAATAATAACATAAACAAGAAAAATCAATAGCAATATATATCAATTTGATTCAAAAACAAAGACAATGATATAGATTACGGAGGAACAGAAGAAAGATAAATTGTTGAAGGAAGCGATGGAAGTTCTTAGAAATGAGATAGACGTTTTAAAGGAATCGTTTCAAAATAGTTTTTTATTTATATATAAAGATCAATTAAAGATAGCAGATGATTTGCTTGTAGTGGAAATGGATAAAATAGATTTACTGGTAATCCCAAGTATTTTAATTCCATGTGAAAGTTCTGAATTTCTAGAACAGATTGTTATGGATGTTGCTGTCATGGAGAGAACTTCAACCGACGAAAAGTACGTTATCGTTATTATCGATAGGTTTAGCAAATTAGTATGTTTAACTACCACATCAAAACAAAATGAACCAACTCTTTGGAAGACTCTAATGAACAATTGGATTTATAAATACGGTAAACCTAAAAGTATATTGATGGAGAGATGGCGAAATTTTGAAAACAAATATTTAAAGGCTAAATTTCACTACGCCGTATCAACATTAGTTGAATGGCTTAGTAGAAAGAGCGATCAGAACGATGACAGATTTACCTGTGACAACTGTAAAAGGGGTCTGTGCTGAAAAACAGTGGCACGAACTGCTACCTCGAATTGAATTCAGTATAGACGCAACTTATCAAAGTACTACAAAATATTCACTATTTAAGATAGTATATGGACGGAAAATAACATTATATGCTAATTCTAGACTCGAAAACTCAAATGAATTCCAAACAATCTGTTAAAATGATGAGCGAATTTGAGGACGACAAAATAATTTAACGAAATTTTGAAGTGGGAGAGGAGGTACTAGTACGCCGAAAACCACAAAGAAGAAACAAAATGTATTTAATATGATGTTCCATATAAAATTCTTAGATTTATTTCAGAACATCAAGTCGAATTGCAGTATCCAAATACAACGCGGTGCCGATGAATCGAATGGTTAATGAGATGGCGTCAATATTGAGACGGGGAGAGTAATGATATTGCATTAAAGGTCAAAGACCAAATGTTAATCAGTTTAGTGTATATTTTGTAACATAATGCAGTGTGTTAGTGATTGCGCAATAATTTCAAAATGGTAATAATAGAAACTAAAAATTACTACCAGTAAGTAAAATTGTTGATTACCGCTCTTAGAAGATATAAAGGAATATTAGGAGAAGAAAAATAGCTGTGTTTTTGTCGATGGATGTGACTTTGAGGCGTAGAAGCAGGTCGAAAATTAAAAAGCAGGATTCTTTTGATAAAGAAGACAATGGAATGGTGATGGGGGTATTATTCAAATTGAAATAAATGCAAACGATCATGCAGATTGCATTGAACATAATTTTTGGATCTCTGTTTTATTGAGATTTTATCGAAGGTCGAAAGATGTTTTGAAAATGTCTTTATAAAAAATATTTTTTATGATTAAAATAATTGTTTCATTTTTCTAAATACTTGACGGTATTTTATTGGTGAAATGTTTTTGGGTTTTTTTACTGAATCCACAACATTTAAATAAAATTTAAAACCTAAAATGTAAAATTTAAAGAAACTTAAGATAAAACCAAAAATATAAATAATTCATTGAAAAAAATAATTTAAAATTAAAATCACTTCATTCAAACAAAAATACCAAAAAATGTTTTGCCCAGGTTTATGTGTACCAAGGATGTTTTGCTTGGGATATGTTGCTCAAGAAGTAAGGTAAAGGGGAGGGGGGGGGGGTGGAGCGAATTAGAAATTAACCAAATTAGTTAAAAGTGGGGCTTGTTTAAGTGGATGTTTTCCTAAGTCACAAGGATTGCTTGTCGTTTTGTACATATTTGGACAAACAGTATTTGTTTATAATAATGCATTTTATCAGTTTGTTATCAAATATTACATCTTTAATTGGCATTGTTATAGGAAAGAGAGGGAGGTGCCACACAAAACCCCTAGCTACAGATATTTGAAACATTTAAACTTGTTATAATACAAATTTCCTTTGAATTTTTATAGATATTTATCATTTATTTCCTTCAAGTTTATTTGCATTTTAAATTTTAAAGGAAAACAATGTTATCTTTATTGTTTAATCGCTTTTTACCATGCTTGGCCTGTCGCAAACCATATCTAACAGTGAGGTCCTATTTAGAATTATTCAATTGTTTGTCTTTTTGCTCTTTTTAAACCTGTTTAAACTTTTTTTTTAACTATTTAAACCTGAAACGATTCCTTAGTAATGGCGCTGCTGAAGGGGAATTCTACATTTGGACTGAATAATTTTGAACTTTTGAAAATAAGAATTCTTTGTTAAAAAGGACGAAGGCCTTGCTCACTGTTGATCGTAGAATGGCTTTAGCCAAAGTCCCAAAAACAGTAAAATTGAGATTTCTTGGCTATCCTTCATATTTCTAACTAAGAACTATCACTTCGGAACATCCAGAAGGTGAAGTGCTCTTTGAAAGCAGAGATTTTCCTATATATAAATACAGGGAGACCTTTATACTTTTCCACATCCCGTAGTTTTCAATTTTTTGATTTTTTTTTAACTTTTTTGGGCTTGAACCTTTATTGTTTTCCAAACCTCCGTAATTTACCTTGACGTTTTTGAATTTGTATTTTAAATATAAGTTAAATAATTCAATAATGTTTACACCGAAAGAATTTCCAACGTTTCCCATACCCGTGTGGCAGAAACATCTTCAGAGAAGTTCAAAAAAAACATTTCCAGGAGTTCAATGCTTAATTACATTAGAAATAAAGAGCAATAAAAATGCAATAAAAAGGCCAAAAATTGGCCAAAGAAATTAAAATACGACGATGTTGATGATGAGGAGTTCAGACGGATAAACATGATTGAAAGCAAAGGTGGATTTCAACGATAAAATTCTTAAAGAAAAGGCGATGACAATTGTCGAATAATAATAAAAAAATATAAAAATAATAATAATAATAATAATAATAATAATAATAATAATAATAATAAATTCATCAAAAACTCGAATAAACATTCAAATTTAGCTTAACACAGATAACGTAATAGTTATTTTTATTGAGAGTCCTGAAATATTGGAAATATGAAGATTTCGTTTTCTCAACTGAAAATTTCATAAACTAAATTAAAAGAAAACTAATTATTATGATAATTTTATTATAGTTAATTGTTATTATTTAATTATTTGAATTAAAAAAAGAAAAATTAATTAAATTATATTGGGAAATATTTTAATTGGTCATAAATAGTTTAAATAACAGTTTTATTGATCAACTTTAGAAGATCCTTTGACAAATCACTTTCTCTGACATTTAGTTCCAACTCTACTAGAATTGGTTCCAAATCTAAACTAATTTCCCTGAGATTTTCCAATACATTTTCCAGTCGCTTACATCCATTTCCCGAGAGACCGTCAAACATAATTGCTTTCTCTTCTGAATTCTTCAGTAAAACAAAGGCCGAATGTTAATTTTTGTCTTAGGCTTTTTTATCGAGAGTCAAAAAATACCCCCTGACTATTTTGTGATCGAACTAAATTTGTGAATGAAAAAAATTTATTCAAAAAAAATATATTCAATCAATTTTAATTCAATAAAATCACCAAAAATTTATCAAATAAAAAAGAAGCCCACAAAAATTAATTACGACATTACGTAATTTAATCCGTGGCCTCCGGGAGGAGGGGTTAGGGTCCAGTAAGCCATTAACTATATACTTAGATTATATGAAATATATTTTACATTTGGATAATAATTATTTATAACCATAAATTAAATTGTTAATTCAGTATTATTCAAAATATTTTTCAATTTGTCAAAAAGTTTAATTTGATTATAAATTTTAAACTAAATCAAATATTCTATTTACTTATGAAAAAATGTATTTTAAGCCAAATCAAATATTCTATTTACTTATGAAAAAATGTATTTTAATTAAATTTAAAATACAATTTCAAATAAAAGAATAATTTTAGAATTTAAAATAATATGTTGTCAATAGTTACAATTCAAAAAGAAATTAAAATATAAGTTTTATCGAAATTAATTACATTTAGATAATAATTCTTAATAGCAATAAAATAGGGGTACTTGGGTAGGGGGTAGGGGATAGTTGTGTGTTATATGGTAGAAAGCCCATAACCACCTACTTATTTTTCAACATAATTGCAGCGTCACCCAACATAAACTAAATGAAATCGACGAAATTTCAAAGAGTGAAGACCCATACACTAAATTATGTGACATCAAAAACCAAAATAAATAAAAGGCAAATGTAAGAATCTTGTCTTAATAACACTCAACTGCGAAACAGTAAACTATCAAACATATTCAATGATGATGGGGGTATTATTCAAATTGAAATAAATGCAAACGATCATGCAGATTGTGATGAACATCATTTTTGGATCTCTGTTTTATTGAGATTTTATCTTAGGTCGACAGATATTTTGAAAATGTCTTTATAAAAAATATTTTTTATGATTAAAATAATTGTTTCATTTTTCTAAATACTTGACGGTATTTTATTGGTGAAATGTTTTTGGGTTTTTTTACTGAATCCACAACATTTAAATAAAATTTAAAACCTAAAATGTAAAATTTAAAGGAACCTAAGATAAAACCAAAAATATAAATAATTCATTGAAAAAAATAATTAAAAATTAAAATCACTTTATTCAAACAAAAATACCAAGAAATGTTTTGCCCAGGTTTATGTGTACCTAGGATGTTTTGCTTAGAATTTGTTGCTCAAGAAGTAAGGGAGGGGGAGGGGGCGGAGCGAATTAGATATTTAACAAATTGAGTTAAAAGTGGTGCTTGTTTAAGTGGATGTTTTCCTAAGTCACACGGATTGCTTGTCGTTTTGTACATATTTGGACAAACAGTATTTGTTTATAATAATGCATTTTATCAATTTGTTATCAAATATTACATCTTTAATTGGCATTGTTATATGAAAGAGAGGGGGTGCCACACAAAACCCCTAGATACAGATATTTGAAACATTTAAACTTGTTATAATACAAATTTCCTTTGAATTTCTTTAGATATTTATCATTTATTTCCTTTGAGTTTATTTGCATTTTAAATTTTAAAGGAAAACAATGTTATCTTTATTGTTTAATCACTTTTTACCATGCTTGGCCTGTCGCAAACCATGTCTAACAGTGACGTCCTATTTAGAGTTATTCAATTGTTTGTCTTTTTGCTCTTTTTAAACCTGTTTAAATTTTTTTTAACTATTTAAACTTGAAACGATCCCTTAGTAACAGCGCTGCTGAAGGGGAATTCTACATTTGGACTGAATAATTTTGAATTTTTGAAAATAAGAATTCTTTGTTAAAAAGGACGAAGGTCTTGGTCACTGTTGATCGTAGAATGGCATTAGCCAAAGTCCCAAAAACAGTAAAATTGAGATTTCTTGGCCATCTTTCATATTTCCAACTAAGAACTATCACTTCGGAACATCCAGAAGGTGAAGTGCTCTTTGAAAGCAGAGATTTTCCTATATATAAATACAGGGAGACCTTTATACTTTTCCACATCCCGTAGTTTTCAATTTTTTGATTTTTTTAAAAGTTTTTTTGGGCTTGAACCTTTATTGTTTTCCAAACCTCCGTAATTTACCTTGACGTTTTTGAATTTGTATTTTAAATATAAGTCAAATAAGTCAATAATGTTTACACCGAAAGAAATTCCAACGTTTCCCATACCCGTGTGGCAGAAACATCTGCAGAGAAGTTCAAAAAAAAACATTTCCAAGAGTTCAATGCATAATTACATTAGAAATAAAGAGCAATAAAAATGCAATAAAAATGCCAAAAATTGGCCAAAGAAATTAAAATACGACGATGTTGATGATGAGGAGTTCAGACGGATAAACATGATTGAAAGCAAAGGTGGATTTTACAACGATAAAATTCTTAAAGAAAAGGCGATGACAATTGTCGAATATAAAAAATATTTAAACAAAAAGTTATCGATGAAGTCATTTGGTCTTGGGCCCGCGTTATATAATAATAATAATAAAAAAATATAAAAATAATAATAATAATAATAATAATAATAATAATAATAATAATAATAATAATAAAAATAATAATAAATGTATCAAAAACTGTAATAAACAATAAAATAGTTATTTGTATTGAGAGTCCTGAAATATTGGAAATATAAAGATTTCATTTTCTCAACTGCAAAATATTACATAAAAATTATTATAACAAGTAAATTAGAATTAAAATTTTCGTAAAATAAATTAAAAGAAAACTAATTATTTTGATAATTTTATTATATTTAATTGTTATTATTTAATTAATTGAATTAAAAAAAGAATAATTAATTAAAATATATTGAGAAACATTTTAATTGGTCATAAATAGTTTAAATAACAGTTTTATTGATCAACTTTAGAAGATCCTTTGACAAATCACTTTCCCCGACATTTAGTTCCAACTCTACTAGAATCGGTTCCAAATCTAAACTAATTTCCCTGAGATTTTCATTTACATTTCCAGTCGCTTACTTCCATCTCCAGAGAGACCGTCAAACATAATTGCTTTCTCTTCTGAATTCTTCAGTAAAACAAAGGCCGAATGGATCAAACAGAAAACATTATACAGTTTTTTGAAAAAATATTCAAATCTTGTTATGAACCTTGATTTATTTAAATGTATTCTAATGTACTTTATTTACCTTAGTTTACTTAAGATATTTTAACTTATTTTTATCTAGAGCCTAAATTTGCCTGTGAAAATTTTGTGACCAAATATTAAAAATGTTTTATTAATAAGCTTATAAAATACCCCTGACAATTCTTTATCGGTAGGCTATTCAAACCATTTTTATTTTATGCCTATATTTAGTTATAGAAAATATTGAGACCAAATATTGCATTGTTTTTTATTACGAGTTAAAACTATACCTGACTATAGTGTGACCATCTTAGGCGATTTGAGCCAATTCTTATTTTATGTTTTTTATCAAGAAAAATTACTCGATATTTTCTAATCGATAAAATATATTTTATACTTTTTAATCGATAAAATATTTCTATGCTTTTTTATTTGATAGGTGATTCAAGTTAATTTTTGTCCTAGGCTTTTTTATCGAGAGACAAAAATTACCCCTTGACTATATTGTGATCGAACTAAATTTGTGAATGAAAAAAATTTATTCAAAAAAAAATTTCAATCAATTTTAATTTAATAGAATCGCCAAAAATTTATCAAATAAAAAAGATGCGCACAAAAAAATTAATTACGACATTACGTAATTTAATCCGTAGCCTCCGGGGGGAGGGGTTAGGGTCCAGTAAGCCATTAACTATATACTTAGCTTATATGAAATTAATTTTACATTTGGATAATAATTATTTATAACCATAAATTAAATTGTTAATTCAGTATTATTCAAAATATTTTTAATTTGTCAAAAAGTTTAATTTGAGTATAAATTTTAAACTAAATCAAATATTCTATTTACTAATCAAAAAAAAAGTATTTTAATTAAATTTAAAATACAATTTCAAATAAAAGAATAATTTTAGAATTTAAAATAATATGTTGTCAATAGTTACAATTGAAAAAAAAATTTAAATATAAGTTTTATCGAAATTAATTACATTTAGATAATAATTCTTAATAGCAATAAAATAGCGGTACTTGGTGGGGGTAGGGGGGTAAGTTGTGTGTAATATGGCAGAAAGCCCCTAACCACTTCTACCCAACAAAAACTAAATGAAATCGCCGACCAAATCGACGGAATTTCAAAGAGCGAACGCCCATACACTAAATTATGTGACATCAAAAACCAAAATAAATAAAAGGCAAATGTAAGAATCTTGTCTTAATAACACTCAACTTGGAAACAGTAAACTATCAAACTTATTCAAATCAAACGTATTAATAAAAGAACTATTTATGCGCGCTATGCCACAAGAAGTTCGTTTAATGCTAGCAGCAAACTACAACGCTTATATCAAGATATAAGCAGACATAGCTGACCAAATCAACGAGGAAATCAATCCAACAATATACAGCACTCAAAACTATAATAAAAACAAATCTTTCCATAAAAAATCAAAGAGAACGAGATTTTTGAAACCAACGAAATCAGAAATAAGCTAATGAGCTCACAACTCAGCAAATTCGACGAAATCATAGTCTTAAATAAATAAATCAAACAGAAACTCGCCGAAATAAAAGAGAAATGTGAAAAACAAAGTTACAATTTTACCCAAAAATCCGAAAAAGACAACAGACAACAGTACAAATACAACCACTCACCAAACCGTTACTATAGAAACCATCAGAATCCACGAAACCGAACCAACAATTTCACAAACAACAACACGAACGAAATAAACAAAGACATCTGCTACTTTCACAAAAGATTCGGAAATAATGCATATAAATATCTTAACCCATGCAAGTTAGTAGCCAATAGTTAGTGACATTGTGTGTATATAGTCAATTGTAAGTGTTGAGTTGATTAGTACCTACTATACAATTTCTTTATTTTCTGACTATGAATCAGTAATGATATCGATTATTGATATCATTATTGATTTATAGTCAAATAATAAAAAGTTCTAAATGTCATGGAAAAATGAAAAGATATCTGAGGTAAAAACCAAACAAAGTTCTTATTATATATAACTATATGTAGGAATAATGAAACAACTGCAAAGGTTGAGTTCATTAATTATACAGGTGTTTAAAATTGAATAAAAACAAATTTTAAAAAAGAAAATCATGAATAAAAATAAAAGTAAATAACTCTTCTCCGTAGACTAATGCATTTATTAACTTTATACCATATAATAAAATTATAAATGAACATAATTGTATGAACATCAAATTAATAATTAAATCAAAGTCTCACTACTAGATTACCCTAGTAAATCAGAAAATATGAAATAATTTCACAACAATACAAATTTGAATGAAAGGATTCAATTGATAACACTGAAATTTAATATATTTCCAAATGCTTTGAATAAAACGTTTTTATAGAGTAACCTAAAAATAAAGAGTATGAACTGAGAGGGCTTCAAAAGTTTAAAAGTTTACTGATTGTTGTCTAATCAGCAGCGCTTTATTTACTGACATTTTTTGTGTTTTACTTTGATGCAGCAAATCAAAATATTCGCATATTTAATTAAAGTTATATTTTTTCATTATTGTTTTGATTCTTTTTAATTATTTAATGATTGAATTAACTTTCATTTTTGATTCTTTTATTTTTAATCTAATTTTCGTTTTTCGTCAATTTCGTTGGTTTTATTTTGTTTTCCTTTGTTTTAATTGATTCTTTTGCTCTTTAATATATTTTATATACATTTTAATGCGACTTTTAGTTATTTTATTTTTTCCAATGCTCTTTTTATATTCTAATGAATCACACTTTTATTATATTGAATTTTACGGCATGTTGTGGTTTTATCATAGCGCCGGCTACAAGTGTTCTTTTTTAAAGTTTTAGTCAAGCACATCAAAGGTATCAAAATTACTCATAAACATCGTTTACGCGTCATTGAACTTTTTAATCATTGTTTCAACTTGAAATACAAATAGCATTTCTAAATATTATGATCAAACTAAAGGATGAGCAACTCGAGTCACGCCAAGCATTTTTAAAATAGAATTATATTTATTTAATCAACTTTCTCCCATCAATAAATTAATTATTATGTAAGGTTAGTATAGAATCCGTTTTGTAAATTGCCTAAAAGGCAGGCTGCGTAGTAGCTTAAATTTGTCAAGCCACACCTCTACTGAATTGAGGGTGGCATCAGGATCAGTGACAACCTCCCCCCCCCTAAAATTTTCAAATACACTAAATCAACCAATGAGGATTAAAATATAATTTTATCTTTACATTTCATTTTAATTTAATTTCTTTTTTATTATTATGGAAGAAAAAGTCAAAATTAAATCAAAAATTATAAAGTTCCTTTTATAAGACTACGACCAATTATTTATTTTTCATTAATTTAAATATTAAATTATATTTAATTAATTGTTTTACTAAACCATTATTATTATGATAAAATCTAGTAAAATATATAAAATCCTTAGTTTGTGATTATGAATAATAAATATCAACATTGTCATCGTATTGTCCATACAATTCCAAAACTTGATAAGGTCTCGCATAAATGCTCCACTCTGCAGCCGTTCTTGCACTATTCAAAACATAAAATAATTGATGGGGGAGGTAAGCCGTTCCATTTGGCCAATAGTTCAGACATTGGTCAGGAATAATGGCATGCCCGATTATACGAAGACTTGTATTACAATTGCCATAATTAACTGTAATTGCAAAAGGCATAAAAAACACATAACTAAGACTTCTCAAGTAGTCCACGTCCCAGGGAAAAGAATAGATCAGATTGAGCGGTTGAAACCATGTTATAATGTCATCAGACACTTTCACATTGAATGTGAGCCTGGCAACCGCGGTCCCATCATAATCTATCAGAGTTAGATTAATCATTTTCGGCTTCAAATTGTTCCATTCATCCAGGAGAACACTTCGAAAGTTTATCAAATCCGTGTTTTTCGTTTCAACTGCAGTTTGAATTGTATAAGTATTATTTGAAAAATAATATCTCGGGTGCTGTCCGGTTCCAGAAATAACTCGATAAAGAATAAATGATTTTTGCACTTTTTTATATATTCTTTGCACCTCGTTGACACCTGCAAATGATGATGCCGCCTGTGGCACATAGCATTGGTTGTCCACAAGTGCAAAATATCTTCTCGTGCTGCATGTGGACACACCGCAAGACAGCACAACTTTTCCTAGAACATTTTTTACTTGAGAACTAATAATGATAATTATATAAAATATCAATAACATTGCATAAATTAAAGATTTTAAGTAAATAAATTTTATCTTACAATCAGTTAGAATATATCTCAAAGTTGTAGCGAATATGTATACTATACTTTGATTGGATGAAATTTATTATTAATAATATTATATTTTATATAATATTTATATTATTATATTTATTAATAATTTTATATTTTTATTTCTTGTAATTTTTATAACCCTAACATATCTCCCCTTTAAAAATGAATTCGTCCTCGAATTTCCATTTCACAATTGATTGATTATTTCCTAGAATGAGATGGAATTGTGTTAAGTTTTAACTACGTGTAATGCTACGAAACAGTTCTTCGCAATTAGCTGGGCTGTGGAAATTAGAATTTATGGGTTCAGTTAGTAATCCTAACAATAATTACAATAATAATCTTTAATAAAAATTTAAATGAATATTTCTGTATCATATATTGTAATCAATCTTTTTTTTTATTAAAATACTACCATTTTATAAATGAGTTATACAAATAAGTAAATTTATTTTACAAAACATAAAAAACAAAATAATTTAATTTATTGATTACCAATTATTTAAAAAAAAATTATTAAATCAAATTATTAAATTAAATTTAAAAAAATAAGTTTATTTTTATTTGAATTGTTTCACTTTTCTCATCACTGGAAAAGTCATATTCAAATTCAATGAATGGGGTAATTTATTTTGTTTTCATATTTATTGGATAATAAATTAAATTTTACTTATCCAATTTGGGAAATTTATGTTCTTTTTTTCCCTTATATTTTTCATTATAATTAATCTATTATCCACGCAAATTTATACGTTTAGAGGCTGTGCAATATTTAAAAATTCTTCAATAAATTTCCGGTAATAAATTGTCAACCCACAAATTGTCGAATTTGATCTATATTTTTTGGGACTATATTAGGACTACTATTGGCGATAATACACGCACTTACACGATTTACGATAGTATGTTTTATTTTTCTATCTTGCGCTATGTTTTGGCTGTGGGCCACCAAAAAAAAATAATAGAAAAAATAAATTACCAGATGAATTAGGCAAAAGTCTCGACGCATAAACTGTATATTTGGCATTCATATAAACAAATTTTAACTCGTACATCGATGTACATAAACCAAAATAACATAACTGTAGATTAATGATCTGAAAATACTGCTGCAAAACATAACTACAGACTAATGATCTGAAAATACTGCTGCAAAACATAACTGCAGATTAATGATCTGAAAATACTGCTGCAAAACATAACTGCAGACTAATGATCTGAAAATACTGCTGCAAAACATAACTGCAGACTAATGATCTGAAAATATTGCTGCAAAGTAGTTGAAAATCACACAGCAAAGCAAGATTATAAAAAAGTGTGCATCTTAAATTTGGTTGAAATTAATACTACAAAGTAGTTGAAAATTTGTGAAAACACATCAGTATTTATACCTATAATTTGGCCTTAACGTTGCGTGTTAGTTTTACTGCGATTAAACAAAATTCGACTTTGAAATTATTTGTGTTATCTAAATTAAATTTTTATTTATTTCTTAATTTAAATTGGTAATTTATTTTTAATTAAATTTATTCAGCTAAAAATATTTTATTTTTATTCATTTAATTCATTAATTTTTACTTTTATATAAATGGTCATTTTACGGTCAAATTTTCTTGTTATTATGTTATTTTTTATGTAAATTTCGTGCGGTTCTTGATGCATTTTGTATTTATTTTATTTTACTTTTATGTTTTTTGATTTTATATTTATTTATATTCTCTCAGATTTTAAAATGTTTAGTTGGTGTTGTATATTGTATTTTAAGTTATCTTGGTGCTGGGTTTTCGTGCTGTATTACTCATGTATTTAAACAATTCTCAAGGCTATTTGTGTTCTGGCCCATCAATACGTTAAATTCAAATAGCTCTTTACCATGTGAAAAAGCAGTTTTCTGTTTAAATCGATCACTGTAAACAGTTCGCCTCTCATTTCATCACATATTTTCTGTAGAACTGGTGTAGGATACGTAGCTTTTCTTATCACCTCATATAACTTTCTATTATCCACACAAAATTGCATTTCACCATATTTTTTAACGACCACTATTGACGATGAAATGGAGATTAAATGTCTAGTATTAATACAAAATCTTTCATTGGTTTAATTTGTTTGTTACTTTCCTCTTGACGTACATGCGGGAAACTGAATGATCTTAATTTTATTTGTGTTTCGTCAAATAAAGATATTTCACGCTCAATGATTTGTGTTTAACTCATCTAGTATTCGTGTTACCGAACATTTCTCGATATTTATATAGTGGTTCCATAAATCTTCGTTTTGACTCTCTGATAAGTCAATACTAGTGTTTCTGTTTTCAAGTAACTTAAATTTCTCGAGAAATAAATAATCTAAAATTCGGTTCCAAACTTGAGACTTCCTAAAAATATTTACGATTTTTGGTATGGCATTTATTGATGTTGCAGTAGTTGGCCATATACAGACTTCGTTAAATTCGACTGTTTCAGTATCTGAATCAAAACAATAATCAGGCAATTCATCGTCATTATTATCATTCTCAGATTCAGTACTATACGATTTTGATGCTTCAACTAAACTTGAATCATATTTTTTCGCATATAAGACTTTTACAACTGGTAAGTAAATGCCATGGTTATACCAGAGTCTTCCAAATTTTTGGATTACTGCGGCATCATCTGAAATAACACACATTATGTATGAATTCATTTGCATTCCGAATGAATTAAATTTTTCGGTACTAACTCAATTTAATCCACTATTCCTGATACGACAGTGACTTAGCAGGTTACCCGGCCATTTTTAGCTAGGAAAAAAAATCGCTGTTACTGCCATTGTGACAATTTCCCCTAGTCAGAATTAATCCCAAATTATCTGAATCACTATTAGTATAATATAAATGGAAATCCATATATATTTTGTTGTTCGCGATCGTCCACTCATCCAATGAAATTGTTGGGTTATTATTATTGAAAGTCGGGTCCCTCTGACTCCGCATGTCCTTTTCAAATCAAATAAGTAAACCCAACACTGAATAATTTTATTTCCACTTTACCACAGTTACAACTTAATCCAATTTATTTCAATATTTTGTAATTACAATTTGTGATTTATTTGCACCCTTCAATTACTGAATAAATTTAATTACCTTAAAGTATGTTATCTAATGGATAATCACCATTTCTGATAGATAACTTTTGACTTTACTTGGGTTTAGACTCTTTTACTGACCTGACTAGACTACTCGTTTGCTTCAACCCCTGGCTATTTCGTGTTTTCCCTTTTCCTTTTATACTCCTGCTCAGACTGTTTTCAGATGATTGTCAACAACATTTGCTGCCATACTAAATTATTAAAATTATTACTTCCCACAGACCACATTAGCCGAAATTTGTCATCAATGTTAGCTGCATTGCTAAATTAGGAAATAATTACCTCCGCATAAATCAGTGGCGCCCATTTAATATTGCTTAAGCCAATTTACCATTTTATATTATTCCGTCTACACGCAGGGTTTTCCCATTGACTCGGGCTTCGCATTAGTAATTAATTGTTTTTTAATAATTGTTTTTTGTCTGATATTATTTTCTAGGAACCCCTCACTAAATTTTTATTATTATTTCTGGACTCGTCTCTCAATTTGGCGTTCAACCATACCAATTTCCTCCGATCAATATTACTTTCGAATTTTTGTAAATTTTTTAATAATGTTGCACTTTTATCATTTTGGTGTTTTATTGATTTTACCGTGCTTTTTCGTACTACCCCAACATATATACGCCCTTTAATAAAGATTCGCCCTCGAATCTATTCATTTAATTACTTTTTTTATACTTTTCCTGGTAGAGTAATCTCAATACCATATTATCTGAAAACCTAACAATAATAACACATATTATAACAATAATAATAACAATAATAATAACAATAATAATAATAATAATAATAATAATAATAATAATAATAATAATAATAATAATAATAATAATAATAACAAAGTGAATAACATCTTCAAAAAAATATCAAAACTTTTTAATTTTTTGGCACATCCTACTCATATTGTCTTAATTTTTTCTTTTCTTTTCGGGTATAATATGATAAATAGATTATAAAGATTTTGGTATTTTATTTTATTTTTAATTATATTATCAAAGAATAATGCTTTTTTATGCTCATTTTACATTAATATTTATTAGGTAAAAGAAATAATTTGTTTAAAATGTCTTTCGTAAATATAGATATAATATATCCAATAAACACAAGATAAAATTGCGATTTTGTTTTGAAAACATTTGAATTAATGTCATATAATGTTTTGATTTTGCATGCGATATAATTACTCAATAATAATATTTTGAAAATATTCGAATTAATGTCATAAAATGTGTTTATTCTGCCTGTTATATAATTAATCACTAATAATGCAAATAATAAATAACACTTATGATAATAATAATAATAATAATATAATAATAATACTAGCCGAAGGCTAATTTAATTTGGCCATTATTCGAAACTTGTTCGAGTTGCTGAAACTGAATTCACTGAGAGAAATTACTAATAATAACATTAGCAATTTTCCACGGCGCCATCCAATTATCCCCTCCATGGCGACATTTGATTATCAATCACTAAACCTACCAACCAATCATGCTGATGCATTGTCATTACAGGTACGCACACACACTCGAAAGGATCTGTCACTCAGCATGTGTTGCACGCGTTTGCAAAGTCCACAATCATGCCGCATTTCTATCATGCTCAATAGGAATGATGCACACGTGCAGCGTAACGAATTGATTGGTACAAGTCGTTGAAATACTATCGATGTAGGAAGAAACTTTCATTGGACTAAAAATTATTTATGCACATGCATGCATAGGCGAGAGTCAGTTAAAAATTATATTCAGACTATCGATTACATTGAAAATGAAAAAAGGATCTATTTGTTCAGTCAAATGATGTCGCATCTCATCCAGAATCAAATGATACGGAAGAAGAGGTGAACAATCTGTTTTTATTTAAATCATCAAAGTATTAAAGTTTCCAATTCGATCCTAATTTATATATAATTCATTTATGTATTACACTAAAATATTACTGATGTGAATAATTAATATGATTGATTTATGGTAAACATTGTGCTTATAACCGCGGATTTTACTGCATATCTTTACCATCAATCATCACCACCATCATATCTACTATACATTATGATTGGTCGAATTGGTCGAGAACTCGTAATTGTTATCGTTACGCAAGCTCATGTTTACAATATATTCCTCGAAATTGTGTGTGTGTGTAATCGAAAAAACTATTCACAATAACATCGACAATAATAATGTTGAGCCAGAACACAAACGGCCTTAAGAATTTTTAAAATGAATCGGTAATACACACGCAAATACAACATGTAGATTTAAAATTGAACCTGTAAAACATCAACTAACCCTGCTAAAATATGAGAAAGAAAACAATTAAATATAAAATTATAAAACACAAAAATAAATTAAAATAATAACAAAGTGCAACAAGATCCGCACGAAATAAACATAAAAATAACATGAGAACACAAAAATTTGACCGAAATTTGATAATTTACAAAAAATTGGAAAATCCATAAAAATGGAACAAAACTTAAATCATTTGAATTGGAAACAATTCAATTTAAAAGTTAAAAAGAAAAATTGTCAAATCAAATTTTAAAAATAATAAAATTAAGAATAGAATATACTAGAAAATCACAAGGTCAAATTTTGTTTTACTAAATCAAATTTAACACGCAAGGTTAGGGTCGTACAATAGGTATATATACCGATTCATTTTCACATAATTTTAATCGGTTTTCAACCTAGAATCAACTTTACTCTGTATAATTACTAGTAGATTGCCAGAATTTTTAAAGGTGAGTGGAGGAATGCTCAAAACCTCTCTCCACGTCGTGTCCTCGCAACCTCGTATGAGCTCTGCTTGGGCATCGGCGTGGGGAAAGAGTTATGTTGTTATTATGATAAACGAAGTTATTGTGGTAAATTATATTTCAATAAAAATATTTAATAAGAAACAAAACTTTTTCTTTGTCGAAATTTTTCCGGTCCACAGCCGACACATCATGCAAGATATCAACTTATCACACCCTATCGAGTTGTGTAAGTGCGGTGTAAGTCCGCCAATAATTCGTGCCCATGAAGGCTACGGCGTGAGAACGCAGTAGCTGGAACTTAAATTATTAATCCGTATAGGGGAAATGGGTTGAGGGATAAATAGTCTTAGTTGTTTCGCCCTCACTCAACTCCCGTAAACTCGACCTAAAATCACGACACCAAACGGCTTAAACTTAAAACATTGAGTAGTCCAGTGGGCACTCATAATATTGTAATATTAACACAGATTTTCCTAAGATCAATTAAAGGAAAGGTGACTGGGGAGTCAGTGCAAATTAAATATCGTTGCTATGATCTCTAACATATTCATTATAACTAACTAAACTAACTCCAAGGCGAATATTACTAAACGATAACTGACCAAAAGTTAAGTGCGAAAAGTATTCTAGGTGAGAAGATTTTAACCGATAATTAACCGAAATTGTAATTTCAACCCGAGAAATCAAATAGGCGATATTTTTCTCTTAAGATTCGTACAACATGACGAATTCCTAAGCCCTTACATCTAATGTTGTTGAACGTAATCATATCAAAAAGGTTATTCTTAAAATATTCCGGCATTCTTTCCAAACTCATTAAAAACTCACCTAACGGAATTGCCGTAAATGCCCAGTAATTTAGTAATTTCACCCATAACTGAATAAACTAGTAAAGAACGCTAAAGTAGACCCACTCAAACAAAATTGTAGTGAATAAGTCCACTAATAGGTAGTAATTACAGGGGCAAATAAATTCCATTCCACCATTCGATGAGGTATACTCCACGACCACAGAAGTCGCTGTAGAGGAGGTTCATTGGCGACGATTGACATACGATGTACATTAAGATAAATGAGACGATGGATAATATTCATTGGATATTGCCAACATGTGTCGTTGAGGGGAGATGGAACAAATCTGAAGAGTAATTATTCAAATGAGAAACGATAACAAAACGAAAATCACTTTCATGTAACATCAAGCAATAAAAACAACTCCCCTTCAAGTAAGAATACTCATCCCGGAGACTAGAAGTTCCAGTGAACATTAATATTGATCAACAACTACCTAAATAAATTGCTAAAAATAAGGAAACAACCGAGAAAATTACCTGAGATTGTAAGTTGAAAAAAAAAAGTACACCAATTAAAATTCGAATTTTACTTGCGCTTTCCACACCATTCCACCAAAATCAAATCAGTGTGCATCCATAACACCCGAAAATCGGCAAATTATGTGTTTCCATAAGTATA
Organism: Schmidtea mediterranea; assembly: GCA_022537955.1. NCBI lineage: Eukaryota > Metazoa > Platyhelminthes > Tricladida > Dugesiidae > Schmidtea > Schmidtea mediterranea. The sequence continues at coordinate 313,947,329 of CM039679.1, read as the reverse complement.
AATACAACGGGTCAAATGAATAACGCCATTCACTCTTTCACTACCCATATGAATTCTAATACTAATCAACGTGAAGAAATTAGTCAACTCGAGATCCAAGGAGACGATATAATTATGGAGTCAACAGGAGCTCCAGAGATGGTAAGCCTCTGTGTTTTTTTTATTAATCAAACTAAATATGAGTCATAGTTACTCCGACGTGAAGAATCAACACCAACGCCAATTGTTCCGGATTTCAGAATTGAATTGGTATGACTTCTATGAATAAATTTATATTAGCCAAAGTTTCTTCCTTATGAACGTTTTGTCGATCTAAGAAAGGGAACCTCCGTTAAGCCATAGGTTTTCCAAACCCCTCAGCTTGGAGATGAAATGTTACTAGAGTCGGCCACCCATTTGATTACGGTGTCAACACTTATGATGTGCATGAACCCTCAGATTATAGTAGATTAAACCAGGAAACATCAGCATCACCTTGACTAGCTTGTGATGGAGTGACGATCCGAGAAATAATATGAGCAAACGAAAACGAATACAATTAAATGCCAAACCCTAGCCTGCTGAATGGGGAGATAGTTACCCTGTAAATGATGCTTCACTGTCCCAGGAAAGGTCAAATTCTGGTTACCTATCAATTAATAAAATTAAATAAACCATATTATTCTAATATTACTTGGTAATTAACGAATTAATATTAGTAAAATTAAATGAGAGCATTATTTCATTTTACGTAGTAATTGGTAACTTAACAGTAGAAAAAGTAAATTAAAACCATTAGTTTTATTTTGTAATTAACTTAACATTGAGACAATTAAATAAAATCGTCATTTTAACCTCACGTAGCAACCAATAACTCAACGATCATGAATTTAAACAAAATCTTCATGTTAATACTGAGCATTAGTTTAATAACGTAACGTTAATGAATCCAAATAAAATTATCTTTCTGATATCAAATATCTGGTTAACTCAGTGTTAATGGAGCTAAATAAAAATTATCAGTTTAATGTTAAGCATTAGTTTGATAACTTAATGTTAATAAAGTTAAATGAAGGTTATCAGTTACTATTATATGTTAATTAATCAAAATTTGGTAACTCAAGTGCTATTGTAACATTAATGGTAACCAACTCATTGATTGGGAAACCCTAGACAAAATCTTTTTCCAATGCTGTAAATTGGATAGTACATTAAATTTGATAGTTCAAATAGAATTAACAATGAAAACATATGAGGTAAAGGAAACGGACAAGGAAAATTATTAACGTCATCAGCTTAGAAAATTGCCGATCATAATAATTAAAATAAATTTTTGTTAAGTAAGTATGATATATAAACAAACAAGTAATCTAGAGTTTGGAAAAAATAATAAGCTAAGTCTTGTAATTATTAAACAAATTATTAGATCTCGGATTTCACCTCCATCACAGCTGGGTCGGACAAGTCGAAATCACCCTAGTACGATATTGCCGCCGAACACCCCGATGGTCCTATATTCGTTAACGAGAAGCCACTACAGAACTACCCCTATTAGTATTTCTAATAGCTCTGGATAATAGCTCACCTTAAGAGATACTCGTCCTTCATCCGTAACGATAATAGTACTCATTACTCTAGGGAACGAATGCCAGTAAGAAAAGGAATTAGGCGGAATAAACAATGACAATCAACCCAGGAGTTGTCTGACTTACTTTTATGATCACGTCTGATAATTATGGAAGGAAATGATGTTGAAATCTGTTTTATTTATTTTGGTTTAGACGATTCGTGGATCGACTCATCCCGGATTACGGTGTGCTTCCCCGCACACGCGGCAAATCGGTGTCGCCAGGCCCTGTGGGATGCGGGATTCACAGTATCCCAAGCCAAGGAGTCAAGGTTCGTACAACAACGACCATCGGAGGAGATCGAATTCCCGTTTGTCGCCATAAAACAGGAGCTCGGGCGCAACCCATCGCGAGAAATCCGGGGTCACGCTGAGTTCCGCCTCGCCCGTCTTGAGGAACATCAGCGACAAACCGATGCCCAGGTGGAAAGTGCCAGACGGTACTTAGCCAACGTCAATGACGATACCGCAAAATGAAGAATTCTAAGCACGGACGGATACGCTCCGTCATACAATACAACGTTCAACCTCGATGATCGCAGGTTGAACACGAATTCAAAGGCCATCAATGTAGTATTCCTACGGAGGATCCTTCCCCGAAATATGAGGACGGAGAAAGAACAAATTGACGAACACCGTGAGCATCCGTATGCTCGAATAAATCCACGGCGAGACAACCCCAAACGCCATTATGGACCATATTGTAATTAATGATCACAAAAAATTAGCTTAGTTTGGGTAGAGTTTTTATTTATTACCAATAAAATCATGTAAATAGAAAAATCGATAAAATTCTACGACTTTAAGATTATATCGAATAAAAAAATGTAGAAGTGTGCGATTTAGTAATCGTTTTTTTGTTATAGACATGAAATCCAGCCAAATCCTGCAGCGCGAATTGGATAACGCGCACAAGGTAAATGAGGAGTTACACAAACAGATCCTACAACTAACCAGGGAAGTACAACAGACCAAGACTACCTTAGTAGAACCGAAAAGGATAAAAATCCTCTACCAGAAAATTACCACGGCACAGGAGGTTTGGGCCGACGAGAAACAAATGAACCAGAATCTAAGAACCCAGATAAAAGGCCTAGAAGTAGCAGTAGCGGCTCCTGCGCAAATAGCCTACCAGGATGCGTTGGCTACTCCAAACGCCGCCTCAAGACCAAACCGACGTCGTCCCGGAAGAAATGAGCGCGTCAAGCGTCAGACCGCTCTGCACCACGAATAATGCATGTCACTAATCATTTTCAAATAAATGTTTTTATCTCTTGAGTTGTCTCATAAATTAACGTTGGAACGAAATTTTAAATCAATAATAAGAGTCAAAATTTATGTTATATGATGAGCAAGACCAAATAGGAAAGAATGACCGGAATGAATAAAGCGCACACAGGCCTTCTAACGGCAGTGCGTTGAACCCAGTTTGAGGTCGGGCCAGAGCAGTTCCTATGTGACGTTCACCTTTGGCAATCTCAACACCAATGGTTGCATCACCAACGTTGCCTAGCGACGGGTAACAATTGGGGGCAAGAAAAGCTTTATATCTGGGGTCAAGTTCATAAAAACCATAAAACCCCACAATAATAATAATGATAATAAACAATAATAATATTAATACCGATTTTTATTCCATTGCATCTTTCTGGTGTGTGTCTGTGAGGGTAAATCCATAAATTGTGAGTCTTTTTATTTAATAAATTTTAATGTTTTTTATTAATTTGTTTAAAACATCACTTATTTAAAACTAATTTAAAATTTATTATAATTTTTTTTAATTCTATGACAGCAGTATTGATTGATTTGTGCTTTATGGAGGATATGATATTTTTTTAAACTTTAAATATTTGTTGGGCCAGTACAAGCTTTTGTTTAAATGGATCGGAAACAGCACGCAAACACAACACGCACATTTCAAAATCGGACCCTTAAACATCTAATAAACACCTAAAAATGCGAGAAAAACACATAAATTAACATATAAAATAGAAAACATAAAATTAAATTAAAATATTAACAAACGCACCAAGATACGCACGAGTTGACATAGAAATAACATGATAACAAAAGATTTGACCGAAAAAGTGACAATTTACGAAAAATTAAAAGAGTTCATGAATAAAGCGAACAAAAATAAAATAATTTTAATCAGAAATAATTGAAATTAAAAAATAAATGAGTAAATTGTAAAAGAAATCAAAAAATAATAATAAATTAGAAATTAATTAGACACATAATTGCAAGGTCAAATTTTGTTTTAACGCATAAAAAATAACACGCAAGGTTAGGGTCACAGAACAGGTATAAATACCAATCCATTTTCACAAAGTTTTAATGAAAAAATTACTTTTCACTCAGTGAACAAATTACTTTTGTCAGACCAATTCAAAGGAACAACTCTCGATAATCGTTTTCATTCTGCGAATCAAGTATCTTAATGTAAGCCCTACTTGATCGTATGTGTGGGAACCTCTTGTCGTATGTTGATATGTATGAACTATGAACGAGCTATGATGAAATTGTTTCAACAAATATATGTATTTATGAAAAAATGAATCTTCAGTTTTATGAGTCGAAATTTTTCTGGCCCACAGCCACACATCACACAAGGAAGTAAAATCATAACATAACTAGTCACGCTGTGTAAGTGCGGTTTCTCCGCCTACAGTGTGTGCCCGTGAGAGCTCTGTCGTGCGTAACGACGGATCTCGAACGTAAATATTCTACCGTATAGGGGCAGTGGGAAGATTGAGAGCTAGACTTTTGGCTAGATCTCTTTCACCCATCTCCCATAAAATCGACCTAAATATTTAATTACACATCGGCTAAAATGATAACACCGAGTAGTCCAGTGGGCACTCGTAAAATCTAATATGAACACAAGAACCTTAGGACTAAAATTAAGGCTCGGGTAGTGGGAACTTGAAACCGATGCGATGCAGATAAATTTAATAACTAAATGGAAATTAAACTAAATTAATTTAAAGTAATTGAATCCCTAATATTAAACTAGATGTGACGTAAATAAATTATTCAAATTAAAATAATGAAATCATGACTAAATTTGTGACCAGAACATACCATAACGAGAAGACTTTTGCAACCGAATCAGGGATAGTAATTAATTAAATAAATGATCCAAAATTAAATACTCACGTAATAAAAATCAAGAAAAATTTAATAAGTATTAAGGATTTAAAGTATCCTCGGATCTAATCTAAATTAATAAATGACTTATGAGTAAGAAGCCAGAGAAAATGGAGTAAAGAAACGAAACAGCAAACGACAGAGTAGACATACCTGATTCCGAGAAAAGTACGACAGAATATAGATCCGCAAAAATTTCATAAAAGTAATAATACTTAAGGCATTAAGGCATTGATAAACTGTAAACCAACTTAATGATTAGATTTAAATCATTGAAAGATAAATACACGATTCATAAATCCAAGAATAATAAAATTTATTAGGTCACGAATAACTGATAAAAAAAAAACGACCAAAATAACCATATTAACCGCACACGAATAAATCAATTAATAATTGTACACAATGATAATAGAACGAGATAACAAAATATCACAGATGATTCGCAGACGTAAACATAAGAACTCAACTTTCGTGAAAGGATTCGAATAACACAGACTTGCCACGAATGATATTGAATTTTTGAAATCGAATAAAATTAGGAACACCCTGAAATTAATGAAAGCGATAAAATTAGAAGTTCCAACCAAGAGAACAAACCATAGTGCAATAACACGTCCCAACTAAAAATCCCAAATGAAGATTTAGACCCTGTCCCAACCGTGGTATCCTCTTCACTGAATAACTGTCCTCAAGTATTCCACCCAGCAGTTTCTCCCTAACCAGCATGTACAATTAAATCTTCTTTCAGCAATGACGATAATCCGGAGCGACTCGTAGTGGAGTGTTTTCTTGGATACACCGTCGTCGAATGAGAACAGCAATTCGGATAATGAGTATCAAAAATTCCAGTCGACAAGTGAAAAGTGTGATTAAGTATATATTGATACCTAGACCCAATGCAGATCAAATTGTTTGTTCATATGCTAAATAAACTACGAATAGGTCATAGTCAGAGATTACCGCGGAATAAATCACCAAAAAATCTGACACAAATGACAAGTCGGTGACGATGATCATATTAACTTATCATAACGAAGGGAGATGAAGCGATCAATAGAAATGAACTTTTACCGCCGAACGCCCTCGCAAATAGTTCACGAATATAAAAGAACACAGTAAAAACTCACATTCCATACCGCGTAAATGAATCACCAAACAACTAGCACCGATAGTGGACATGTTCGAGCTCGAGATTCTTTACGAGACCGGATCTCAAGGAATGATACTCAGATGCCTAGTGAAGAGAAAAAATCAGGTAATTTCGCAAGTTACGTTTCAAATTTTATCATAACAAAAATTCACCCTAGTAACACTCGATAGAAAATAGCATAAATCACTAACGTCCATGTTTTACACACGCAGGCGCATCGATAAGAAGGATGGGTAATTAATTATTTTCACGTTTAGATCGCAGAGACCCGCATGGCAATTGGAGTGACAATTCTCGAGTGACTCTACAGATCCCGAGCGCTTCTGCCGCTCGATACCGACAAGTTCTGTGGGATAACGGATATCTGTTATCCACTTACGGAGACTCCAGTTGGCCAAGAAGATCAGAATATCAAGCTGAAGAGATCGAGTTGCCAAGTATCGCGATTAAGCGCGAGCCGGGCCACAATCCAGCACGAGAAGCCCGCCAGCGAGCCGAATACGCGGCCATGAAGATGGAAGAACTCGAAAGAAAGTACCACCGGAAAGCGGTGCTAGCCCGACAGCGACTAGCGCAAGTGAACAGAGATATCGCAAGTGGTGCTATCCCGAGTACCGATGGATTCCCGCCAGAATATGGAGTGTCTTTCGAACTAGACGACCCGAGGCTAATGCAGATGACAGCACCGACAAAAATGGTGATACCGGAGAGACTCGTGCAGTCAAAACTTCGAAATCGACTCGGATCTCGTCAAACCGGCGATCATACCTATGCGAGCAGGCATCCTCAATGGAATCCCAAGCACAACAATCGAAGGAGTGAACGTTTTAATGGTCAGGAATGAGTTGTATCGATATGTTTTAGTTCTTTAATAAATGTTTATGTCTCACGGGTTATTCCATTTTTTAGTTTTCTAAAGTAATTACTTTGATAATTAATGTAACAAAATGAAATATAAATTTTTACTCTTTTTGCAATAACATTCTAAATATTTCATGGTTAATAAATGATAGGGAAAGATAGAACGTTTTTGTCATTAAACTTGGACCAACCAGAGTATTAACACCAACCAACTAAAACGCATGAGACGCCACCGACACTACATTGAAAAATTAATCGAGAGAGAGGATCAATAGAGTTGAACCAATATTGTAAACGACTAATCATCTAAATATTGTAATTTCAGAAATGAAAGCCACAAAGATATTGCACCAAGAGCTGAAAGAACTCAGACGAGAAAATCAACACCTGCACCGACAACTTCTACAACAGAGTCGAGAGATGCAACAGCTGAAAGCCACTTGGGCCGAACCCGAGAAAATGAAATCATTGTACCAGCGCCTCACTGCCGCACAACAGGGCTGGAAAGAGGAAAGAGTGTTAAACCAGGCGCAGCGAACACAAATCAAAGGATTGGAGGTCGCCTTGTCGGCGTGCCAGGAGGGAAGTGCAGTGACTTACCCTCTGGTATTCGCTCCGGCACAATTAGCTTATCGCGACCAAGAAAGAGCCCAATCAGCTAGCAAGAAGCCCAGATCACACGCTCGACCGGGTCGAACCGAGCGGTTGCGAAGACGCGCCCAAGGAGTGGCCAGATGAAATGATACACTCATGTTGGATGATAATTTAATTTGTTTGTCATTAAATAAAAATTGTTTAGTTTATTATGTTATTATCTGTAAATAAATATAGGAACGAAAGTATTAAACGGAAAGTGATAAAGGGACCTGAAATAGAAGACGGACATAGGCCTTCTAACGGCAGTCCGCTGAACCCGACATAGGACTAACCCTTAGCAGTTCTGATATCGGAACTCACCTTTGGACGTCCTGTGACCAGTGGTTACATTACCAACGTTGCCTAGCAACGGGTAACCATTGGCGGGAGCAAAAAACTATTTTATATGATTGGGGTGAAGGTCATCCACACCACTAACCCCACATATTTAAAGCATTCGTTTAACACTCGAGAAGGCTTTTTACCTCTTTTTTTCAGTTCTAACTGTTAATTAAACATTTAAATAATCAGCGCTAAATACTTATAACAATTTTAAAGAAAAACAGCGAAACATAAAGGAGGACAATAAAGTACCATAGATAAATACAATATTACATTTTCGAAAAATACAAATGTTCTTCTTTTCTAATTACAATTATATACTATTTATGGATGCTTTATTTAAGTTAAAATATTAAAATGTTCCACCCCTCCTGCTGGTTACGCCAGGCTGCAGGCATTGATAGTGGTTCTTCTTGTATTAATTTTTTATTTCATTTCAAGTTTCAAAGTTTTAGAACCTTATTTATAATGAATGACAGTTTTCTTCTTTCGATACGTGAGACAATTTATTGTAATAGTTTCTCCACTGTCAATCCACAATGAATCCAATGAAGCTTTTCTTTTTCTGTTCTTCAGTGAAATAAATGGCCCATGCTCGAATGTTGGTTGGATTCGATGAATCGGTTCGTTGATTATTAGACACAAACTCTCCTCAATTATTTCAATTCTTTCTTCTGCTGCCCATTTCAATTGAACAGTTTGGGTTTCACTATCGATTTTCATATGCTCTGCTGCTGTGAAGTTAATTTCTTCCGTAATTCCGGTCATTGATCTTGAGGCAGTGTTGTGAAGCTTCATATATTTTTCCAACTAATATCTCCTTGATGGCTGCTTTTTTGGAAATTCGATATCATCGATCCACAGTTTCTCATTTTGCAAATGTTATTCTATTCAATTTCAGCCCTCGTGTGTTCAATGTTATCTAATTCAAATTAAATATGTTCTATCACTTTAATTTCTTTCGATTTTTCAGTTGGATACGTTGGTGCCGTTGGCAAAAATGTTGGTGCATACCACTTTGAAAGCTTTTCAATTCCGCTAAGTTTAGGCATAGTTTATAATAAAAATTGTAGCTCTTGCTTTTTCTCACTCTTCATAATTCCTTTTTAAAATATTTTTGGTCCTTTTTATTATTGTCGATGTCATCATTATTATCGTTATTGTGATCATTTGCTGCACATAGAGATAATTCACTTCTTTGATCGGTTTTCAGTTGTGCTCTCACACTTACCATTTCTCTATATTGATGAAGAGTAATGAAAAATCTCGCTAAAAGTGGAAAAAAACCAATAATCATTTCCCATGACCATCCGGATATTACGAATATTCTAGGAGCCGATAATATTTGTGACATTATTACCTTTATTGTTATGATTACAACATAGAATCCAATTAATCCTGATCTTGAGGCAGTGTTGCGAAGCTTCCAATATTTTTCCAGCGAATATTTCCTTGATGGTTGCTTTTGGTATTTCGATATCATCGATCCACAGTTTCTCAATTTGCAAATATACTCTACTTATGTTCTTAACATCTTCAAGGGTTGAGTGTATGCTCACCTGCATTTGATTTCCAAACATCTCCTGGACAACAATTTTCAGTTTGCAGTAATTTCCATCGGCGCTTCGGGCACTAGGTTTTAATGGTACTTTTATTTTCATTTCCGTATTTCGTCTGGTTAAGCACACTTCACAAGTATGACACCATTGTCTAACATCTGATTCAATAGTGTCCCAATAATACTTTAGTTTCAATCTTGATTACGTTTCCGAGCGGATAAATGTCCACCTAGTGCTCCATCATGGTATATCAACATTAATGTTGTTCGATATTTTGTTGGAACCACAATTAATAAATTTAAATTTCAACACATTTTAACAAACGATCATGAATGATATATTTATGTTTTTCGTCAACTATATGTTTCCAGTCACTCTCCTTTTTGATCGTAACTGCATGCTTCCGCAATTGATTTAATTCATCATCGTTTTCCTGATCCTTTTGCAGTTCCTTCAAATTATTGGCGGTTTTGATTGCCATAAACATTGTATTATTATATATCGATAGATAATAATACTGATAGATAACTTTTGGCTCTTTTACTGACCTGACTAGACTACTATTTACAGACAATTGTCAACAAAATTTGATACCATACTAAATTATTGAAAATAATTACTTCACATAGACCACATTAGCCGACACGCTGGGTTTTCCTCATCTCGGTTTCCTATTGCCTTCCAATTAATTAATTTTTTTAAATTAATTTGTTTTTTGTCTTATATTATTTTCTAAGAACCCCTCACTACATTTTTTTTTATTATTTCTGGACTCGTCTCTCAATTTGGCGTTCAACCATACCAATTTCCTCCGATCAATACTACTTTCGAATTTTTGTAAATTTTTTAATAATGTTGCACTTTTATCATTTTGGTGTTTTATTGATTTTACCGTGCTTTTTCGTACTACCCCAAAATACGGTATAAGATCATCGATTTTTATTTTATTTTATAGAAAATTTATCTGAGAACAGCTTGGTGTATAATGTTGACTCTAAAGATATGGAAGTGAAATGCCTTAATCAATTAGATATCATGATCAAATATGACAACAAATATTAGTATTTTTTACATATTACGATATGAAAGTTTATAGAAATTGAGATAAATTGGATAAATTTTCATTAAAATTTCCATTTCACAAATATATATTCACAATTCTTGGTTAGACTCAGTAATAAAAAACTTAGTAACCATGGTAAAATTTATTACAATTTTGCATAGTTACAGTATTTATTTTTAAAAAGTAAAAATTTGGACTTATTTCGATGATTATCGATTAATTTATTTTTACTTAAATATAAAGGAAATTATTTTAATTGTAAGTCTTAATAGAACATAAGAAACGCACGTTGCTAAGGTAATTTCTGACTCTTAGTAAAAATTTTATTTATTCTAAAATATGATTTTATCTTTGACAATAAAAAAATAATTAACAGTTATCGCGAGTGTGCGCGGTAACTCATACACGGGCACAGTGATAATTATAAAATTATTATTTATATTGATTAATAAAAAACAACGATATCGATTTGCATAAATCGTGTTCAACCAACAGTCATATCTACTTTTATCGATTTCAATTTATCCTTTATCTCCTTCATCCTATTGCTCAGTCGATTAGGATCGATACAGCTGAGTGAATCTGAGTTCTTCTTGTTGATAAAAGTTATCTTGTCATTCCACTGATTGCAAATGTCGTGTTCTATTAAATCGATAAAATTTTCACTGAAATCCCGGCTGAAAATGTGTTGAATAAAATCGATAGGAACAAAAATTTGTAAAACAAATCGACAAACGGTTTAGAATGCGATAAAATGTAAAAATTATGAAAAATCAAATAAATACTGAACAGTCAATCAGAAAAATCAATAAAATCGATAAAATGTAAAAATTATGAAAAATCAAATAACTTAAATCAGAAAAATGGCTCGCTGTGATACGTGTTGTAGAAAATCGCCCAATCAAAATGTCAATTACATCACCTGCGATGAAATTTAATTTTAAATTAATCAAAAATAATTGATTTTTCATAATTTTTTATCATTTCTATAAATAGTAACATGCGATTCAAATGCAATACAAGTGCATAATGAATACCATCTGGTAGGTAATTTTATTTTGAGTATAATGAATTGACAATATATCGGAAAATATCGATTATTAAGTTGATAATCAATTATTTTTAAAAATTTACTGGTAATTTTGTAAAGAATTTAATCCTTTTTCAAATAATTTCGAAATCTAAGAAATAGTAAATTATAAAAAAAGGGACAAAAATTCTGATATATCTCAATTTTCATTTATTTAATATTTTAAAATCTTTTTCAGTTTTGTAAATTTTTATAATTTAAAAATTAGAGATAAAATATTAAAAATAGAATATTGATTCAGTAAAAATATTAAATTCAAATTAATTTGCTTATTATTTGATTATTATTCTTTTATAAATTTATTTTTAATTAAATTTTTTCTTGAATTTTTAAATTTTATTTTACTTTCCTAAATTTATTTAAATTTTTATTTTAACTATTTTAAAATTATATTTTTTAATTATTTTAAATTGATAAAATAATTTTAATTTATTTTTTCTTGAATTTTTAAATTTCATTTGATTTTCCTAAATTTATTTAAATTTCATTTTATTTATAATTTAATTTAAATATCGATTTTTATTCTTTTTTAAAAATCTTTTTTGATTTTTTTAAATATTTAAAATATTTTTAATTTAATTTTTCTTGAATTTTTTTAAATTTTAATTTCCTAGATTTATTTAAATTTTTTTCAAATTATATTTTTAAAAATATTTTTAATCTAATTTTTTTTGAATTTTTAAATTTCATTTAATTTTCCTAAATTTATTTAAATTTTATATTTTTTTTAAAATTAAATATTTTAAAATATCAAAATCAATTTATTTTATCTTTAAAAAATCCTTTTTAATTATTGAATTAGATAATTAAAATCGATGAGAAAAAATAATTACATTCTGTAGAGTTTTGAAAATGAGCTTTCAATAAAGCATTTGAGATCGTCAAGCAATTTGGAATGTTTGATCTGTTCATTGGTAAATGCTTCTTTGACAGAGGCAGGGCTTTCGAAAATCGGCAGAAATTCCTTTCCAGTTTCCTCAAAATGGTTTCTCATCCGTATCAATATCTGCTCATTCGGTGACAATTGGGGCTGGTCCATAGAATCGATGATTTCCGTGACATTTTCCAGCTGGACATGACAAATGAAATCAATATACGTCAACCGTAGCCAACGAGAGGCATAAATGTGGAAATTGACAAAAATAAATCAATGGTGAAATCGATAAAAGATTTTTTTGATTGCAAATCAATTAATTTTATAAAATATTATCCAAATTTAAAAATCAATATTTTCTGCTTTTGCTCATTTTGATCCGTTTTAACTATTTTTTAAAAATTGTTTTTTATATTTTTATCTTTTTTACTGTTTTCTATTTATAAATTTCAATTTATTATATTTATAAATATTTTCTTTGCTACTTTTCATTAATTAATTTGTAATTTATTTACTATTTTTTGATTTTTTATATTTTTTTGAATTTTTTTGTTTTTTATTAATTATTTTATTGAATTTCCCCATTTTTATTTCATATTTTCTCAATTTTCACCGTTTGTAAAAAGCTCCAAACCTGAATATTCAATTTCTGAAATCCTTCGGCCAGTTTTGCAACGGAATCGAAAATATTCTGGACTTGCTCATGGATTTCCGATTCATTTCCCAATGCATTGAGCCTCTGGATTTGGCGGTCGCGCTGTTGATGGAATTGCTGGAGAATCTGTTGGTGTTGTTATCCGTTATTATTATCATTTGCGCGTTACGAACGAACCTGCTGGATATATTGCGCTAAATCAGTCTGTGATTGGACAATCCGATCGACATCGGGTTTCAGCTTCAAAAGTAATCTGTTGTTGCAAATTTCTCTCATCGAATCCGACATTTGTCTGGAGATGTCATTGATTTCCTTATCACAATCTTTGGTGGTTTTCAGGGGTTTTCTGTGCGGGTTTTGATTACTCAAATATTGAATTTGTGCCTCCACGGCAGCCAATTCCGCCTCAAGGTCGACATTACTCATTTCAGCCTCCTGTAAATGGAGTAGTAGCGATGGTGATTTCGATAAAATTAATTATTTCTCAGAATTCCAATAAATCAATTCGAATTCAATATTATCAATGATTTATTGATTTTGATAATGATTTGACTATTTGATTTCATAAAATTGCTTTTTCCCTATAAAATATTGATTTTTAGGTGCAAAAATGTGCAATTTTTGTATTTTGTTTTATCGCACTGAGATATCTTGTAGCGCGCAATTTAAATTTGTCGTCAAGGAGATTATTTGAAAATTTATTAGAAAATGATAAAAACGATGAATTTTGATCAATTTTGGCGCTGAAGTTGCAGATAATATTGAAGTTTTGTAAGAACTCAAACAAAATTATTCCACAATACCGAGATTATACCGAAATATTGAATAAAAATCTCCCCTTTACAGTGCCGCCGTTTAATATTTGGCATGCTGCTCCCAGTCACTGAAGAACAACAGAACCACAATTATGGAAATTTAATAAACTATTACCACAATATTGAGGTGAATTGTAAATATTTTATGTTTAAATAGATAAACGTTTTACCTTTTTTTGTATAATTCCAGAATTTCTAAAATTCTTTTAAAAAAAATCATAATAAAAATTTTTTAAATTGATTTTCATTAAAATTTTATAAACAAAAAAATTCTTACGTAAAGTAAATAAAGAGATTTCTGAACGGAATGATCATAGTTATTCAATATTTCATACTCGAAATCATATTTTTCTAACTAAAATTCATAATTCCTAATTTATTTTCGATTGAATTAATCTAACATTTTCCAAGTAGCTGCTTAGGATATTAAAAATATCCATTTCCGTTTGGTCATATGATATTACATTATGTTCACTGATAAATTTTCTATCATTATCGAAATTTGTCATATTTGTTCTGCTGTAATGCTGAGATAATTCGGATAATTTGGATTGAAAATCATTTATCATTGAAATTGTCTAGTTTAATAATATTTAGAATTTAAAATTTTTAAACTTTACATCGTTATTCATCAAATTCATTGATTTTGTCTCATTTTTTTTAATGCTTTCCAATTTTTGTAATTGAAGTTGTTCTTCTTTTCTCAATTCTCTATTTTCACAAAATTTCAAATAAACTAAGAAATAATAAAACTAACCTTATTTCATTTTTAAAATCATTAAGGTTCATATTAAATTAATATAATTAACTATAATCTAAAGAAAAGATCAGTTACACAAAGACGTAAATATATTAACAAATATATTTTAAATTTATCGTTAGTAGTAATATATTTAAACACACAGAAATATATGATCTAAAATATAACAATTAATATATTTGTAAAAAATATTTAGAAATTAATTTTTTTTTTAAAAAAGTTTCAACAATTTCCAAATTACGAAAAAGATACAAAAGAAATAGTAATAGCAAGATTCATTTATATCATAGTATTTAAAAAATAGGATTCAGTTTGTGTTCAAAATTACAAGAAATCCAGCTAACACGTAAAATGCTGTGAATATTTACCCATGTGGATATTTAACCTGTGGATATTTACCCAATATTTACCCATATATATGTATATTCTTGACTAAATTAATATGCTGTGAAATGTGTTTCACTTAGTGTATTCTGTTTCACTTAAACACTCTTGACCCGCGAACAATAAAAAAACCAAATCATATAATTTGAAAATTTGCAAATTCCTATCATTTATTTTTGAATCAAAAATAACATAAAGTGGGGTAGTTCCTAAGACTTATCTAAATTTCTGCAGAATCTAACATTAAATAATATATATAAAAAAAATGTCGATAGTTCATTACTTTTAAAATGATTTCGAAGTTGGTACAATTCTTCTAAAAGATCTCTAAAACTTTTTTAAACAATAGTAGTGATTTATGTCGATGTGGCATCAACTTATATAAGGGGGTTTTACATGTATGTTTTTTGATGTCACTTTTCTCCTGGTTTACAGATTTTTGTGATTCTTTTTAATAATGTTCTAATTATATTTCAGGCTAAATTCTCATTGAACAACAATTGAACAACATTCCACTTTTACTTTACCCTTATTTTACAGTTTCATAAGGATATTATACTAACAATTGAACAACATTCCACTTTTACTTAACTATTTTCAATAAGTATTTTAATTACTTCGAAAAATTTGAGCAGCGATCCGCCCTTATTTTACAGTTTCATTTTCACTTTACTATTTTGTAAGGTATTTGAATTAATTCGGAAAATTTGAGCAGCGTCCCGCCCATATTCTCCGCCTCAACTCATATTAATTTATTTAATTCTTATTTAAAAACATTATTTTTCATGATTTTGGTCTTTCGGATTAATCTTTTTCCGATGGCAATTCATTTTAACTGTTGCAACGATTTCGCAATTTTTCCCCGCTACCATTTCCCTCTCTTTATCCTTAAGATCTATGTATGTTCATATTGTATTTAATGAGTGCCCACTGGATTACTCGGTGTTAGATATTTTGAGCCGATTGTTGTTAAAAATTTATGTCAATTTTACAGGAAACGGATGGTGAAGGAGTAGCCAAGAGACTACTCATTTACCCTCCAATTTCCCTTATGTACGGATAATATTGACGTTTCGGCTCCTGCGTTCCGCACGCCGGGGCCTTCACGGGCACGAACTATTGGCGATTTTACATGCACTTACACAGTTCGATAGTGTGTTTTATTTTTCTATCTTGCATTATGTTTTGGCTGTGTGCCACCAAAAATAAAATAATAGAAAAAATAAATTACCACATGAATTAGGCAAAAGTCTCGACGCATAAACTGTATATTTGGCATTCATATAAACAAATTTTAAATCGGGTATCGATGTACATAAACCAAAATAACATAACTGTAGATTAACAACCTGAAAATATTGCTACAAAACATAACTGTAGATTAATAACCTGAAAATATTGCTACAAAACATAACTGTAGATTAATAACCTGAAAATATTGATAACTGTAGATTAATGATCTGAAAATATCTGAAAAAAAATCACACAACAAAGTAAGATTTATAAAAAATGTGCATCTTAAATTTGGTTGAAATTAATGCTACAAAGTAGTTGAAAATTTGTGATTAAAATCTGTCAGATTAAAATCTGTCAAAACACATCAGTATTTATACCTTTAATTTGGCCTTAACCTTGCGTGTTAGTTTTACTGCGATTAAACAAAATTCGACTTTGAAATTATTTGTGTTATCTAAATTAAATTTTTATTTATTTCTTAATTTAAATTAGTAATTTATTTTTAACATTTTGTTAAATAAATTTATTCAGCTAAAATTATATTTTATTTTCATTCATTTAATTCATTAATTTTTACTTTTATATAAATGGTCATTTTACGGTCAAATTTTCTTGTTATTATGTTATTTTTTATGTAAATTTCGTGCGGTTCTTGATGCATTTTGTATTTATTTTATTTTACTTTTATGTTTTTTGATTTTATATTTATTTACATTCTCTCAGATTTTAAAGTGTTTAGTTGGTGTTGTATATTGTATTTTAAGTTATCTTGGTGCTGGGTTTTCGTGCTGTATTACTGATGCATTTAAACAATTCTCAAGGCTATTTGTGTGCTGGCCCAACAGTGTTATAATGTTTTTATTTTATTATTATTATTAATATTGGGAAGGCGTATTTGTTTGTTAATAATTATATTTTTTGATATTCAGTTTATAGAAAATAAAGTTTTAATCCAAAAATAATTTTTTTTCTTTTGCATAATCAATAATTTTCGATATAATTCTTTTATTATCCAACCTCCATCATGAGGATTTAAATTAAAATTAAAAATTTTTGTTGCGTTGCTCAGATGTTAATTGGTACACACCATAACTCACATGCACGCAAGATAGTAAAATTAAAAAATTGTTTTTTTCGTTACTCCGGATCGAACCGGTAAGTTAGCGGGGAAGCCGCGGTGAAGGCAGTAGCAGGAGCCGCTCAGTATTCCCCCTTTCTAAATCCTATCGCCCAACCCTCGAAAGAGTAGTGTTGAGGTCCTAGGAAAGGTTAAATATAACGATTTATAAATAACATGAAAAACACATATAGAGTTGTATTTAGTAGAAATAACGAAAAATTCCACGCCAGAACGCACTTTAATACCAAACGTCACTATCTAGTTTATATAGAATCGAATTGCAACCATAATCAAAAATTTGAGAAATTTTACGTATTTGACCACTTCGAACTCTATTTGACAAAGATCGGTTTAAATTAGGAATATATATTTAATTAGATTTCACGTCGAATTTTATAATATCATTAATCGTATTTTATCAATATTTTTGACTGTAACACCCTAAATGACCAAAAGGAAATCGAGATTATATTCGAAAATTTCACGTTTATTCCATCAATTAGATTCCCCTATGTTGATTTTATACTCATACCCATACAATACTGTAGAAAATTGTAAATATTAAATCAATACCTATGGTGGGTTTTTGGGTGTTGATATTTTGAAACTATATGGTTGTTACCCAGACAACCCCATACAAATATTTTTCGCTTACCACTCGACATCCGTTGGAAAGCAACGTTGGAACTGTGTTCGAGTGGGTAGATCTTTCGCAAAAAGTGAGCGCTATTGCTAATGCTATAATTGACTGAACGATCCATGGGTCCAACGAGCTGCCGAAAGAAGGCCTGTGCTCGATTTCGATTTTTAGGTCCCATTATTCTCCAATCTCTTTCAAATGTAAAACCTATACTCTCGTATCCTTCATCTTTATGTCTATTCCCATAGTTCTTCTTATCGTTGTCCGTGTTGATGATTATTTTTTGGCCTGTATACCCTTTGTTATGTTAAACATACTCAGTATCTCTTTTACCCTTTTTCCTTATTAAACTACAATGTTCTCTATTATTGTCACTAGCGTTATCATTGTTACTATTATATGTATTCCCTTTATTAATTGTCACCACTATTACATTTATTATTATTCTTATTACTATAATTACCATTATATTTATCATTATTACTACTATTATTTTTATTACTATTACCATAATTATTATTATTATTATTATTATTATTATTATTATTATTATTATTATTATCATTATAATTACCATTATCCTTATTATCATCAAACTTTTGTGTAAGGATTCGTCCTTATTCCGCAGCTTTAAGAAATATTTTTCTTATATAAAAATTTCCGACAAAGTATTTTCCTTTAGTCGAAAAATATTTTTGCAGCGTACTACCCTTTTTTTCGGTTTTATAATGATATTACACTAACAGTTGAACAACATATCATTTTACTTTACCATTTTCGATAAGTATTTTAATTAATTCGAAAAATTTGAGCAGCGTTCCGCCCTCATTTTGTGGTTTCAAGAGAATATTATACTAACAATCGAACAACATTTCACTTTTGTTTTACCATTTTCGATAAGTATTTTCATCAATTCGGAAAATTTGAGCAGCGTTCCGCCCTTATTTTACGCGTTTCATTTTTACTTTACTATTTTTGTTAAGTATTTGAGTTAATTCGGAAAATTTGAGCAGCATTCTGCCCTTACTTTACAGTTTCATAATAATCTTATACCAACAGTTGAGCCGCATTTCACTTTTATTTTACTATTTTCGATAAGTATTTTAATTGATTCGGAAAATTGCAGCAGCGTTCCGCCCTTATTTTACAGTTTTTATGATAAATGTTTTAACTATTTCCGAAAATTTGCGCAGCGTTCTGCCCATATTTTCCGTTTCAATTTGACATAATTTATTTAATTCTTATATATTATTTAAAAACATTATTTTTCATGATTTTGGTCTTTCGGATTAATCTTTTTCCGATGGCTATTCATTTTATCTGTTGCAACGATTTCGCAATTTTCCCCGCTACCCATTCCCTCTCTTTGTCCTTAAGATCTATGTATGTTCATATTACATTTAATGAATGCCCACTGGACTACTCGGTGTTAGATATTTTGAGCCGATTGTTTTTTAAAAATTATTATCAATTTTTTAGGAAACGGATGATGAAGGAGCAGCCAAAGGACTACTTCCTTACCCTCCAATTTCCATTATATACGGATAATATTGACGTTTTAGCTCCTGCGGTCCTCACGCCGGAGCCTTCACGGGCACGAAATCATTGGCGATACTACACGCACTTACACGATTTACGATAGTATGTTTTATTTTTCTATCTTGCGTTAGGTTTTTGGCTGTGGGCCGAAAAAAAGGAGTGAATGAAAATTACCAGATCCATTGGGTAAAAGTCTCGAATGCATGAAACAATTGTCGGAAATATGTAAACATATGATAGAAGTTAATAATCCGTAATTCCTCCTATATTGTAAATTCGTAGTATAATCCATCATCAAAAAACTTGTAATATAATTCATCATATATTGAAAATTTGTAGCAAAATCTATTAAAAATTCGTAACATAATCCATTAAAAATTCGTAACATAATCCATTAAATTCCAATCAACAAGTGCTATAGCGCATACTAACACAACCAGTCTCCAAGTGAGACGGAAAATTGATATTATAATCAAGTTAGCAATAATACTGTCAAGTAATTGTGTAGTTTTAGTTAGTTAATTTGTGAAAACACGTCAGTATATATACCTACAATTTGGCCTTAACCTTGCGTGTTAATTTTATTGCGATGAAACAAAATTTGACCTTGAAATTATTTGTGTTATCTAAATTAAATTTTTATTTATTTCTTAATTTAAATTGGTAATTTATTTTTAACATTTTGTTAAAATAAATTTATTCAGCTAAAATTATATTTTATTTTTATTCATTAAATTCATTAATTTTTACTTTTATATAAATGGTCATTTTACGATCAAATTTTCTTGTTATTATGTTATTTTTTATGTACATTTCGTGCGGTTCTTGATGCATTTTGTATTTATTTTATTTTACTTTTATGTTTTTAATTTTATATTTATTTATATTCTCTCAGATTTTAAAATGTTTAGTTGGTGTTGTATATTGTATTTTAAGTTATCTTGGTGCTGGGTTTTCGTGCTGTATTATTGATGCATTTAAAAAATTCTCAGGGCTATTTGTGTGCTGGCCCAACACCTATACAAATGACAATACTACTATCATCATCACCTCTATCCTTAACCATTAATCTGACATCATTATAAATATGATCATTATGATTATTATTATTATTATTATTTTTGTTGTTGTTGTTGTTGTTGTTGTTGTTGTTGTTGTTGTTGTTGTTGTTGTTGTTGTTGTTGTTGTTGTTGTTGTTGTTGTTGTTGTTGTTGTTGTTGTTGTTGTTGTTGTTGTTGTTGTTGTTGTTGTTGTTGTTGTTGTTGTTGTTGTTGTTGTTGTTGTTGTTGTTGTTGTTGTTGTTGTTGTTGTTGTTGTTGTTGTTGTTGTTGTTGTTGTTTTGTTGTTGTTGTTGTTGTTGTTGTTGTTGTTGTTGTTGTTGTTGTTGTTGTTGTTGTTGTTGTTGTTGTTGTTGTTGTTGTTGTTGTTGTTGTTGTTGTTGTTGTTGTTGTTGTTGTTGTTGTTGTTGTTGTTGTTGTTGTGTTGTTGTTGTTGTTGTTGTTGTTGTTGTTGCTGTTGTTGTTGTTGTTGTTGTTGTTGTTGTTGTTGTTGTTGTTGTTGTTGTTGTTGTTGTTGTTGTTGTTGTTGTTAACATAATATTATTATGAGTAACTTATTATTATTATGAATATTATTATTATTATTATTATTATTATTATTATTATTATTATTATTATTATTATTATTATTATTATTATTATTATTGTTATCATTATTAGTGTTAGCATCATTTTTAACTTATTAAAAATATCCATTTAAAAGACTTTTTATTTTAAATACCGAAAAGCCGTAATTAATAAAAATAACTCGAAACTTACAAAATTTATTTAAAAAAGAAAAAAACCAAAATATATTGCGTGTCATGTAATAGAATAAAATTCCGAATTTCCGCGAACATTGATTTTGGCTGAGGCTCGGGAATCCTAAATAAAAATTTAAGTAAAAGAAAATTAAATGAATAAAACGAACCTGGTAGATGATCTGTGTTTGTGGGAAGCGCCCATGCGAGTCTGTTTCTTCAGGAGCATCTAAAAATACAAATAATATTCAGTAAAAGTATCTAAAAAAATCAATACTCATTTATTATAGAAATTACAAATTGTTTAATCCGTTGCCGTGGCAATAAGTGGCAAGTAGGATGGACCATATATAGATAAAATGATATAAACAAAATTTCTCTTAAACCATTGAGTTTTAAGGGTCAGGATAATAGCATGTAATATAAATCAATATGTTTTATTTATCGTAAACTTATTTTCATTTTATAAGTTAATTTTTATAAATTACAAAAAATATTTAGTAAAAGTATCTAAAAAAATCAATACTCACTTATTATAGAAATTACAAATTGTTTAATCCGTTGCCGTGGCAATAAGTGGCAAGTAGGATGGACTATATATAGATAAAATGATATAAACAAAATTTCTCTTAAACCATTGAGTTTTAAGGGTCAGGATAATAGCATGTAATATAATTCAATATGTTTTATTTATGGTAAACTTAATTTCATTTTATAAGATACTATTTAGTAATTTAAATTAAATGATCTTATTTTCTAACTTTAATAAATTAAAGTTTTCTGGTTTTTAAATAAATTAGGAATAAAAATTTTGAAACTTTTAGAAATAAAAATTTAATATCATTATTATTATGGGTAATGTAAATATAATTAATCCGAAATTAATTATTATAGTTATTATTGTTATTGTTAATATTATTATCTAATTTTTATGGGCACGAAATTTAGATTCGAGTTTTAAGTAATTGATGACTACATACGAGGATCTTGACAACATATTGACGTTTGTGAAGCTTTGTGTGAATAAGATGACCCAGAGTGTCCCCAGCAGTGAGCATAGCACGTTGGCCGGTGCCACGTCTATGAGAACTGTTGTAGATACTCTTCCTGAACGTATAGGACAAATAAAATGCGCGTGCCCCAGCCCTTCCCCGTTAAGAGAGTATAATTCCATCCCTGACGAGAGTGCGCCATGAGCATATGAAGACTAATAAATAAAGTTGTCTATAATTTAAATTTTCATAATCAAAATTGTTCATAACGATAAAAATATTGAAATTAATTTCTTTCAGTGGAATCAAATAGAAGAATGATGGAAAAGTTCCGAAGGGATATTTCCGAGTATCATCAGGAGGCTCTTAACCAAAGTCAGAGGGCCGAGGCCATGGTGCGGAAATGCCGCCACATGGAGCAGACATGGCTTCGTCCAGAAGCGGAAGTCAAGTTTAGGACCGAATTAGAGGAATTTAAAGCCAAGCTGACTCAAAAAGATGAAGCCCTGCGGCAAGCAATGGAGAAGACCCAGGCGCTGGAAAAGGAAGTTAAGGAACTCAAGTTGAGGGATGAGATTCTCACAGGCCTAGTGCAGAGTGGCGTGACACTATCAGCCGAACAAGAGGCCATAGTGATCCGAAATGTAACGGGGAAGGACCATAACGCTCGTTAGTAGAAGTGCCGAAAAGAAACAGGAAGAGGAATCGGCCTAGCAAGAAGGAGTGTGAGAGGTTATTCAAACTTCACAAGGCTCGCCTGATAGGACATATTCTTGACGCGAACTGGTTCTAAACACCGCACGTTCAATAACTTTGATCTTGTGACAAATCATTTAATGTTGTAATTGTCTATAGATTTAAATAATAATTTATTATTGTTGATTTTGATAATGGTATTGAAAAGGATTTAAAGCAATTGAATATTAGAATGTGGAGAATTCCATCATCTTTTTAACTAATTTATTAATTAGACCCACGAGGATACAGAGATATCGCAGCCGCGGAAGATCCCCGATCAACAGATTTTGATTGGGAATGAGAATGCTTGCGTTGGGGTTTACACAGGTCCTTCCACTTAACTGTTCACTATGACCTGAACCCAACACTGTCATCGAATATCCCGAAACTAGACCATCAAACAGAAAGTTATGATATTCATCCATAGCACATTCTTGAACATTTGTAGGGATTTTATCGAGAGCAGTTTTAATACTACTTGGAACTGTAGCATTTAACATATCCATCCAACGAAGAGTTTTTCCTGCTTCACTTTTATCGAATTGTGCAGCTTGAGAAGAAACAATATGAGATGTAATTCTAATTTGTGGTTTGAGAGTAGACAAAGCCTCTCGAGCTGTGCTAGCCTCTTTAATTTCGCCGGCTCTACTAGGAATAACGTCACAAGATTTTGCAATAATAGAATGCCGTAATGTATTAAATGACCTCCGACTAGAATCATTATCTGACCAGACACCATATTTGTATGTCATAAACATAAATCCACCAACTGCAAATAATTTATCAGAATTATTCAAAAATTTAAGAATAGCAGGCATTTTGAGGAATTTATTCAAATTAATTTACAAATTATAATTACGACTTAAATTTCACTTTAAATCCATTCAAATTTCTACCATTTACATTAAAAACTTAAACAACCATTTTAAAAAACACAAAAATTACAAAATCCACTTTAACCATAAATTCTGTTTTTTTTGTTTTTCTGTCATTAATTTTGATTTTAATTTTAATTATTGTTGTTACTTGGAGAAAAGACTCAAATGTTGAATCCATTCTCCAAGTTACCAAACAACATGGGGCTAAGGGAACAGACTAACCAAATTCTCAACATCCTCCCCCCTTGACCACGTCAACACCAACAACTTTATCTTCGAGCGGGAATATCTTCGAGATTGGTTCATTTTACTTTTCCATCTACTCGAATCTTAACAACTCTGACTCTGCCATCTTGACCAGGGACAACCTCACATATCCGTGCGAGTGGCCATTTTCCATCATAAGTGGACTTTTCCAACAGCCATACTATATCTCCAACTGCGATATTATTCTTTTCATTCCACCACTTACGCCTAGTGCTCCATAATGGGACTATCTCTCTCTTCCAACGTTCCCAAAAGTGATCAGTTACTTCCAAAATTCTTCTCCATATCCTTCTATAAGACTCACCAGTTTTTGGGTTCGATATTTCATCTTCGTTCTGTGGCTGTTTGAGCAACAGGAAATGATTTGGTGTCAAGACCAGATCTTCTTTGCTATCTGAGCATTGAGTTGTTAAAACACTATTCAATTCCTCATCAGAGAGATCAGCGCTCCCGACAATAACTTGTAAAGCTTTATTTGCTGACTTTATAAAGGCCTCAAAAACTCCTCCAAAATTTGGTGCAAGCGGAGGGTTAAAAGTCTATCTAATATCATTTCCCGACATGATTTTATCGAAACTGTAGCTATCCACTTTAATTTCTTGAACTTCGTTTGTAGCGCCAACGAAATTCGTACCGTTATCCGACAGGATCATCAAAGGCTTCCTTCTCCTTCCCATAAAACGGATGAACGCACGAATGAATGCATCTGTGTCTAATGCATACGCTACTTCCAAATGAACCGCTCTAGTTTGGAGACACGTAAATAAACACATATATCTCTTTTGTCTCGTTTTCCCCCTTCCCTGAATGGTTTTAAACGGACCGGCAAAATCTACCGCTATTCTTGCAAATGCCTGTAAAGGCTCCTGAAACCTGAATGATGGCAATGGGGCCATAATCTGCTGCATTCCCTTTGCCTTTTGCCTTCTGCATTCGAAACACCCTTTCATGCATTTCTTGATCAACTTTCTCGCACAAACCACCCAGTATTCCCGGTTCAATTCTCCCAGAATTGTGATTGACACCTGCATAATGCATGTTCTTTACGTGTAGTTCCTTTATTATAAGCCTCGCTACCCAACTCTCATCGCTCAGAATAATGGGGTATCTTGTTTTATTTTCCAAAAATTCCGCATATATTATCCTGCTGTCACTTCTAACGATCCCATCATCATCCAGAACCGGATTCAATTCAATCAACTTACTTTTCTCGTCGACTCTCTTTCCTTCGATTAACTTTTTTACTTCCGTTGCCAAATATCTCTCTTGATCAATTTTAATGATTCGTCTTTCAGCCTCTTCGATTTCATTTGATTTTAAGTCTCCAGAATTTCTACTTTCTTTTGATTTCATTTTACAATTATTGATAAACCGGAGCATCCATGCATAGTCTCTTCTCAATCGAGTCCAATCAGAATAAGTTTCGGGAGCAAAACAATCTACATATTTATGACCTAATTCTTCTGGCCCCAACGTCATCATCATGACCTTCTTCTCTTCCCTATTGTCTACTTTAATACCCTTCAGTTCAGTCTTTGGCTATTCATCTTCGCATGAACTCAAAAACTTTGGTCCTCCCAGCCACTCTTCTCTATCTTGTAACTCTTTTATTGTCGCCCTTCTCGATATCATATCAGCGGGATTCATCTTTGTTGGCACATACCTCCATTGACCCGCAGTGGTTTCTTCTTGAATGGTGCCGACCCTGTTTGCAACAAACTGCTTGAACGTCTTAGATCGTTGCTTTATCCAATACAAAACATTGTGACTATCAGTCCAAAAACACACCTCATTGATGCTACGTCCGATGGGCTTTACTATTTTCTTCGCCAGTTTCAAACCAAGACAAGCTCCCAACAGCTCCAATCTCGGTATATTCACCGTTTTTACGGGGGCTACTTTTGACTTTGCCGCTATGAATTTACATTGGATTTCTCCACTGGATCGCCTTCTCAAATAAGCCACCGAGTCATAAGCCTTTTCGGAAGCATCTGAAAACACATGGATCGTCCAATCATCTGACTCACTCTCAAGCAAATTTCTTGGAACCCTCATTGACACAATCTCTCTTGCTTCATTGACCAACAATCTCGCTTCTTGATCGATATTCAGCGGCAGACACTCATCCCAATCAGCTCCTGTGATCCAAATTGACTGCATTATCATTTTCCCCCTTACTACAAATGCGGCGAGGAATCCTAATGGATCAAAAATCCTTGCTATCCAGCTTAATAACAACCTTTTCGTCAACGTCTCGGATTCAAACGCCTTTACGCTAAATTCGAAGACGTCTAAATTGGGGATCCACCTTAGGCCCAGAGTTTTCATTGTCATACTTCCTTCTTCTTCGATATCTAATTTAATGGCTCTGTTCTCTATTGGAACATTCGCTAAAACTTTCGTTGAATTAGACATCCATTTCTGCGTCCTCATTCCCGCCTTGTTCCAAATTTCTTCTAATTGTGCTTTCAGCAGCGAAGCTTCCTTCTCTGTTCCGACTGAATCCAAACTGTCATCCATGTAAGTCGATTCAGCGATAGTCTCCACCGCTCTTGGATATTTCTCTTTGAACTTTCTTGCATTTTCTTGTGCGACAAGCTGAGCTAGATAAGGAGCCGCGTTCAGTCCAAACACCAACCGATTGAATTCATAAAACTTCAACTGATTGTCCTTCTTCCATAAATACCGTAAATATTTTATGTCCTTTTTAATTATTCCTATTTGTAGGAACATCTCAGCAATGTCACACACAATGGCGACTTTGTTCTTTCAGAAGCGGATTAGGACATCAAACAAATCATTATACAACTTGGGCCCAGTCTCGATTTTATCATTCAAGCATCTCCCTTCAACCTTCGCTGCCGCATCAAAAACAATTCTTATTTTAGTGGTTTCCCTATCCCTTTTTATAACAAGGAAGTGAGGTAATATCCATCCTTCATTTGCCATCTGTTTTACATCGATTTCTTTGATGTAACCTTTTCTCTAATGATCGTCAATTAATTTGGTATATTCTCTTTCCAATTCTTTATCTCTTTCAAATCTACCAAATAAATTCATTAACCTCCTTTCTGCCATTCGCCTACTCGAATTTAAATGAGGTTTCTCAAATTTCCATGGCAATTCTACCTCATATCTATCATTCTCGAATTGCATTGCCCCTATTGAATGTTCTAGAATCTCTTGATCTTTCATTGAATGAGACGATGGTGGCATTTCGAGATCTTCCAATTCCCAGAATTTCTGCAATTCAAAATTCATGCTGTTTCCAGACACGAAATACGTTTGAACGAAATTCGATTGGTGTGAAAACGAATTTCCATAACCCGTATTGCCGATACAGGTCCATCCTAACGGTGTAAGCCTTGCAATAGGCTCACTTTCCCCGCCTCTTATTTCCTTAATCGAATACTGAAGCTCTATATAATCCGCTCCAATTAAGACATCAACCGTCTTTCTTTTCAAATTTGAAGGAAATTTCAATTCCGCCAAATAAGGCCATGATTTTGCAGCTTCATTCCAGTCCATGACTCTCATTTCACCTGTCACAGACTTTAATGCCATTGTCTTAAAACATTTCTCAACCAACCCATCCAAACTCTTCAATGTCATCTCTGTTCGATGTGCAACAACTTCCTGGGTCCTCCCTCCAACCACTTTTATAGGGATTCTGACCTTTTCTCCACTAAGGTTTAATTCAGTAGCCACTTGCTCACTTATAAAACTAGCTGTACTCGCATCATCGAGCAGAGCATTAACAACTAATTGCTGGTTACCTTTCTCCAGTATTATTGGAATGGTTCGAAGACTGATCCACCTTTATTAGCCGACAACTGATGTGGCTCGACCCCCATCATAACACTCTCCTCTGAGGTTTTTGGCTCTAAAATTTGATGTAGCCAATAGTTGTGTTTTCCTTCACAATTTTCGAATCTGCATAATTTTTTTTTTCAGACATTCCTTCACGAAATGGCCCTTCGATAGACAGTTGAAACAGAGTTTAAGCTCTCTGACTTTTCTTGTCCTTTCCTCAACATTCATTTTTCGAAACACAAGACACTGATTCAAATAATGTGTTTCCTCACACATAGGGCATTTCTGCTTTTTCAATTCCTCTTGTCTATTGTTTATGCCTTGATTCTTGGTGCAGCTTCCTCGATATTTGAATTTTTCAATTTTATTAGATTTATTCTTTGTGTTTTGGTTCACGGTGACGTGGGACATTACAGGTTGGCCTCGATACTCCTTGTTATATGCGGACCTCTCTTCATAATTCGTTCTGCGGAATTCCATCGTTCTCTTTATTTCCATCGCCTGTTTCGTCTGCTGTAACTTGCTTCCTAACCAGCCCTGCAAAGTTTTAACTGCTTTGTCAGATCCATTTTTTGAATTGTCATAATTTGTCAACCACTCATCTAACACAGAGTGTGACAACTTTTGCAACAACTTTTCAAAAATAAATCCTGCGCCCAACTCATTATCTCTTCCCATATCTTCCAAACGGACGACGAGAGTACCAATTAGAGATAAGAAATTCTCAAAATCTCTTATTTGACCTTCCCTTATCGGCCTAAATCTCTCCAATTCTTGTAACAAATTCCTATATAATCTTTCTTCTCCTCCGTAATTGGACTCTAGACGCTCCAAAGCCGAGTCATACGCCCCAGCAGAATAACCCAAAGTATCATTTAACTTTAGGGGTTCTCCAACCAGATATTCCCTGAGATGTTGTAGCTTCTCCTCTTTCGATCCGAGTGCCTTGTTGACTCGCACTTCAAAGGCTGCCTTCCAAGCTGGGAATTCTCTTATTTGTCCATTGAAAACTGGGATAGTCAATCTTTTCAACTTGTCCAATGTTGGTGTATATTCCTTCGATTTCGTCTTACTCGACTCTATTCCAAGCTTTTTATTAGTCATCACTTCGATCTGGTTATTCAAAATTTCATCTCTTTCCATGATCTCGTTGATATCTTTTTCTATCTTTTTTTCTTCTGCTACTTTTCCGATCTTGTTTCCTAGTAGCTTTAATTGAGTCAACCTGTTAATCACTTCTTCTTGTTCCCCCAGGTATCGTTCGTATACTTCAGATCCGTCCGATTGCTCTAGACTGAGCTTGACCCGATTCCTTGATCGGGTTAATTTATTCTTTGTCGACGATATTTTACTCATACCGTCACAAAATTCCTCTTCATCATTCCCTCCTTTTAATCGTAGAGCTAGATGAAGAGTGGATCCTTTTCTCACATTGAATTCTAACAATGTATGATTATCATTCAACTGTTTACCGGCTCAGATAAGTCTTTGTTGAACTGGAAGAACTCCTTCTTTGTGTTGAATCTTTACTTTTACACTTTCAATAGTGTCACTTGGTTCAACCTCAAGCCTAATGGTTTTGCCAGTTAAAGTTTTCATGAATATTTGCATACCACTTCTTAATCGTAAACCCACAACCAGCCTTTTTTATACCTAAGTCAATAATTCTAATTTTAGGGTCTGGAACACCATGACAAAATCGGCTTTTAGGATATGAATTATTTTTATTATATCTATAACAGCTAGCTGGTCAACGTCCCATTTTAAATTTTAATATTGAAATTAAATTCAGGTTAATATTTATCATCAAAAGGAATTTTGGTAGTCTGAACCCCCCAGATCCCATATATGTTTAATAAACAACAACAATAATTCTTTCCTGAGATTCATCAGCTGATTTCGGCTTGGCTTCTGTCCTTCCGATATCCTTGGTCCGCGTTCTCGCTAGGCTTCCGTTTTCCGAATCTGTGCGTGGCCCCCCGAAGGGAACCACGCTCTGCTACTAATGATGAATTCCATGATCTTTTTAACTAATTTATTAATTAGGCCCACGAGGATACAGAGATATCGCAGCCGCGGAAGATCCCCGATCAACAGATTTTGATTGGGAATGAGAATGCTTGCGTTGGGGTTTATACAGGTCCTTCCACTTAACTGTTCACTATGACCTGAACCCAACGCTGTCATCGAATATCCCGAAACTAGACCATCCAACAGAAAGTTATGATATTCATCCATAGCACATTCTTGAACATTTGTAGGGATTTTATCGATAGCAGTTTTAATACTACTTGGAACTGTAGCATTTAACATATCCATCCAACGAAGAGTTTTTCCTGCTTCACTTTTATCGAATTGTGCAGCTTGAGAAGAAACAATATGAGATGTAATTCTAATTTGTGGTTTGAGATTAGACAAAGCCTCTCGAGCTGTGCTAGCCTCTTTAATTTCGCCGGCTCTACTAGGAATAACGTCACAAGATTTTGCAATAATAGAATGCCGTAATGTATTAAATGACCTCCGACTAGAATCATTATCTGACCAGACACCATATTTGTATGTCATAAACATAAATCCACCAACTGCAAATAATTTATCAGAATTATTCAAAAATTTAAGAATAGCAGGCATTTTGAGGAATTTATTCAAATTAATTTACAAATTATAATTACGACTTAAATTTCACTTTAAATCCATTCAAATTTCTACCATTTACATAAAAACTTAAACAACCATTTTAAAAAACACAAAAATTACAAAAAATTACAAATTCCAAAAAAAAACAATTAAAGTGTTTTTTAATCTTTTTCATCCACTTTAACCATAAATTCTGTTTTTTTTGTTTTTCTGTCATTAATTTTGATTTTAATTTTAATTATTGTTGTTACTTGGAGAAAAGACTCAAATGTTAAATCAATTCTCCAAGCTACCAAACAACATGGGGCTAAGGGAACAGACTAACCAAAGGATTTAAAGCAATTGAATATTAGAATGTAAAAATGGTTAAATTATTGAGTTAAATATTAAATTAGATAAATAGCTGTGACGGGGACCATAGAGTTAGAGCACGAAGTCTTCTACGACAGCTCGTGAACCCAAGGAGGCTTAGGGCATTAGCAGTTCTTGTAGAGGACCTCACCTTTTGCTAACTTTCCAACCACTAGTTCACAGTACCAACGTCAATTTCTGACGGTTGACTAGCGATTAAAACTTTTATGTAGGCGCTGGGTGGGAATAGTGACCTTTAGGCCGGTTAAACATTTTTAGTGACCCATCAGTGCCCAGCACTAGAATATAAGCGTTTTTGATGAATTTGGTGCCAAAGTGATGAAATTGTATAATTTTGTTAGTTTTTAATGACTTTCAATTCTTTTTAAATGTTTTTATTTATTTTTTCATTTTTTTACCATTTTATATACTTTTGTATTATTTAATGCTAAATAGTCTATATTTGATGATTTTTGTCGATTTGGACTTTGCTCGACCCAAATTTATCGGATTTTGCGTCAGATAAACAAAAATCTTTAAAACCTTAGTTTTTGCCCAACACAATTTTGATACACTTAAGCTCGCTATTAATGCACTGGGATAAATATTCCAACGGGATATCTTCCTTCTGGTATTATAATTGGCTCAAACTAAATTTGGTAACTTATTTTATCATTTATTCTCACAAATGGTTTTAAATAATTTCAATCAAAGAAACAATTCGAACACTTCAAATAAATTAAATAATAAAAAAGATGAAAGAAATGTAAAATTTTATATTTAACTTAATTTAATTTAAATTTAAAATTTATTTGTTTAAAAGTTAAATTTATATAAAGTAATTTAAAATTTGTATTAACAATAATTTAATGAGAAAATTAATTATAATTTTTCCAACGTGTAATTAATAACGTTAAAAAATTTAGTAAAATAAAATTTAGTAATAGATTTTTTATTTTTAAAAATAATTCTTCTTACTATTTGTTAATTATAACAAATTATTAAATAAGTTTTGTCATAAAAAATTTCTTATATAATATTATTATTAGTTAAATATTTATTTAAATATATTTTACAAAATAAATGAGATTTGTACAAAAATTACTAATGGAACGATAATATTCAATGTAAAAGGAGATAAAGATTTTCTGGTCTTCTCAAATATAATTATTTATTCTTTTAAACAATGACAATTAATTATTTATATTATTTAATAAATTCTCATTGTTTACCAAACTAAAATCATTGAAAAAGCTAACCTTTGAATAATTAAATATTTTTATAATTATTAAAGGCATTTTTAATTTTAATAAAATACTGAATCGTTTCATCCAATTATTTTGCAAGAATATTTATAAATATAAAAATTAATTGCAATATAGAGATATTTAATAATTTGATATCAAAAACTAATTAACAATGATGGAAACTGATAATGTTTGTAACATTTGCCTTGAGAATAATCTACAACATGAATATGCAGTTGTTTTACCGTGTCAACACAGGTTCTGTGTGTCCTGCATTAGGAAATGGATCCCGGAAAATCCAACTTGTCCAATGGATCGGTCTGATATTATAAATATTTCCATTTATTCAAAACCACTCGAATCGCTGAAAAATATGTCCGTAACAGACATTTTGGTTGACCACATTTCAGAAAGCAAGCAACTGTTAATAAAAGACAATTTACCAAAATTTACTGATTTATTAAAAGATTTTGAAATTTATTTTGAAAAGTTTTTTTTAATTATTGAATCATTGAAATGCTTCCAAATTGATCTGGCGAACAATAACTTCCAAAGCATTTTGCTTTCCAGTTCTGCTCATTCAAAATGTCAATTGAAGATAATTGCCAATAAGTACCAAAATATTACAAAAGAATACATTTATGACTGTGAAGGAATCAATGACGATATCAAATATCAAATTGAAGTCTTCAGGAACCTTTTGAACCTTTGTGATGAGAAATATGAAAAATTTGAAAAATATTTTGTCAACAGATCAGAACTTCACGAGTACCGCAAATTGCTCCACAGCTTCATTTATTGTTCTGAATCCTTTTACTTTTTAAACTACACCTTTAAATGCAATGCAAAACTATTCAGAACTAACAATGCTGAATTAAAAAATAATTCTTTTGTCAGACTTTTAGACAAATATTTGTTAAAAAATATTTGTAAGGATGTTGAAAATTTAGAAAAAGAAATCTCGAATATCAAATCAACTATGCGATTTGTGAAGTCCCTATTATTGGAAATAGAAAGTGAAAGTATCAAGAAAGAGAAATTCTACAATAAATGTCAAATATATGCGGAAGAGGTCAATTCAAAGACAAGCAATGCTGAATCTGACGTAAACCTGTCATCACTTTGCCTTAATTATAATCCGGATCAGCAAATGTCGGAATTGATCAAATGTGAATTCAGAACTTTAATTACAATGACAATGAATAATATAATGGAGAGTTTGAGTTTTGTTGAATCAAACCTTGCTGATTTGCGGCGCCCGGTCAATGACAGATTTGTAAATTTATCCCGCTTGTCATTTTATGGGATAACGAGAAAAAATGTTATTTCCTCACAATTTGTATTTAACCATTTCAGATTCCTCAGGCATTTAAGTCAGAGAAATGATATTATCATGGACAACTCAGCCAAACACGAACTGTCAACATTTGAATATTTTTTCAAGAAACTTTATAATATTTCTTGTTTGATTCACTCAAAATTAATTTTACTAAAAAATATAGAACAAAAGGCGGTAGACATTTACGGAATCCTTACAAATGAATGTGAACAACTGGAAAATGTAAGAGAAAACTGCAGGAAAATTATTTTAGATTTGAAGCCTATTTTACTAGAGATAAATATAAATTTCGGTACAATTGATTCTTTGAAGAATCTTCTCAAGTTAACTAGTAACTTTTTAATTTAAAAAATTTATAAAAATAAATAATATTGTATTAATGTTATTGTTCTTTTTTAATCCAATTAAATGAATGCAATATATGTATATATATTTAAAAATTAAATAATAACTGTGTATATTAATTATTATTTCCTCTGTCCGATAGCACTAGATAGTTTTCGTTTCGTGTTTGCGGATTATCGCGAATATACGGCTCTACGTCAATATTTTTTCCTTTCTAAAAAACATCATTTACCATAAATATAGCCATTTTTTGTTTTATTTTATCATTTTTTCATAAAAGGCTAAAAATTACAAAAGTCATTGTCCCATATTAATGAATAGTTTTTACAAAAAGCTTAAAATACTCTATAGTTTGTCAAGAATTGAAGAAAGTAACGATAATTTTATACGTAATTGTTCATATTTAACAATGTTTTATGATTACTGAACGTCTTATATCATTTTGACATTTCAATTTTGTGTTTTTTTGTAAACACCATTTAAGGTTTTTGCCATAAAAGTTTAATTTTTTCAAATTTTTATCCAAAAATATAGAACTAAATAAACGTGAACTTTCCAATGAACAAAGGATTCTATTATATGAGAATTTCCTAAGTAAAAGTTAAAACGGAATTTTTAAAAGGGTGTATACAATTCGATCTCAGCTAAACCACTATCAAATTGTGAATATTCAAACTATAGCCAAAATTTGATATCGAACCAAAGGAATCAGTCCATCGAATGTGACTTTGAATACGCGGTTGAGTTGGTCCAGAAAAGAAGAATTTTGAATTAAATAGTAAAATTTGAAATGTACCACTGAACAAACAAAATACAATCAGATCATTTACAGGTTCCTTGAAAAACGTCTCTGCATTGCCAAATAAAATCTGGAGAAGTGCGAGTTTGCATGGCAACATTAAAGCCTTTGTTGATGAATGAAAATAAAGAAGAGCGGATTATTTTTGTATTCCGTGATTGAGAATTTTTTGAAGATTTGATTCCCGGATATGTTTGATTTGGTTCAAAATGAAGAAAAGTGGTATATTTGTTTAAATATTACCTTATTTTCAATCTTTTTATTTGAGTTTATGAAAAATTATTTGATATTTATTATGTTGGTTTTATGGAAGTTAAGATATTTAAATTATCTTGTGTTTAAATAATTAGTTATTTTAGCACTTATGAAATAAATTTTTATGGAATTTAATTTTTTTGTATGGCTATAAGCCATCTTTTAAACAAAATAAAATGACTATGTAAACTCATGTGGAGAAATTATAAAGATGGCTGTACAGAAATCAAAAGAACAGAAATCAAAAATAAAATAAAACATTAAATAAAACAAAAATAAAAAATAAACATAATTAATTAAAACAAATAATTAATAAACTTCACATACATTTGCATATGAAAAAATAAAGTAAAACTGAAAACCGCCCATAACCTTGCAAAAAAGAAGGTTTAGAAAATACACAGGCGGAAGAGGCGACCAGAATAAAAATAAAAAATGTAAATTTAATAAAAGTAATATTAAAAAATTAGGAAAAATAAATAGAAAAAGAGAAAAATAAAAATAAATAAAAGCCATTAAAAAACCTTTAAAAATTGCCAAAAAAGATTTAAAATCCGCTGATTGGTCGCACACAGGCACGAAAACAATATAAATATAACAGCCATTTTCATAATTATTAACTTTTAAAAATCTAAAAATTTGACAAATTTTTGAACTTTGGAAACTTTTTGAACCTTAAGTGTAAGTTTTATTGACTTTTCAATATATGTTTTCGTAATGAATTTTTTAATTTTTTGATTTATCATCATGGATGGCCGCGATACTTTTTAGTATCTGCGACAGGTCCCTCTAAATTGAATTTATTTATATATTAATTTGTGGGAAGTGGTGAGGCAATATTCAATTTCCTCAGTTAATTTTGAGGAATGTTGATGTGTTGCCTTAGGTCTCGTTACACTGATCGCGGGGTAGGACTCTGCCGTAATTCACTGTGGCGGCCATTGCGAGTTGGTCGGAGCGGTAAGAAATTAATTTACGGGAAGATCGATATAGTTAGGGGAACAACATTCGAACGAATGTTTAAGTAGAAATGTTATGTATTTTTAAATCCTGTCGAAATTGATTACATTAATATTACATCACATGCTGCGATAGTTAATATTAATTAAGAAACGATGGAGAATGAAATTGAGTGCAAATTTTTATTAATTATTATTTTTATTATATCCATTTTTTTTCATATTAATTCATAGAAAGAAATCTTTTTCCCATTTAGCTACTTCTTCAGAAATTTTGTAAATCGTTTTCTCATCAATTACTACGAAACATTCAGATGAATCCCAACTATCGCATCCCAAAATTACCGCAGGCTAATGAAATTACAGCCACCAGATCTAACGTCTAGAACGATGATCACATCTCCTGCCGACAAAAATACGACAAACTCTTCGCGGAGCACGAACGCACGCTCGGTACGTGGTTCGCTCCCGAGGCCGTAAAGGCGCTGCATAAGCAAATTCACCGGCTGACCAGATGTCGAGAAGATTTGATCGCAGAAAATCAGGCTCAAAGAATCATTATTAATGATCAGAGCGCCGTTCTAGTCGCGTCCTTTACTGAGACAGAACTGACCAAGTAGTTAGCCGGCCCGTGACCATGCGATGAAACTCAATTTAATTCCCGCGAGTCATCTCCCAGAAGGAAATCAAGTTGGCCCAGCTCAAACACCCAGAACCAGCAAGAAGCACCACCCGAGTAAAAATCGACGTCACCGAGAACGACGCCGAGCCGAGGGAATCACGCTGATAAATAACGCAGCGCAGGTGCTCGAAGAAGCAGCAGCATTAGTCGCCGAACAGCACCCCGAGTTCGTCAAGACGGACGAGAATCCCCCCAAATCAACGAAATCGATAGAATCCACCTCGAAAATCCGTGTTGACGAATCGGACGATATGATAATCGGCATTAATCTTTCGCCACTCACCAACCCTACCCCTATAATCGATGAGAAATCGCCGACTTGGGCAAGTTATTGGATGGATGATTTCGGAGACGAGTTAGATCATTCCGTCACACAGGTCGGAACCACAAAAATCAAATTGCTCCGAAAGCGGAAATTTCCTGTCGATATTAACGAATGAAACCTGAAGACATAGAAATTGAATTATTGATATATGTGTTCATTATATCTTATTTTACTTCTTTTTGTAACTTTTGTACAGTTAAATAAAAGTAGAATTTTCGTAATTATTATTGATTTTGGGATTTTTGAATTTTCTCCTTAAATAAATATTGAATTAATGTTTGAAGTTTTGTATGAGTCTAGTATGAGGTTGATAAAGTCTTATGCATGTATGAAGTATGATTAAGAAGTTTTAATTAGCTCAGAAAGCCGAAAAGGAATAACTGAAATTATCGTAAACACCGATTTTAACCTTGTGTGATGAATATTTTAATATTAAAAGAATAGTAATGAATAAAAGGAGCGATATGGATCTTAGGACGACTTTAGTTTTCCTTAAAGAAAAAAGAAAAACTTATTAAATCTAGAAACAGCTGATTTACCAGCGTATTTAATAATATAGGAAAAATTTCGAATTACCACAAGTTACTTAATAAAAATTTTGTAAATTTAAAACAAAGTTCTAGGTTAATAGTATTAATTTGCTCTTTAATGATCAATTCAGGGGATTAAATAAAAAAAAACGTGGATAATTAAAGAATATTTTATTCAAAAAAACTCGCTAGTAAAAGTTTCCCTTAAAAAATCTCTGAATTATAATATTTAAATTTTATTGATTAAATAACAACAATTATTATTATCTAAATTAAATTGGTAAAGGATAAACAGGTAATTAAGTTCCAGATAATCAGGTTTCAAACAATAATTCGTATTAAATAGTTAATGATAGACTAAAGAGACTGTGGGAAAACTGTATTCCGGACATATACATAAGATCGAAGTTAAAGAATGGGGAATGCGAGTATGAACGTCGAAGGAGTCAGAAAAGTTAAGTAGACGTAAGTCCTTCTATCGGCAGTCAGGAACCCGAAAGCGAGATTATCACAGGGAGTAGTCTTAGTAGTGGGGCTCACCTGCCTGT
This sequence comes from Schmidtea mediterranea, assembly GCA_022537955.1. Lineage (NCBI taxonomy): Eukaryota > Metazoa > Platyhelminthes > Tricladida > Dugesiidae > Schmidtea > Schmidtea mediterranea. The sequence continues at coordinate 313,909,343 of CM039679.1, read as the reverse complement.
GGACTCTCGGCTGCTATATACAGAAGGATAGATAGTGGAGTTAAAATTTAATGATAGATATTTAGAAAATGATGACTTTTTGATAGATTGTGGTATTATACTGGGAAATAAAAATGAGTTACAAATACCAGGTATGATTAGTGATAATGTGCTGAGTGAAATTGGTGAAAACAAAATGGTAAAAAGCAGTTCCAGAGAAATTTAACTGAGTTAAAGGATAGTTTATGTATTGGAAATGAAAATTAAATAAATAATAAATTAGAACTAATTCAGGAATCGGAATGGGAAACAGAAAGTAAATGGGAGATTGTAGAGGTGATACGACCATTTTTGTATAGAAAAACTAGATATGCTGAAAAGTTGAAAGAATTAATGAGAAAATTGGGCAGGGAGTTGAGAAAGGCTAGAGTTGAATTAAAACATTTTGTAGTAGCAGTTGATTACGAAGGTTACGGGAAAACTGAGTATACAGAAGAGCATTGATGCTCAAAATCAAAAGACTAAGAAAGAGAGCTGATAAAATTATGGGAAAAGATGGAATTATTATAATGGCATATAAAGGTGAGGAACTTGATGATGATGAATATTTATATGATTGTGGATTTGTACCCCAGGCACTAGATGAAGATAGATATTTAAGAATGGACGGAAACGTAGAATATTTAGTAAATCGTTTAATAGCGGAAAAAGAGTTAAGATTTGAATGGAATAATAAGTCAAGTAAGTCAGATACCAAAGAAGAAGGAGAAATAAAAGAAAAAAAAGGAAACACGGAAAACAAAGACGAAATAATTGAAAATAGAGAAATTAATGAAAATGAAAATGAGTATGTTCAAAATAAGTGCGGTATTAAAGATGACTTTATAGAATTAGAAAAGCAAAAGAAGCTTAGAGTATCGGAAAATAAGGTAAACGACAAAGAGAAGAAGGTTAGAACTTTGTATAAGATGAAAAATTATTTAGTGAGATTAGAACAGGATTTCGACGAAACGAAAGAAATGTTGAGAGGTCTCGTTAAAATAGTGTATCCGATGTTTGAAATAGAAATAGAAGTGGACGATGAACTAAAATGGATAGTTAAAGAAATGAAAAATCGATTTCCTGACGTTGTTCAGAAGTTTGGCCATGTAGATACGTTTTGTGAGAGAGAAATAATTGAAGACTTAACAAAAGATGGAATTAATGAGGAAGTAGCGATAACAATTTTAACCTATGCTATTTTAGAAATTGGGACTCATGGATTTGTAAAGTTGGATGACTTGGATAATCTGATAGATATTGTTGCTCGATTAATAACCGAATTTTTGATGAGTTGGGTGAAGGAAAAAGATGGTTGGAAAACAGTTTGCCTACCAACCGGGGTGCCGTAGGGATATGAAAAGTGTGCCGCGAGCTTTGCTAATTTTATTATTGAAAATTTATTAATTTCATATAAGGGTTGATTCTAAAAAAGGCTACCATCTTAGATTTTTAATTACTTAAAATAGCGGTACATATATCAATTATTTTTGGTATATATTAAGAACAAGAAAAGGCAAAAACTGAACTCAATTGAGAATGAGTTAAGAGTAAGTTTGTCAAATACACGACTTAATAATAATGAGATATGCAAAAGGCATCAAGTTCAAATTTCACATTAATATATGTTATAAAAGATTTAGTTTATTAAATATAGAACTTACAAAACTTGTTTTTATTTTTATAGCTGAAATGTTATTATAAAAAAGGTAAGGTGCCGTCAATTTTTCAAATTTTCCGTTAGGGTGTGGCTATCTAAAAAAAGGTTGAGAACCACTGCCGTAGAGCCTTTAACATCTAGAGACAAAAATTGGATGATTGTGTCCGCATCCGAAAAATGTGGTTCTTTTGCTACATTTGAGGATTTATTTATTTTTGTGTTATTAATAAATATTTGCCATTTGATAAATTTGCCAAGCTGCTATTTATAAATTGTAAAGAATCACACTTTCTAATTTTTCCGACGTTGATTTTTAAGTGTAATCGTGATAAACTTTTTCAATAAATACTATTGTTATTTAAATATTTAAGAACATAATCAATTCACAATTTTTGTTTAAATTTTTCGAATATTTTTGGTAGAAAAATGTCTAGCTCATTGGGAGTATGACTTTGTTCTTCGAACTGAATAAAAATAATATTAATAAAAATATTAATAATAAAAAATATTTCAAAAACTTTTTGAAAATGTAAATTTTATGAAAAATAAAACTTTTAACTTACCATAGATAATATTTGGGCGACGTTTTACTATACGCATCCCAAAAAAATTTTTTGGATTTCTAAGGTTTAAAATAAAAAATTATTTAATTGATTTATTTATTATTTAATTATTTTTTTGGGAATCGTATAGTAAACCGTCGCCAAATAAATATATTGATTTTTTCTAATTTTTATTTTACAAACAAATTTTCCTCTCAGCTTATTAAACATTGAGATGATTGAAAATTTCTGTACAAAAGCAATCTAGTCAAACAAACGGACACATACGCAACGGACTATGAAATCTAGGCAGTAGATCGAGTGGCAGACATTTTCATTTTGTTCTCTCCTGGAATAAGCAAAAATTTCTTAGAATTTTATAAAGAAATATTGATTAAAAATTTCTTAAGCTTGGCATTGTCAATTTGTTTTTCGTTTTTCGAAGAGTAAGCCAATGTCCGTTACAACTGCCCAGCTTAGCGCTATCTGGGGACTATTGAAGAAATACGAAATCAGACCCATACAACCAATAGATAATGTCCTTTTGTGCACTTGTTGTCGGAAATTAATCATCGACCCTAGAAAGGCTTCCTGTGGCTGTAGATTTTGTGAAAATTGTTCCCGAAAACCCTCAAAAATTGATAATAAATGTCCGAACTTTCATTTGGCTTCAAAACTCCATTCTAATATAGTAACTTTCAACTTTCAAGTCGACCTCGAAACGAGTTTAAAAGTTGCCCACTTAGAGGTATTCTGTCCGAATAATGAATGTCAATTTATTTGCAAGCTTCGCTTCCTTGCAGACCACCTCAATATTTGTGAGAAAAAAGATAAATGTGTTTACTCACTCGAGAATATAACTGGGATTATAGAAAATCTACAAAAATATGCATTTCGGTCGATGGAGATTGAAGAACAGCATAAGACTGACTTTGAATTTTTAAAGACCAATTTGAAATCGCGAGACCAGGAACTAGTAAACACGCGAAGACTTATCAGTGAAAATCAGGTAAATATTGTAAAAATAAATAATATTTTTATTCACTAATTAAGGAGTCGATACAAACATTAGAGGAGGCCGTTAATTGTTTATTGGAGGAAAACGAAACCCTGAAAAGGTTGATCAATTCATTAAATAACAGCTCAGCATTGGTTGTAAATCATTCCTACGCAATTCTGAAAACAAAACCTTTCATTTGGAAAATTAATCATTTCTCAGAAAAACAACTTGAATTCGAATTTGACACGGATGGCTCGGTTTTCAGTGAGGCTTTTTACACTCATGACAACGGCTACAAATTGTGCTTGGGTATAAATCCCAATGGCGCCAATCAGTATCTTGGGAAATATCTGTTCATGTTCTTTTGCATAATGAAAGGACCTTATGATGACAACCTGCCTTGGCCAATGAAATTGGAAGTTGTTCTTAGCATCGTTGATCAGATCTCATTGAAAGACTACAAGACATTTAAATTTAAATATTCTAAAACTTCAGAAATGTTACAACATTCATTTTCCAAGCCAAAGTTCGAGAGAAATGAAGGAATCGGTGACAATGAATTTATAAGCTTCAAAGAACTACATTTATTGAATAACATTTTGAGGAATGATTCCATTCTTCTTAGGTGTTCCATCAACGCTCCTTGATGATTCCATATATTTCATGACCATTAGGATTTTGGTTGGGATTTCATGATTTGAACATTTTTTATTTTTTTCCAATTTCCAGTTAGGAGATTTATCAGAGTTCGTTTTAGAGATTTTATAAATATTTATTTATTACATAAATTACATACTTTATTGTTTAATAGTTATAATTATTGATAATAATAAGTAAATGAATGCGGAACCTCCAGGAAACCTACCCTAAAAAATATCTCGGTCAAATTGAAATTTTATGAAGGTCACTCAAAGATTTTCTCTCAAACCTTTCCACTTTTATATGTTTCTTACAACCCATTATACGACATTTACTATTTTCGAAAAATATAATAGAATATTTTCCAGTTTTGTCAACATGCTGCTGTGATTTACTTGTAGTTTCCAAAGACACTCGATCTTTATAATCTTTCTTGTCAACATGTAGCTTAAATTATAATAATGAATTTAAATTTTATAAATTATATATATATTTATTATAAAGATATATTAAAACAAGTTATCCTTTACAATATAAACAATACTATAAAAACATGCAAATATATATTAAAATGGAGTTATGAAATGATGCAGTTTACCAAATAGTTGGCAATTGAATAACAAATAGTGTGAGCTGAAAGCATTGTTTGTTTGTAAGTTGATAAAATCAAAACTGTTTGAAACAAAATTTAACAAGATATATTGGCCCTATAATGCCGACGAAGAACATTTTTTAACTTGAGGTAATTTTTGTAAGCTTATAAATTATTAAAATAATCAAGGTGTTGAATCTTGAATTGGGTTCATTTTTATTTTTTATGTAAAAATTTACATTTAGTTTGTATGTTTGTTTATCCGAATTAGAGTTGTTTGTAAAGAAATTATGAAAAGATTTTAATTTGGATTTTGTTAATTAAAAAGATTAAATTTTAAATTTGTAATTTTTATTTTCAAACTGATTTTGAGTGGTAATTAAAGACGTACTAAAATGGATAACGAAAAAATAGAATTATTGAAAGAATCTGTTGATATTTGCGAAATCTAGCTATCTATTTTACATTGTGTCAAAAGATCAATATGTGGGGGATGATTCTATTGAGGTTATTGAAGAGATGCAAGATGCAGCTGATGAGAAAAAGAACAAAGCAATAGATAAATTTATAGAGGGAAATTTTGCTGAAGCTGTTACTTTGCTAACCGAAGCAATTAAGTTTAATCCTACTTATGCAATGCTCTATGCTAAAAAGCAAGCTGGTATGTTAAACTACTCTATCCAAGTGAAGCTATTAAAGATTCAAATAAGTCTTGAATTGAACCCGGATTCCGCTCTTGCGTATAAGTTCAGGGAATAGCAAACAAATTGTTGGTCAAATGAATCCAATCCTACTATGATTCGAATCTTTATTTGAAATTAGATTACTCTGATGATGCATATGAACAGATGAAAGATGTAGAACCAAAAGCAAAATATTTCCATGATAATATATATTTCAATTGGGCGCCGGCGATTACACGCAGATGGCGGATTCAAATGAGAACCAACACAAGGTTTGTGATAAAAACTAGTCTACCCCAGAGCCAAAAACAAATAAAGCTTTATTAAGCCACTATTAAGTGAAAAATAAAATATATTTAAATAAGAAGTAATATTAATTAACAGGTGAATTTCATCAACTGCTTAAAATTTAACTAGCAAAAACAATTAAAGAAAATTAATTTTATACAAATTAGATAAATTAAATTAATTAAATTAAAATAACTTAAAAAATACATTTTAAGTTATTATTTTAATTTAATTTTAATTAGTCAACTTTAAAAGATCCTCCAACAAATCACATGGACCGAAATTTAATTTCAACTCCAGTAAAATAGGTTCCAAGTCTAAAATAATCTCTCTGAGATTTTCTCTTACATTTTCCAGTTGTTCACATTCATTTGTAGGGATTCCGTAAATGTCTACCGCCTTTTGTTCTATATTTTTTAGTAAAATTAATTTTGAGTGAATCAAACAAGAAATAATATAAAGTTTCTTGAGAAAATATTCAAATGTTGACAGTTCGTGTTTGGCTGAGTTGTCCATGATAATATCATTTCTCTGACTTAAATGCCTGAGGAATCTGAAATGGTTAAATACAAATTGTGAGGAAATAACATTTTTTCTCGTTATCCCATAAAATGACAAGCGGGATAAATTTACAAATCTGTCATTGACCGGGCGCCGCAAATCAGCAAGGTTTGATTCAACAAAACTCAAACTCTCCATTATATTATTCATTGTCATTGTAATTAAAGTTCTGAATTCACATTTGATCAATTCCGACATTTGCTGATCCGGATTATAATTAAGGCAAAGTGATGACAAGTTTACGTCAGGTTCAGCATTGCTTGTCTTTGAATTGGCCTCTTCCGCATATATTTGACATTTATTGTAGGATTTCTCTTTCTTGATACTTTCACTTTCTATTTCCAATAATAGGGACTTCACAAATCGCATAGTTGATTTGATATTCGAGATTTCTTCCCACAAATTCCCAATATCTTCACAAGCATTTTTCAACAAAATATTTGTCTACAAGTCTGTCAAAGGAATTATGTTCCAAATTCGATTTGTTAGTTCTGAATAGTTTTGCATTGCATTTAAAGGTGTAGTTTAAAAAGTAAAAGGATTCAGAACAATAAATGAAGCTGTGGAGCAATTTGCGGTACTCGTGAAGTTCTGATCTGTTGACAAAATATTTTTCAAATTTTTCATATTTCTCATCACAAAGGTTCAAAAGGTTCCTGAAGACTTCAATTTGATATTTGATATCGTCATTGATTCCTTCACAGTCATAAATGTATTCTTTTGTAATATTTTGGTACTTATTGGCAATTATCTTCAATTGACATTTTGAATGAGCAGAACTGGAAAGCAAAATGCTTTGGAAGTTATTGTTCGCCAGATCAATTTGGAAGCATTTCAATGATTCAAATAATTAAAAAAAACTTTTCAAAATAAATTTCAAAATCTTTTAATAAATCAGTAAATTTTGGTAAATTGCCTTTTATTAACAGTTGCTTGCTTTCTGAAATGTGGTCAACCAAAATGTCTGTTACGGACATATTTTTCAGCGATTCGAGTGGCTTGGAATAAATGGAAATAGTTATGATATCAGACCGATCCATTGGACAAGTTGGATTTTCCGGGATCCATTTCCTAATGCAGAACACACAGAACCTGTGTTGACACGGTAAAACAACTGCATATTCATGTTGTAGATTATTCTCAAGGCAAATGTTACAAACATTATCAGTTTCCATCATTGTTAATTAGTTTTTGATATCAAATTATTAAATATCTCTATATTGCAATTAATTTTTATATTTATAAATATTCTTGCAAAATAATTGGATGAAACGATTCAGTATTTTATTAAAATTAAAAATGCCTTTAATAATTATAAAAATATTTAATTATTCAAAGGTTAGCTTTTTGAATGATTTTAGTTTGGTAAACAATGAGAATTTATTAAATAATATAAATAATTAGTTATGAAAATTCTAAAAGGAATAAATAATTGTATTAGAGAAGAATATTATATTTATGTTAAAAATTATATATGAGACCAGAAAATCATTGTTTGGGTAGAAAAATCATTTATTTTGTAAAATATATTTAAATAAATATTTAAGTTATCATAATATTGTATATGAAAGTAACTAAAACAAAACTAATTTAATAAATTTTATTTTAATTAATTAATTATTTTAAAATTAAATTATTTTAAATTTATAAAAAATCTATTAAAAAATTTGGTTTAATGAAATTTTTTAAAGTTTATAATTCTAACTTTGGAACAAATTTTTAATTAATGATGAATATAATTTTTAATAATTTACAAAAATAATTTCAAAATTTTTTATTCAAATTCAAATCATCCCTGGTAAATAATTATTAATAAAAATTTTATATTACTTTATATAAATTTGAATAAATATAATTTTAAACAAAATTATTTAAATTCTGTTTAAATGAATTTAAAAATAAAATTTCATATTTTTTTAACATTTTATTAATTTAATTTATTTGATGTTTTTGAATTATTTCGTTGTGTTGGGCCAGAACGTAAACGGCCTTCAAAATGTTTAAATGGATCAGAAACACACACGCAAACACAACACGCAATTTAAATAAAACCCCAAAACACCAATTAAACCATATAAAATCTGAGAAATAAAAGAATTAAATATAAATTAAGAAACCTAAAAATAAATTAAAATAATAACAAAATGCACCAAGATCCGCACGATACCTACACAAACACAACAAGAAAACACGACAAATTCGACGAAATTGGAAAAATCAATTAAAGTTCATTAAAGCAAGATTTAAATCGGAAATTAGAATTAGTAATAATTCAAATAAAATTCTAATAAAAAATTATAAAAATAAATCGAAAATAATAAAAATAAATATTAGAATTTGCTAGAAAACAACAAGGTCGAATTTTGTTTTACTACATCAAATTTCACACGTCACACAATAGGTATATATACTGATCCATTTTCACATTAAAGTTAACCATTTTTTAACACAAAAACCATTTTGAAATTTGTTTAAAAACCTATTTTGAAAACGAATCGTTTTTGTACAAAACTATCTTTGATAATTATTAAAGTTTAAAAGTCTTGAACGTTCTAAACGATCTTCGAAGTTACAGTTGGTTTTCAGTTATTATTTAGGTGAGGATCATTGATTTTGGAACCCTTTCCACGCCCGTACCTTGCATCTCTGTAGAGCTCTGCTCGGACGTCGGCGTGGGAAGAGAGGCATTTGGTTTATTATATGAATGTATGCTATTTTTATGAATTGGAAGGGTAACTTGTTATATTTTCTTATAATTAATAAATATTACTATGCATAAATTGTTTCATATATATATAATTTGTTAACTAAATCTGTCGAAATTTTTCCGGCCCACAGCCGACACATCACGCAAGAAAGCAAAATATACATAGTGCAGATGCATGTAAGAGCGTGGACAATCGCCAATGATATGCACCCGTGAAGACTCAGCGTGCGCAACGCAGCGGTCGTAACGTAAATATTTATCCCTATAGCTGAAGCGAGAAATAAGGAAGAAGTCTCTGGCTGCTTCCTCGTTTCTCAATTCAGAAAAATCGACCTAAAATCACATTACACACGGCTTAAACTTATCACACCGAGTAGTCCAGTGGGCACTCAATAAATATAATGTAAACACAAATACGCCTAGGATCTATTAAAGGGAAAAGGTACGGGGATAAACTAAACTAAAATCGTTGAGAGAATTAACCTGAATTAGCAATTTGAATCAATTTGATCATTTGGTGTACTAAATTGAATTTATTTTCGAAACAATTACCCTTAACTTAAATCACCTTATGGATTAAAACAAAGTAAATTGATTAGAATTAAACTAAAATTATGGGCTTAAAAATAAATTAACTTCAATCATCTCATAGTGTAAAGCAAGTTAAGTTACGGATAAAGATAAACTAGTTACAAATAAATTTTTGATAATAGAGCAAAAGTAAACTACTTATAAATATATCATTCGGTGAATTGAACTAATACTGGAAAATAATCTAATTAGTAGTACGTTAAATTACATTTAAAAATAAATATTGTAAGTAACTCAGTGAGTCCCTTAAACTGATTTTAGCTATCAAGTTAAAAAGTTTTCATTAAAAGTAAATGTTTCTTTAATTCAGTTGGATTTAAATAAAATGATGGCTAGAGAATTTACGTGACTCACGGGTTTAACTTAGATCAAGTCCTTGATTAAAAATTAGAGCAGATTGTATAGTAATAAAATAAACTTGTATGTAAGGGAAGGTAAAACTTAGAGTTATTAAGTCAGATGTTAGAAATAGTTCATTAAAATTGCCTAATCTATTTATTGATTAACCTAAGTTAACGATAAGAAAATCTCTAAGGTAATTAGTAAGGAAAACTCAGGATGATCGATCGTAAAATTTGATCCAATAAATTTCGAGAAAATTAAACTAAATAGTAAAGTAATCCATCAATAAAAGTCAAAATCGATTAGGGAAAGTAAGATGAAGTCACGTTTTAAACTAAGATGTTGGCTGAATTAATGAGATGCTCCGTTAGTCAGACGTTTAGTAGTTTAAGTTAAAGAATTAAAACAATGAAATCTGTATTTTTACTTCTAATCGAAATAATTGTAATACCTTTAAAATCTCCACATAAATATGATACAAATATCATCAAACATCGGTAAATTCCAGCACGAAGTAATCAAAAAAAAAAAAAATGAAAGTTCATAAAATCAACAATAAAACGGAGAACATTTATTGCCTTGAACTAAAGAGAAATTTTTCCAACCATTAAATCGACCGACTAACACAATACTATAGTTTTGCAATTCCGCAATTTCATTCTAGCCAACCCTCAACATGAATTCCAACGGTTAATTTTCCCGGTACAATTTAAGTTATGAATAACATCGAGAACCATCAACGATTGATCACATCCGAAAATTTGTCGTAAGCAGCCAGCATAGTTCCTCAAAACCATGGACAATTAAATTAATCAGTAAGAAAATAAAAACAGATTACCTAAACACAAAACCCCGATAAGACAGTACCGACGGCTTAAACGAACGCACAAACTAGACCAGATTAATGTCAACGTCAACCATTAGAGTAATAGACAAAGTGGATTTCGATTAGTAGATTCGCACAACTGAATTACGACGAACTATCAACCATTAAAACACGGACGGATGTCGTGATCGGATAAGAATCAAGCATTCCCAACATCCGTTCCGACAATTGACCATCGCGAGAAACATCCGTTCCGACAATTGACCATCGCGAGAAACATCCGTTCCGACAATTGACCATCGCGAGAAACATCCGTTCGATAATTTTACCACCGAGAGAAAGGATGAAATATAAATAATCATTTCCGTTGGAGGAATGAATAGACGAGTCAAGTATCAATAATTACGACAATGTCGATAGGCATTAATGATTACAATAACTATTGATAATTTCGTTAAACCTTAATAAATACAATAACTATTGATAATTTCGTTAAACCTTAATAAATACAATAACTATTGATAATTTCGTTAAACATTCATAAATACAATAACTATTAGTAGTTACGATGAGCATTTAAAATTGCAATAACCGTTATTAATTACGTTAAACCGACGCGAGTATGTTTTCCCCCCCAACAGTAGTAACGTTAAATGAATTGAATACCAAATAACTAAGTCACATAGACATACATTACATATTCTGCCCCCATCACCTTTCTTCAGCATGAAAGAACTATGGAAATTACCAGAACATGAACCCAGACATTTCAGCACAATAATCCTTACAATTCCAGCTCGACTATCAAGTTCACTGAACGCTAATTTAACCAGTCAATGTATCCCCTAGAATTACCGGATGATTTAAGATTGCATGAACTCGAGATTGTAGATTTAATATTCCCATAAACTAGTAAGAGAATATATGACGTTTACTTATTTCAGCCGAATTTATGTTGCCGAATCTGATTTCGAAACAAGAGGCAGATGAATGGCGCCGAGCCTGGAAACGAGCGCGCCCATCGATGACTCTCGACGAGCCACGCCCGAAACGATCGTGCCCGTCGCTTATGGCAAGTACTGGGCAGAGGAAATGACCCACACCGACCAGAGGAGGAACAGTATCCTGCCGAGGAGATTGTCGACCATGCTCGAAGCCTGCTGGCTCAGTGGGAGAAGATCCAAGAAGAGGTCGACCTACAGGTGGTGAAGGCGAGGATGTACCTCGCCAACGTTGAAGAGGACGTCCTCGTCGGACGTATCGCAGAAACGTACCAGCCCGACCGGCACGCAACCTCCGACGACCAGTGCCCATTATTCCCGGTTACACCCCGGAGGAAGGAGTCAGGAAATTTCTCGAAGAGTCCTGAGCCCCAGACACAAGCATGACTAACATTTGTATCTTATTGATGTTATGAATAATGAATTATAATGAATTATCATCTTAGAAATTTTTGTTTTAAATAAGTTTTCTGCTACGATTATGTTTGAAATAATTAGAGTTCTCCATATTAGACAAAATTAATATTTTTCTTCATAGAAATGTCGGCCCTGAAACTAATGGAAAATGAGCTAGCCCGCGCTAGACAGGCAAACGCGGAGCTACTCAGCCAGATACTACAGTTAACTCGCGAAGTACAACAGGTCAAGGCGACCTGTTTAGGACCCCAAACGGACGAAACTACTCTACCAACGTCTCTCCGCAGCTCAAAAAGGCTGGGCGAAGAACGCCAGCTCAATCGGAGTCTGCGCACACAGATCAGGGGCTTAGAAGTTGCCCTAGCAGCCTGTCGGGAAGGGGAAGCGGTAACGTATCCGCTCATCTTCGCCCCTTCCCAACTATCAAGTCAACGCGTCATTGATGAAGCCGCACCAGGCCAAAAACCGACAGCTACCCAATAAACTATCCGCCGGCCGGGACGCAAGGAACGGGCCCGACGCCGAGCCGCACAAGCGTCAAGTCAATCAACTTAACTTATTATGCATGTCCTTTGTTCATTAAATAAATCATCTCTTATATATTCGGTCATGATGGGTTAGACTCGAATTCACCTACACCAATCAGTCTATAATTAAGGGACCAATGTAAAGCGAGCATAGGTCTTCTATCGACAGCTCGTGAACCCGAGGATTGTCCGAGCAACTATAGTACTAGCATATGGTACTCAATTTTTGCGGGCATTCCACCACTTGAACACATTACCAACGTTGCCTAGCAACGGGTGCCAAGTGGCGATCAGCAACTTTTTGTATGGCGTTACTAGGGTCACCCGAAGGATAAGCAAGATTTGAAACCCTGTAACCCACCATACAAATTTGGGGGCTCAGCCGGGATTCAGAATGATTTTCTTGTACAACAAGCGAGGGGACATAAAGCATAACTATCTTTTTAACAGAAAATGTCGGGACGACATTTTGCCGAACCCCAGAGAGATGAAACATGTGGAACTTTAAAATGTAAAGACCGATTGCAAAGATGGATGAGAAATTGTAAAGATCGATGAAAAGCGATCAACCCGACTACGAGATACAAATTTGGGGGCTCATAAAATGACTGGTTTTACAAAGAACCCAAGGAATACAAGCAAAATAGAAATATTGAGACGACATATTACAAAACCCCAGAGAAATGAGAACGTCATGAAACAAAAACCCAGAGAATAACTGATGAAATCGAAACCCGATACAGATACGATATTTACATGAAAAAACAGTGACTACAATAAAACAACAACCCTTTAATTACACCGATTGTTTTGCAACCAAGGACCAACGGACTATTAAATGTACATAGACAGCACGCCAAGATTCAAATCATTCATACTTGACGGAACAAACTGTTAAGTGCAACAACACGACAAGACGCATAAGCAAACAACATATAATTAAAAGGGCAAAATGCGGGATAAAATGAAATGGGGTAAGTAAGGGGAATAACGACAAACGGGAAAAAACAATAAAACGATAATAAAATAATTACAACGGGTAATTATAATATTTAAAGTATAGCTTATTTTAAAAAATTAAACTAAGAGTTAATGAATACATACCGATTTAGTTAGTTAGTAATTAAATTAGATTTAATGGTAATAAAAGGATTTATAATTTTAGTGGAACCAACAAAATTAATCGAAACTAAGGGTTCCTAAACATCGAAAACGGTAACTTAGAGGAACTAATCACAAACAAAATTAATTAACGCGCTAAGAGGGCTTATCAACGATTTCCAACCTGTACTCGAGACATTGCATATTCATAAATTGCTCGTATGATAGATGTACACCGAAGGATATATGAATCTATCATGGAGATTGGAAAGTAACCAAAATGGGAAAGGCTGGAACAAGTTAATGAAAAAGTCGAACTATTGAGGACGAGAGTACAACAACAATGAAACACATAGGGCTTATGTAGGGAGTGTTTTTGCGTGCAACAGAGGTAAGCAGGTAATGGTGAACTTGCGGACACATTGAGTTATTGTTATGGATGCGCACAAGAGTCGCCTGATGTTATGCCAGCGAAAGTAAAGGAAATCTTAACTGTTTATTTCCTGATTGTATGTATGAAAGAAACGTGTGATTGTCCTTTTTGATTATTTCAGATGGTGTGAATAATGAGTTTGTGAAAAATAAGTAAATAATATGCAGTGTTCGTAGTTAAAATATACCTGACACGGATAATAAAGGTAATAGACATCATGAAAGCGATATAGGGAACTAATTAAAACACATGCACGAGACACACATAATGGACGGAAAAATTTCGACACCAACTTCCTAGGTTAATTCTGTTTGTTTTATTGATATTATATTTATCGCTACTATATAGGATAGGACGAGGAACAATGGTTTAACCTGAGCGCGTATTAGTGATGTCGCGTCACCCAGGGAACCGCTGATCAACCCTGCTGAGAAGGAACTGGTAGTCCAAGTGCGTATGTCGAAGTAACCGGCGAGGATTGATCAACCTCTTTTGGGGAACTTGTGATGCGATTACCAATTTTGAAGGGGGGCGTTGATAGATAGACCGGAGGTGAGAGAAAGAGGTACACGGACGAATATATAGTTTGATTAAAGGTACCTAGAGATGACTTCTTTTTTTCCCTAGCTGGTGGTTGAGGCACCAGAGGACGCTATGGCTGTCGTGTTCAGGTTGTTCTCAGCTACGGCTGATGGCGCTGAGACGTTCGATTACAAAAACCCGGTTCACACACGAGTAGTCGAACGATTTTTTTTAATGGCTGGAGGAACTCGTACAACAACGGATCACACCGAGTGTCGAGCAACGGTAGGAAGGTGACTAACCGGTAATGGTTAACTCAAATGGTCCTACTAGGTCGCGTAGGCGGTCCGATTGAGCGGGAATGCCGACGGTCAGATTTAAGCGGCGGCCGAATTGAGCCTGGGAATCTTGATTGCAGAGCGGTTCAGGGATTAGAAGATTTTGCGGCCTATATTTATCGCTTCCTTTTTTTCTTTCCTATTCGGGAATCAGTAAACCGCTTTTGGAACTTTGATTGAACGTCTAGGCATTTCCATCTTTTTTGTTTCCGAGGTCCACGACGGATCCCACACGAGTACCGAGGGAATGTTTTTTTGTTGCCCGCGAGGGTTTGGTACAATAACCGGATCCACACGAGTACACAATATCCGAAATGGGCGGTGGTAGTAAGCGTACCGGCAGAATGCGCGGGCAAAGACGCATGGTTGAGGTCGTGTTAGCCTCAGAACATTACCCAGTCGACTGTGAGCTCAGTTCGGTGAATAATGAGAGTAATGATAGGATGAATGGATGTTGAGTAAGATGAAATCGAGTGATCGATGACTATGATTAGATTACAGTAAGATGAGGATTGATTTACGTTAGATATTAGAGCGCGATAGAGGCCAGATGTGAGATTCATTTTCGATTCGATATTAGAGGCCATAGAGTTGCAAGATGAGATAAATTTTGATTAGTATAGGGCCATGAGTGCCCAGATTAGATGATTATGAGTACAGAATTGAAATATGATCGAATAAGATATTAAGTCACGGACAGTAAAACAAGTTAAAAGCCGAAGGCCGAAGAGCAACGGAATGTTAGAGGGCATAGAGCGCCAGCGCTTGAGGATTAGTAAATAATTGTTTTGGGAGGACATAGGAAAATAGAATGGTGACTGAGAGGTGATATGAGATTGTTTATTATTGATATTTGATATAGTAATGAAGCGATATGATCGATTAGTTGATCAGACCGATAGTAGATAATTGTACGAGATTAATAGTGATTTTTTACGAGACTGATAATTTTAATTAGACTTAAAATGGAGGGGGGTGAGTCAGAAAAGAGACCACCCGATGAATGCGCAAGGGTATAACGTAGTTGTATGTAAATTGAGGGAGAGATTCGGTAGGGTATAGAATGATTGAGTGTTATTTTATTTTTAGGAATCATTAGTCCAACAAGGCGAATCCCAGCCAGTGCAAGCAAAGGCAAAAGAGAAAATATTGTCAGAGCCAACGACAAAGCAGTGGTACAAAGAACTTGAATAAGCGAGCAGAAGCTATTGGAAGTACCATCGAAGTGTTACAAGGCAGACAGCAACCAGAAGTTTCGAAAGCGACCAAGCAAAGAGAGAGAAACCAGTCAGTAAACGAAGTACGTAACTTGATGCATCAGCAAGCCACACGAGAGCAAAAAGCCAAGAGATACGAAAAGCAGTTTATTAAGAAAAAAGCTTGCAACGGTAGAGCGCCAAAACGGGTATTCATTACACCGCAACAGGGAACCGGCAACAGATAGTGGGATTAGAAGAGTCGATTCAACGAGTAGCGAAGGAAACGAAGTAACGATAAGAAAATCGTTTGCAGTAATAGAATCATTACGAAGAGAGAGATTAAACTTAACCCAAAACGGCATCCCACAGATGCCAATATGCTAATTCCAGATGCAAGATACAGTTGATACAATAATGTTGAGGGCGAGAATTCAGAGAAAGTTTAGAGGAGACCGTTCGGACGGTAGTCTCACAAATTGGATACTTTTATAAAGATTGAAGTTTATACTATCTGTCATTGGACAGATCCAAAAAAGTAACAGAGCGACTACCCTTTATTTAAAGGAAGCGCCACAGATGTATTTGTGGAGGAAGCGAGAGATGTAACGAAACTGACAACGTGGACAGGATTTAAAGAGTTCTTAATAAAAATATTCGGAATAGAGAAAAAGGGAAATAGGAAGATATTACTTCCTACTCGAAAACAAAGCGAGACGAATCATCAGTATACCATGCGATTAAAGAAATTGTGTAAGAAGCTTTCGAAGAATAAGATGTGCCCGAAGATAAAATGGTTGAGTCTTCAATAGAGGACTCAAAGAGAAACATTACGAGCCACCTTGGATGCTTGGCACAGAGACGTTAGATAAGCATGTCGCAATCGCAAATAGATGTGAGGCCCTCTGGGGACTGGCTATCAAGTGCAGTCTGGCCACAGAACCAACACATCAACAGGTCCGTCCAACAATCAAAACAACAATACCAATCAGCCATGAATCAATTCATTCCAAGAGCACAGCAGATGTTCAAGCCACCAACAACGAGAAACCCGGAGATAGAGGTAATAACCAAGTAAGTTATAATAATAATTTCAGGAAACAATCCAAATGCAAATGACACATGCCAAGTCAAGAAATGGGAGCATCGTCAGAAATTGTTTGCGGAATTACACTGCCAGATATGTTGTAAACCGAGGGGCGAGTACTGAGGAAGTTATGTCAACAACTTCACAGCAAAGGTGCTATCTTGTGGTCAACAAGGGCACGATGGCAAGGGCGATGCAACAAAGAGGAGGTAAATCATCAAGACCAAACGATAATCCTACAAGAAATCACAAGTTACGTGTACAAGAAATGCTGTTACGGAGAAAGCATTACGAAGAATTTCCATGGAATTAAAAGAGATTGTGCACAGATGCCGGCCAATATTACAGCAACAGATCATGTACTGAGAGCAATGAGGAGATTCCGAGCTGCGAACTCGGATATCGAAGAGCAACAACGCTGATGGCAAGCGCTACAAATAGAGGGCCGGACAGTCAACACGGATGGAAGAATCGGAAAAACCAAACCCCGAAAAGATTAATATGTGGGATGGAATTCCGGATGAATTCACACTGCGAGGGCAGGTTGTTGAGAACGAGGGGGGAAATTGATAACGTAATGAGAACAGTCGTTCGAATACGTGGAGAAATAGGGCCCATCAGGGATTTACAGAGGAGGAAGACAGGAGTCGACAATTAAAGGAAAGTGACAACTGAGAATCAGAGAGACCAGAGCTCAAGAGGTATCGCGCAGAGATGATGGTACGAAGAGCAACGAGGGAACCTAATGTCGAGCTAGTGGACTCGCAATGGAATCTTATGACACAACATAGAATACATTGGAAACTAAGCAAGAGGAAGCTTTGAACAAGAGGAGGATCAATTAAAAGAAAAAGAAGCAATCCTGAAACAAGAGAAAGCGGAACTAAGAAAGAAGGCACTAATATTAAAAATAGACGGAGCGTTGAAAACATTTAGAACAAGAACAAGCACTAGACCACAAAGATAGAAGTGATGCAAGAAAGCGCTTAGCTCAGATGGAGGGAGCCAATTAGGAAACTACAAAGTCATGAGCAGAAGCTCACGTCACAGAACAGAAAAGATTCAACTCAAAAATACAAATCGAATCCGGGATACTGCTACATATGAACAAGATTCAGAAAGAAAACCACGTGGAGTGGCTCAATCGAGATAGAATAAAGAGAGTTGGTTCCAAACAAAAGGGCCAACAAAGATAATGAAAGAGGAGGAACAACCACATATTAATATGCTGAGACAAATACCAGACGATCAAACAGATGAAGATGAAAGTGAAATAAGTAGTCTGGGTGGAGAAATATTTCAATCATGCGAGGAAAATAAACCATACAAAGATGAATCAAAATCCGAATTAGAGGAAATGGAAAACGAACGTGGCCAAGAGAGACGAACCGAGATATTAAGTTTAATGAATTGTAGAGTAGATCGATCAATGTTCTTAACTCGAGATACAACCGCATTACGCAGATAATGAAATGATTGGCGAAGGTACAACGATAACGGTACATTTACGCCATCTGGAAAGGACATGATAAAAAGTCCAAGAGAATCTTGAAAGAATATGTACGAAGGGGAGTTCAGGTAATTATTGATTTTCCAGAGATACCAAGACAGATAATAGCCACAAGAGGCGAAAGCACAAACGAGTTGTATGATTGGGTAGTGAAAAAGCTAGGACCGTTTAAATACCTTTTTTATAAGGAGGATAAGGAGATTCACCTTAGCGGATGCTCTATAGGCCAAAGGAATAATTGTTGGTAACATAAACAAAATGAACCGAGAAACGCAGCAGAATTGCAAAAATCCTGTATTATATGCCAAGAATCAACCTGGTTAGAAAAAGAGGAAAGCTATGAGCAAACAGATAAAAATGACGAACAAGCATAGATGTCAGCAGATATATTAACCTTATCTTTAAACGCGACCGATCTCAATGAATATTTGTTAGGCTGTACGAGACCGACTTATGAGGATTTGGCAACGAGGAGAACAGATGATGTTGATAGCCAATGATTGGAGAGGCACCAAAGGAGATTATGAGGAGAATGAACCAAATAAAGATAAAAATAAAGCTACCTAATTGATGAAGATAAAGGAAATTAATTGGTGGACCCCGTATTGCCAAATGCATGAAGTTCAGTGAGCCGACGAATAAACCAAAAATGTTATACAGCTCATTAATCGAAAGGTAGTGATGCGGTATTTATGCGTAGAAGACTTTGGCTATAATGTACCACTCAAACGCAAATGAAGTCACGGAGGAAAGAAGCGCGAGTTACGAATTAGGTACTATGGTGAAAGACGGGACCAAACCATTAATTATCATAGCCATATGGATGAACCAGAAGGAAAAATACAAAAAAAAAGGAACAACAGATCCAAGAATTTCAAAGAGGAAATGAAAAGAAAAAATGGACCAAATCATTAACCTATCTACCAACTATGGAGACAAGATTGCGAAATTAAGCACAAATTGCAACGATAGACGATTCCACGAATGCACCGATCAACACCATGGGAGAGAGAGGTGTATGATGAAAAGGACGAAAGAGTGGAAAATGGACAAAATGGAGAGAACCGACCAAAATGGAGAAAATATGTACCAGGAGAGCGCCGGAGACGCAGCTAACGAAACATTGGAGGCTATCGAGTGAACCTACGAAATTTACCCGGAGTGATAAATGACTGGATGGCAACAGAAGAAGAGAGGAAATACGATAAGCTTCGATTGCCCCTTACACGATAGGTGGATGGGCTGAAAAGTACATCGCTGGGAAGAGAACTCATTGGCATCACAAGCATCATTCTCTGACAGGATCGGCGGTACGAATGAATCGAGAGTTCCAACCGGGACAGGGGGCTGGGTAAGGAAATATCTATCAGTGTATTTCTTGTTAGAAGGGAGTATGCGGCAAATTAGAGTGGCCGTTAATCGGAAGTCCATTCGATATCGACTACCGGAAAATGGGGAAGGCGACACGCCGAAATTGGGTGCCCAAGTCAATGCTAAGCGAGCGATCCACTGAAAATGTGCGGGAGGAGTACCACATTTCTGTTGAATTGTACCCTCCATTTGTAACGATGATCGTATACATCACCAATCGAAGTAGAAACAGAACGAGAAATGAGAATACGAATCACAAGAACAAGCGAGACGCGAATCAGTGTACTCGAAAACGAATTTCCAGGAACAAGATAACTTGCCCCAAGACATAGGATATCTCTGTGGATAAAGGATTAACAAGATTAACGCTAAAACGCAAAAGTGGTATAGATACAGCGATATTGAGAACCGGAGCAAGGAAATCAAAGACGAACTGTAACGATTTTGCAAAATGGATAATCGATTCTTGTTACGAGTAGGAACTGCGAATTAGTAAAGGATAGAGATTCGGGATGTATGCGTGGTACCAGAGCAATTCCGAGATTATCCGAAAATGGAACACATCGAAATGGCAGCCGAAACAATAGAGAAGTTAGTTTAAAAATTTGGGCCAGATTATCAACCTTGAGGGATTTTATATCCCGCAGTAGTGAGTGAAAAGAGAATACCGTATGAACCTGTCATTCTTTCAATACAGGACGATCCTTAGTGCGATCTTGGATTGGGTTACGCATGTGCAATTGTGGATTATATATATTACAGTAGCAAGATCGAGCAGAGAATCATAAAGAGAATCAAACGAAACGCATGGGCGACAGGCAAGGTCTAATACGCCAGGTTCCACCTGCGCAGATGAGTACGTGTATCAACAGGATGAAGGATACTGACGATCTTAAATGATATTTCGTAGATGCGAAATAACCGGGATACGGAATCAAGAGATTTGTTCATGACGAGATGAAGTCTGATAACAGATGAACCAGCGGCTAGTTGTGGTCAAAGACAACGTCGCTTTAGAGCCAGATACGAAAGGAAAATAGAAGAAGAGGAAGACGCCGAAGCTAGAAGAGGCGAATGGATAATTGGATAAGATGAAGAGCTACAACATCAGGAAACGAGACGACACCCAACGAAAGAAACAGGTACGGCAATGGAAGAAATCCAGAGGACGACCAAAAATTGATAAACCAGCTCCAGAAAGGAAACTAAAGAACAAATGCAGATGGACCAATTGACAACGAAATTAAACAAGCTTAAGCCAAGTAACGAAGCAGGTTACAAGAAAACTAAAGGCAAAGAACAAGGACAAATGGCATCACGTAATAACTGATTGCTGGGTTAGCGAATCAGAACTAAAAGAAATTTGAACTTAATTACTGGCACCAGAAGCGACCAGCTTTGGCAGCAATAAACCATAATAAATAAAATAATGGATAAATAGTACGACCACATAGATCGGAAAGAATTACTTACTGCTAATATCACTTAGAACGATCTGATACCCAAATAGATTTTGGTAGGAATGCCTACCTGATTGTACATCGATAGTGTGTCAGGAAAGCGACTCCAAAGATCAACCCCAAACGATATGGGAATTTGCATACCGGACTTATCAGGAAGTATTGAACCATTTCTCCTAACTCAAGGTGGATGGCAAGCTTTTTACTACATCTGGTAAGTAAAGATGATCCAACCGAGATGCTGCAACAAAGTTGAGGTTATTACGAATTCGAAACGACCATTAATGCAAGCGCCCCAAAGACAGCCGAAGGGATGAATGCGCATAATTCCTTACAACTCTATGGATGATGTGCGAAGGAGTGGAACCGTTTGTTGTAATGATTTGTGATACATTAAAGATTGGCGTAATATTCACTAAAGGAACGGAAGAGTGCAAAGCAGCAACCCCGCTGGTTAAACTAAGACACAGCAACGCAGTATCCTTATGTAATATCAAGAAGTGATTTCATAAAAACGGATAAAGATATGCCTCAGTACAAGAAATATTGTTAGATTTCATTGCGACTCATTCACCTCAACAATTATGAAGCCTGGAACGGAACAACAGTGGTTTCTGTACGCGGAGCGATGTGAAGAACTGGATTCACGAAGGACGCATCTCTAGCTGGACGAGTAATGTAGCGCTGAGCCGAAGGAAAAATAAAAAAGATACCGAACTGATTCACACTGCGGAGCAGTGTGTTGAGAACGTAAGGGGGAGGGGAAATATGATTAACCGATTAAATGAGCAAAACAGTCCGAATTGAATACGATGGAGGAAGATAGGGGCCATTCAAAGAATTTACAGAGGGAGGACCAAAACAGAGACGTCGACAATTAAAAAAATGACAACTGAAGAAAATCAGACGAACCAGAAGCTCAAGAAGTAATTCGGCAGAGATGATGGTAACGTCAAGAGCAAACGACGGAAAACACTAATGTACGAGATAGCATGAAAACTCGAAAATGAAATTTATGACACAACATAGAAAGAACATCTCGAGAAAAATAAACGCAAGAGGAAGCTTTAGAACAAGAGGAGATCAATTAAAAAGAAAGAAGAAAGCAATCTAAACCAAGAGAAAGCGGAACTAAGAAGAAGGCACTTAATATTACAAAACTAGACGGAGCGTTTATAAACTAGAGCCAAGAACACAGCACTAAGAACACAAAAAATAGAAGTGTGGCAAGAAAGCGCTAGCTCAAGAAAATGGAGGAGCCAAAATTAGAAAACATAACAAAAACGAACATGACAGGAAGCATCACGTCACAAGAAAAAGAAAAGCATATCCCAGAACCAAAATAACAAAATCGAATCCAGAGGATACTGCTACAAAAAATAGAAACAAGAATACAGAAAAGAAGAGCCACGTGAGTAGAAGCTCAAATCGAGGAAAGAATAAAGAGATATTGGTTCCCCAAAAAAGAGAAACAACAAGATAATGAAGAGGAGAAACAACCACATATTAATATCGCATGAGAACGAATAACAGACGATCAAACAGATGAGATGAAAAGTGAATAAGCAGTCATGGGCAGAGAAATATTTCAATACATGAAATGAGAAAAACCGTAATAAAGATGAAGCACTCCGAACTAGAGGAAAATGGAAACAAACTGCCAAGACAAGAGAAACCGAGATATACAGAAATCTATGAAATTGTAGAGAAGTAGATCGAAATCAACATGTCTTAAAACAGAGACTACAACCGCATACAGCCCAGCAATCAATGAACCTGACTTGCGAAACGGCTACCAACAAAACGATTTAACGGTAACTTTACGGCACTCATGAACGCACCATGAAAAAACAGTACCAAAGCACGAATCTGACAAGAATATGACTAGAGCCAAGAGTATCAACGCGTACATCTCACTTGATTTCTCACCGAGATCTACCCAAGACAGATAATAGCCACAAGAGGCGAAAGCACAAACGAGTTGTACGATTGGGTAGTGAAAAAAACTAGACCTAGTTATTAAAAATAAACCTTTATATTACCAAGGAAGAAAAATAAAGCGAAAGATTATAACCTAGCGGATGCTCTATATGGCCAAAAGGAATAAATGTGGTAACATTAAAACAAAAATGAAAGCGAGAAACGACAGCAGAAATATGCAAAAATTCAAATATTGTATACCAAAGAAATAACCTGGATTAGAAAAAGAGAGACAAAAAGATAATGAGACAAAACCAGATAAAAATGACAGAACAAGCAATAGATTTCAAGCCAGAAAATATATTAATCGATTATCATTAACGAGACCGATCTCAATGAAAATATTTGTAGAAGCTGTACGAGACACAGACATTATGAGATTTGACAAACGAGAGAACAGATGAGTTGATAGCCAAATATGGAGAGCACCAAAGAGAAATGAGAGGAGTATGAACCAATAAAAATAAAGATAAAACTACCAAAACGATGAAATTAAAAAGAAATATTGGTGGATCCCGATTGATCAAATGCATGGAATTATACCGATGGATAAACCGAGAATCAACAAACAATAATCGAAATAAGTTGATGATGGCTGGTAGAGGATGTGGCTATAAGTACCACAAACGGCAAATAAGTCACGATAAAGAACCCCGATATTACGAATTAGGTATTATGGGAAGACGGACAAAACTATTAATATCATAGGCCATGGATGCACCAGAGAGAAAAAATACAACAAAACGGAGAACAACAGATCCAAAGTTTCAAGAGGAAATGAAAAGAAAAAATGGACAAATACTTAACCTTCTACCCAGTTATGGAGGCAAGATGTGAAGTTGAGTTACAAAATTACAACCAATAGAGATGATTCGCGATGCGATCAACACCATGGAAAAAGGTGTATGATAAAAGACAAAAGAGTGGAAATGGAAACGGAAGAGAACCGAACCAAAATGGAGAAAATATATAACCAGGAGAAGCGCCGGAAGACGCAGCTACGAAACAACATTGGAGCTATACGAAGATAACATACGGAAATTTACCGAGGACGATGCATAAATGAAATGGAATGGCAACCAGAAGAAGACCGAGGAATAAACGATAGAGCTCGATTTAGCCCCATACACTATGGAAAATAGGTGGATGGGCTGAAAAAGTAAAATCAGCATGAGGAAGAGAAATTCATTGGCGATCACCAAGCCATCAATTTCTATACAGAGATCGGAGTTATACCGAATGAAATCGAGAGTATACCAAACGGAGAGGGCTGGTAAAGGAAAAATATTTCTATCAGTGTATTTTCTATTAGCCAAGAGGCAGATATGTGACGGGACAAATTAGTAGTGGCATTTAATCGGGAAAGTCACAATTTCAATCGCTAAACCGAAAATGGAAGAGCGGACACAGCGACAAAATTGGGAGTAGACCAAGATCAATGATAAGCCAGAAGCCACAAATCCACTGAAAATGTTTTGCGGGTGGAGTACCACAATTTCTGTTGAAAATCATGTAACACCTCAATTGTAAAAGATGATACGATATACATCACAATCGAAGTAGAAACAAACGAGAAATGAAATTACGAATTCAACAAGAACAAGCGAGACCGCGAATTAGCGTACTCGAGAAAACGAATTCCAGGATAAAATATTTGCCCACAGATATAAGACGATCCTGTGGAGGAAGGTTTAAACACGATTTAAACAGAAAACACAAAAGTGTTAGAGAGTTAGAGCAATTATGAGAACTGGAGCCAAGAATCAAGACAACTGTAACAGATTTGGCAAAATATGATAATCGATTCTTGTAACAGAGTAGAGAATCTGCGAAATTATAGTAAAGGGAAATAGAGAATATCTGAGAATGTTATGCTTGGTACCCAGAGCATTCGAGAATTATCGAAAATTGGAAACACATCGAATGGGCAGCCGAAACAATAGCGAAGTATAGTTTAAAAAATTATGACGCAGATTTCGAACCAATTGAAAGGGAATTTTATATTCACTCGCCCAGGTAAGTGAGTGAAAAGAGAATACGTATAACCGTCATTTCATTTACATACCAAGGACATCATTAGATGACGATCTTGAAATTGGAGTTACGCAAATGCAATTTGGGATTATAAATATATTAAACAGTTAGCAAAGATCGGGCAGAGAAAACTCATAAGGAGAAATCAAAACGAAAACGCCAATATAGGGCGACAGGAAAGTCTAAATACGCCAGAAGTTCCACCTGCAGGCAGATGAAGTAATCGTGTATCACAACAGGAGATGAAGAAGTACTGAACGAATCTAAATTGATATCGTAGATGAGGAAATAACCCGGAGAATACCGGAATCAAAGATTTGTTCATGACAGAAGATGAAAACGATCTGATAACAGATGAACCAACGAGTAGCTATGTGGTCAAAGACAACCAGTCGAAATTATAGAGGCCAGATACCGAAGAGGAAATAAGAAGAAAGAGAGAAAGACGCCGAAGTCGACAGGAGACAATGGGATAATTGGATAAAATGAACGAGAGCTTTTACAACATCCAGAGAACGCAGACGAACAACCAACGAAAAGGAAAACAGTACGGCAATGAAAAGAAATCAGAGGACGGACCGAAAATGATAAACCAGCTCCAGGAAAGGAACTTAAGAAACAGATGCAGATGGATCCAATTGAAACGAAATTAAACAAGCTTGCCAGTAACGAAACAGTTACAAGGAAAACTAAAAAGGCCAAAAGGAACAAGGAGCAAAAATGGATCAACAGACTAATAACTGATATGCTGGGATTAGCGGAATCCAGAAATAAGAGAAATTTGAAACTTAATAATATCGGCAAGAAGCGAAACAGCTTTGGGCCAAATAAAACCCAATAATAAATAAAATAAATGGATATAAGTACGAACCAACACTAAAGTCCAGAAGAATTACTACTGATAATAAAATCACTTAACGAAAACGATCTGATGACCCAATAGATAGATATTTGTTAGGAATGGCCTAACCTGTGTACAATACGATAGTGAAATGTACAGAAAGCGAACTCCAAGATACAACCCAAACGGATATGAATTTGCAATTAACAGACATTATTCAGGAAAGAATTGACCGATTCTCCTAAACTCAAGGTGGATGGCAAGCTTTTATAAATCTGTAAGTAAAGTGATGATCAAACCGAGAGATGCAAACAAAAGTTGAAAGAGTTATACAGAATTCGAAAACGACAATTAATGCAGCGACCCAAAGATAGCCAGAAAGGGATGAATGCGAATAATTACTACAATACTCATTGGATGATGTGGTAAAAGGAGTAGAACCGTTTGTAGTATAGATGTTGATAACATAAAGATTGGCGATAATATTCACTAAAGGAAACGGAAGAGTGCAAAGCAGCAAACCCCGCGTAACTACAGACAACAGCAACAGATATCATATAATGTATATCAAGAAGTAGATTTTCATAAAAACGGAAAATAAAAGAATGCTCAGTAACAAGAAAAAATTGTAGCATTTCATTGCGGGAACTCATTCACATCACAATTATAGAAGCTGGAACGGAAACAACAGTGGTTTCTGAACGCGGACGCGAATGTTGAAGAAGGATTCACGAACAGACGCATCTCAATTGCTGACGAGTAATGTAGCAAGCTGATGAAGGAAAAATAAAAACTACCCGGAGTATACGCTGCGAGGAAGAATAACGGCTGAGGACGGGACATGCCAAGGAGGAGAGTACACCCTATTAAATCAGTTAGTCAAGGAGTAGTACGTGATTGAAAGCTATCAAGTAAAGTTGGGAGAAATATCAAGATATTTTGATCCGGACACACAAGCGATGAAAAAGTATCTCAATGTTTGGCAACAGATAGATCATCAATACGGGAGTCAACGATTGTATATCACGCTGATACCAGAACTTGTTAGACTCAACCTTATTGAAAAAGCGCAATATTCGACGAAGTGCAAGGACAAGTGCACTGTGAAACAGAAACTAACACGCAAAAAAGCGCATAGACGAGAAATACGGAGAACCGGAAGATCGGAAAAACCACAATCACCACGGACTATCGGATCAGAGGCCACCGCAACCAGTAGTAATATCAACTGATACCACCATCGGAATGAGATTCATAAAAGGAGCGAATGGTAGTAAATGTGACGAAATGGTAGCCAGTACCAATTATAAAGGAATTATTTCTTATCCGCGAACAGCAATACCAAACGCAAAAAGCGCAAATAGACCCCAAAGATGTGAAACTATATCTGTTATATAAAATAACAAGGATTGATTTTTCTTATATCACCAAAGATTGGATCAACAGAGAAAATATTACTTACGATTTAGTTAAAATGATTGTATCCTGAACAGAGAAATATTAAAAAACAAAATTGGCAATGGCAATCATACGAATCAGATAACGCAATTCATTATTACCACTCCAAGAGGGATATTTCGGAGAATCGTTGAGAAGTCATGTATACATACAAATGTGAAAAGACAATGTGCGAACTACCAGAGAATTCAACAATCCCAAGAGATTAAATGCATAAATGAATTAGAAGATAATGTTATTAAAGGAAAAATTCAGATTCGCTCAGCCAAGTAACAAGATGATAAATCCAGAGAAATTGTACCCAATATGTTCAGTTGTAGTAATGTATATGACCATTATTCGCGAAATAAGAGACGGAAGTTGCGTTACAGTTTCCAACCGAGTAATAGGTAGCACCACACCAAAATATTGGATTAACAGAATTGGCCAAGCGAAGCAGAATTTCAAACCAGTTGATATATCACAGAGTGGAATATACCAAACGAAAGATCTAGAACAGCCAGAGAACATTTATTTATTCCCAGCACAAAAGGCAAGCAATACTATTAATATTGTTACGATAACGGAGTAAACAATTATGGAGAAAAACCAACTACGAACTGCTATTAGCACCAGATCATTTTCACATGTACAGCAAAAAATATGATGAAAGCCATGTTGGGAAGATTTCGTTAATCTTTTTCGGACAAAGATGCGGGAATTTTAGGAAATTAATCCTCATCATTCAAATCGTAAGAGATGATCTACACAAATGTTTAGCATGTTCGATATCTACAGAGGAGAGAAAAATCAACTGCGAAAATGGCAATTGGATTTTTTACGTTTTAGCTAAAGACAAATGTGTTACATGGACACTCAAAAGATATTCCACAAGAGATTAAATGAGACTAAAGGCTTCTAACTAAATGAATGGTACTGATTGAAGAAGTCGGTACGAAAATTTTAAAGGCAATAATTGAGATTAGAAGCCGAGAAAACCAGAATGAAGCGGACAAAAAACGAGCAACTTGGAAACGATGAAGATAAACTTTTAAAAGATGATAGTTAGCGTAACAGCGACAACGACGAAAAATCGAGGCAGGTTAACCCAGATGCTAACTCAAGAGGCAACTCAAACAATGGGAAAATCGAAGACAAGGACATAGTGGACATTTCAATCATCCACCACCAGTATATGAATGTCTAAAGAGAACAACAAAATCAGTATAACGAAACGTACCGATACAACCAAGACCAACACATTACGAAATATTTATCCGGTACCATACGAACCAATTGGCAGACTTTAGCTACAAGAACAGCCAAAAGATGAGAAGTGTGATCCAAGATCCAGAAACTCGAACCATAGCTATGTTACAAACAACTAGCTGGACAACACTAACGGTACCCATAGAAAGAAATAAATGGGCCCGGTAGAAATAAAAAGCAATGATCGATACCGGAGCAAACATTTCAGCAATAAAAATGGATAAAATACCAGGAAGATTATGGCCATGTATAGAAGAAGCTAACATGGATGTAATAACTTGCAGCAAAGAATCAGTCGCAGTCATCGGAAAAATCTGGTCAATAATCGAATTAAAATGTAAAAAATCAATACGTATTAGCAGTTATCAGGAGATGGAGTGCAGACTGTATTAATCGGAAACAGATCTGTATGCCAGAATATTAAAAGAGATAATAATAGATCTAGGATCAATGGAGCTGAGAGATAAACCGGACAAACGAATATGTATGCGATCGAGTAGATGCTCATAGAAAATAGTGTGCCAGGGCGCACAAATGATTGCTTATCGTGGAAGGTAAACGAAGAAACTAGGGGAGAAATGATTTTCGAACCTAATCACAAATTTGAGTAAGAAGAAAGGAAACTGCCATTAGCAGAGAAAGATAGTGTATGTAAACGATAACAACGAAATCCCGCATCACATACAAATTTGACGAAGAAAATAAAGTTATCT
This sequence comes from Schmidtea mediterranea, assembly GCA_022537955.1. Taxonomy (NCBI): domain Eukaryota; kingdom Metazoa; phylum Platyhelminthes; order Tricladida; family Dugesiidae; genus Schmidtea; species Schmidtea mediterranea. Next base: position 313,879,657 of record CM039679.1, on the reverse strand, counting down.
ACGAAAACGACAAGATTGGGAAAGCTAACCACCAATGATGGATATGAACTTCCAACAACAAAAACCGAAGGGAACGGAGGAAGAATTATGGACTATTGACAGTCAGCTACTAAACGAAAACGAGAAAGAACAACTACATAAACTGCTTATTGGAATTTAAAGTATATTTGCAGCATCTGACTTAGATCTCGGTACAAGCGATTTGTAACGCAAATACGATTTACCATTAACAGATGATACCCCAATAACACTACGGCCATATCGATTGGCAGAAGCCCAAAAACCAGAAGCAAGAAAAGGGAAGTTCAAAAAGATGTGGACGCAGAGTATCGAACCAAGTTGCTCGCCATGCAATTTCCTAGGTAGTCATGGTAAAGAAAATATAAAAGACGGAACACAACGGTTCTGTTATAGGACTACCGACCGACTCAATGCGGTAAACAAAAACGAGAAACATACCCGTTACCAGACATAAATGAAATGTTACAAACCCTACACGGAGCAAGCAGCTTATTTTACATCGCTAGATTAAAAGTGGTTATTGGCAGATAAAGGTCATAAGAGGAAGACAGAAGATAAAACCCGCCTTTTACAAAGTCGGAAAAGATCTATATCAATTTAGAAAATTGCGCTTTCGGATTAACCAACGCACAGGCCTCATTCCAGATGATGCATGAACTTCGTAACTCATTGCGCATCAAACAATGTATGGTATATATTTGATGATTTATAATTTATTCTAGACCTTTCGAGCAACATTTTTAAAAGATTATCCGTAATTATTTCGTTCGACTAGACAATGGGAAATTAAAATTGAAACCCTCCCAAATGCGATTGGGCAAAAGAAAAAGTTACTTCTTGGACATATTGTACGGCAAAAGGCAAAGAACAGATCCAAGAAACATCGAAAGATTAAAAGAATTGCCCTGCACCAAAGACAGTTCACGCAGTGCAAATAATTCTTAGGCTATGTGGATTTTTTTATTAAAATCGAAAGTTCATCAAGAATTTATGCACCATCGCAAAACCAAATACAAGAACTAACAAAAAAAGTGAGGGATACCCCGTTTATATGGAAAAGGAAACAACAGACAGCCTTTGAAACACTCAGAGAATAAACTGATTCAGCACCAATACTCGTACACCAGATTTTAAAGAAACCGTTTTTTTAGCGACAGAAGATGCAAGTTGGATATGCATCGGAGCAGTCTTAGGACCAATGGGGATGACGAGAAACGAGAACGAGTTTATTGGATACTACAGTGCGAACATTCAAGAAACATGAAAAGAATACTCTGTGACTGAAGAGAGGCATGGCAATAAATCCAAGCTATTAAACATTTCAAATATTTATTATGGGTCACGAGATATATATCACGACCCGCTCATCACCCCCTACCATTGGTATGGTTGGGCCAACACAAAGAAAGCCTCAAGTAGATTGATTAGATGGGGATGCAGCTACAAGGAATACTCGCGTATTATAAAATTCAAATCAGAAAAGCCAACGCTAACCGCAGATTGCATGTTCAAGATCGTATTTGAGGAACTGATGGATCAGCATGTGAACGAATATGCATGATTCATCGCAGGGATATAGATTTCAAAAAATTGAGAAATGAAGCAGAAGGAGGACGAAGAGCTAAAAACCATAATCGAATTCATGGGACACTAACGGATATGAAAATCTTTCGACAACAACAGTAAATTAAAAGAAGCATATGAAAAAGCACAGACACCGATCATACATAGAGAAGGGTGGTTATTACTAATGGATGGCGAAAAAAACGACTCATGTTGTTTACCAGAAAGTAGACGAAAAGAGGTATTGATGCAATACCATGATGGAAAAACTTGGAGGACACCATTCAAGCAAAAAAGACGGAAGCAAGGATTACGTTCAAATTATTACTGGCCAAATATCGGAGAAGCGTAAAAGGATGGATAAAGAATTGTCTGATACTGCGCAACGAAGAAAAGCACAGGAAGTAAATTTGAAAAGCCACCGTTAAGCAATTGCCAATTCCACCAGAACCTTGACGATGATCGCAATGATGTGTAGGACCACTACCAAACTACGATGGAAATATCTATATATTAGTAGTAACAGATATTATTCAAAATTTTCCGAAGCATTCGCAAATACCAGATCAAAAAAGCTAGAACAATAGCGAGAATCCTAGTAGAAGAAATATGCTGTAGTATGAACACCCAAACCAGATTTTAACTGATCAAGGAACCAACTCATGAGCGAAATCATAGAAGAAGTAACCGAACTACTTCAGGAATTTGCGAAATTGAAACATCCCTTACCATTCCACAAACAAATAGGGCAAACCGAACGATTTCCAATGGCATACTAATTGAATGATGTCAAATTATGTAAACAGACACCAAAAAATGATTGGGTAGATATATTAATCTATGCCTAATGGCTTATTAGAATGTCAATAACAGTTCAAGCGACAAAAATGAGTCCATTCAAATTAATGTAACGTAGAGAATGTAACCTGCCTGATAGATTTAGAATATCAACCACCGATACGCAGTATATGGAAATGCATGATTATGATAACAGGGTTCAAAGAACGAATGCAGGAGATCTGGAAAACGGCAGGTATGAATATTAGATTTAATCAAGAGAGCTACAAAGATTACATGATAAAAGCGAGATTGTGCGTGAAGCATAACTTTCGTTGGAGACTGGGTAATATTGCGACGCCAGAAATTATTCCAGGAGTAGCAGAAAATTTACAAAGATGTGGTAAAGGACCATATGAGATAATGTATGTAACGAGAATAACGCGCCGAGTTAAATGGTCAACAACCCAACTCACCAGGACCTTTTTACGTGAACGTGAGCAATGCAAAAGCAAATACCAAGAACAATAACAAGAGAACCAAGAATCGAGGATGCAAACCAGATCACAAACTCAACAAATGAGTATAAACGGACTAACAATGAGTCGAAAAATAGAAGCGACATCAAAATAATACCGTAGAGGGAACCTAAACGCGGCACGAATCCAAAATAACTCTAACGGCGACCCAAGATAATTGTAATTAGATGGATTATAGTAAAAAGCATCAGAGAAATAATGCCGGATGGGTCGAAGGAAAAGGATGGGATTGAGAATAGTAACAAAGCGGAAAATAGCCAATGGAGTTACGCCAAAGACTAGAAGTCCACCAGAAATGGATCGTATCAAAGAAAGATACCCATGATATTCACTATGCAGATGTAGAAAGGAAACGCTACCTCTAACATATCGCAGTACAACACAGAAACACTCAACCGAAAATGATATAATTCAATTTTGCGAAATGCGGACACAGCTCAAATTATACCAAATTGAAGAGGGACAAACACCACTAATGTTCGCCAGTTGAGCAGATGCTATCTACAACAGTCCTGAGAGAATTACTAAAAACGGTTCATCGTTCAAAGAGAAATATAACGGAGAAAATAATGTACTACAACTATGCACTGAAATCGAGACAAGCAAGTGCAATAAAATTTATAACCAGTAACGCAACATTAGAGAGAGAGAAATGTGGGGTATAAAAAATCCAAACACTATGGAACTATCGACGCCAACAAGACGATAAGCAACAGCCAATCTGATGAAAGTGGTACCTACGAGGGGATTCACCACTTAAAGTATTCGATTTAAACTACATGGTAAGGAACAGAAACGTATTGAAAGAACAATATATGCTCACTATCCATTCCAAAACAATTAAAAGCAATGTTGTGAAATGGAAGGACTGAAATTCACCAATCATCCAAAAGAAACAATTACGAATTGAGATAGAAAAGAACGTTATTGATGATAATACACAGATGGCATCGAAAGCAAATTAAGATTCCAGCGAGCAAACAAAGAGATAAAAGAGATGGACGACATAAAAGCCAGAATAATAAAAGTATACGAGGAAATAATTGAAACAATATAAATGTCGAGGACGACATTTCAAAGGAAACCCGGATGGAGATAATAATAATGAAGAAGGGGTGACAGCAAGCAAAAACCAGGATATCAAAATACTGGAGACGGAATTAAATCCGCTCAACAGCGGAGAAAAAAGGAAATCATCCAAAAGAACGGTCAAAGAAAACGCAGCACAGCAATAACGAGGGAAAACGAAACAAAGGAAATAATGTTATTACAACAAAGAAAAAATCAAAACCGACGACCCTGCCTACAAAAAAATAATTGATATTAATCACGGTCCATCAAGTTAACGAGCTGACGAAAAATCACGAAAGAAATGAGATCGTCTCAGGAATACGAACAATCAAACGATAAAGGATTTCAAGTGAAAGGGATATGCTTACAACTGACAATGAAACAAGCATAAGTTGTCAATTCGATTCAATAGGAAAACCAGGAAAGATGGAAAATACGATCCGAAAACTATCATCATGTCAAACCACCAAAGGACGTATGTAGAGAATGCTACAAAAGATAGAAACGTAAAAATCCAAATGAGCAGGGATAGGGCAAAACTACGAATTAATAACAGAGGGATAGAGACGATGTTGAAAGCAAGTATGTTACAGAATAAAATTATCGATTGTGGAAAATGAATATGAAAGCGGGAAGAAATGCGAATGGATAGCCTAGAAGGAAATGCGGAAATATATAATATGTGCCAACAATGATATAATAGATAACTTGCACATTAGCAAAAAACCCAGGAGGAAAAATTCACAACACAAAAGATAACCTTATTCAACGTCGAGCACGAGAAAATAAGAAATAATAATAAAAGTAGAATCAGATCCAAAGAGTGGAGAAGAGATAATAATTGAAAAAAAATATGGTGCAAAGAACCCATTACAAAAGTCTGTTGTATTTGAAACTAAAAAAGAACGAACGATAAATGAAAGAATCAAATGTCATCAATGATGATTATCAAAAACCAAAAATACCTTATTTCCAACTAAATGGAAAACGTGGAAGTATAATACACGTCCAAGAGAGGAAGCAGATGATTACTGGAAATCAATAACCAGAAAAACCTACTAGAATCAATTACGACAAAACGTCCGGAAAAAGAAACAAAGAGAAAACCGTACCAACGACAGATCGAGAAAGTAAAGTCAGTTAATTAATAACATAGAGTCAAAATGCAGCAAATGAAGAGAAGAAATAGTAATGCAGAATAACAGGGTGAAAACCTATCCACAAAAATCTGCGTATACGAACCTAAAAGAAACGAACCAGTAAACAAAAGAATCCAATGTGAAACGAGCAAAAATATAACGAATCGAAACAGTCCGCATATCCGACGAAAGAAAACTCGGAAAATATGTAATAAATATCCAGAAAGGAACTCTATGAGCATTGGAGAACGATAAACAAGGAAACCACTCAAGTCAATGCAACAGATCAACTGTAACAAAACAATCTGAGAGAAAACAAGTAACGAAACATGGAAAAAAGGAATGATCATGGACGACAGCCACCTTCAATTCACGAGCATTACAACTTCAGAAGCACTCAAAATGTACAACCGAAAGAATGCATAATGGAAACAACCAATGCAATGAAAAGCAAAACCATGGCAGCCTAACGAAAAGGCTATATTGATAAAATGATCTGGATAACAACAGCAATAATAAGCAGCATAGTAATGCTGATAGTAATTCAATTAGTGAGAACTACAAAATGCGGAAAGAAGCCAACAAAGAAAAGATTATGGCCAGCAGTGGAAAATTCAATTACGATATCGAGTTAGGAAATACCGACGCAAAAGACTGAGAATATGAAATCATTAGGAAATTCTAGCACAAAGCGGACTCTGGATAAAAAAGAAACCGCCATTAATCGAAGCCACAACAATGGTCAAACGAATTTGATGTATACCAGATTAACGAACGAGAAATACGGATATACGAAACTTGCTATAGAGTCCCCGGAGACGATTGGTGTAAACGGAAAAGGACGTATGTTATTAGTGTAAAATATTATGTAGCTATAATAGTAGTAATAGTATGTATCTTTATATAATATTGTACAAAAAGCGTTAGAAACGATAATGAAATAGAAATTGATGCCGTATGAGTTAATGATGTATTATAACCAACAGATGAACCGATAACGTAAATCAACCAAATCCAGTGAGAAACCACCTTTCGTAGAGTAATACAACAACCAGCATGTGCAAATGCTACTATAGAAATGTAGAATTAATCAAGGAATATACCAAGACCAAGGACGTCGAGCACGTGGAGACGACAATGTTGAATCATTGAATTAATGACCACTAATAACAAACCAATGCGCAAAACTCAGTGGACAATACTCACCTAGTATTAACAGAAAGCGTGAACAGAGGTCTACAACAAGCCATAAGACTCGAAGAGCAACAAAGAACTATATTACAATTGCAGAGAATAAATGAACAATTAACAGATCAAGTTAGATGGCAAGCTGATGAAATTAGAAGACTACGCAACAATCAACAGCACGTAGATCCAGCAAGTTGGGTGGAATGGATAGCATCGATGCCAGAATTCACCCCAGAACCGGATTCAACAGTAGAGTAAAATAAAGCGTACCTTGTAAATATGTAAAAATAAAAAGATAGAAGTAAAGCAACGTCGAGTAATCAGAAAATTTTTGTAGATAAGCAGACGATTATCGAGAGAATTAGAGGAAGCGAGAATCCATCAGAAACTACGAGGCGAATAATGAAAGACAAAGTTAGAGTGGTGAACGATATAAAAGAAAGATTGAAATGTTGTAAATGTAAAGAACTATTGATTGGAGCAAGACAGACGAAATGCGGATGCAGAATATGTACGGACTGTACGATAGAAGTGATAGAAACAGAACAATAAAATGCCCTGGATGTGACGAAACGTTTGAAGAGACGAAGATCCTACCACAATGGATAAAGCCACCAACAAAGAATAAAATAAATCTACTAGTTCAATGCCGAGTAAAAGAATGTGAATGGAAAGACTTATGAAGGAAGCGGAAAGTCACACAAATGAATGCGAATATAACGAGATATTATGCGACAATGTCAAATCATCACAACAAAAAAGACTATGAAAGAACATCACAAAGTGTGCATCAAGAGAGAGGAAAAATGCGAATTCTGTGGAATCACCGACGAATGGATAAAAATAGAAATGGAACACCGGAATCCAAAAGAGGAAAAAATATGTGATCTATATGAAGGGATATGCGCAAACAACTGCGGCAAGAAAGATAAAGTCAAACTAAAAGAACATTGGAACGAATGTAGCGGCAAACCAGTCAAATGTCCACTAGAACTGTTTTAATTGCCAAGCACAATTACCAATTGCAGAAATGCAAAAGCATATGATAGAAAATAGTATCGAACATACCGAAATCATGATGAAAACGATAGGAATGTTGGCCTGGGAAGTAAAAAGCCTACGAACAGAAATGATACACAAAAGGCACTAATAAGAGAAATATTAGAATCCAGAAAGAATTTCGAGAAAAGCCAAGGAGACACACTCAAGAAAATGATCGAAATGGAAAAGAAAATGCAACAGATGACCAACAGCATAATGGAACTAGAAACCAACAATTCTATAACCAGAAAACATCCTACAGCACCATTTATATGGAAAATAACCGAATTCGCAGAAAAACTCCAGAGAGCAAAAGAGGGAACACAGAGAATTTTAGACAGCCCACCAATATACAGTTGGGAAAATGGATACAAATTGGGCATTAGATTATATCCAAATGGAGATGGGAACGCAACAGGCACCCACATCAATGTCTTTATCAGAGTAGGAAAAGGAGATTATGATGAATTATTAGCATGCCTTTTAAACAAAATATGATATTAACGATGAAAGGACAAGAGGATTATCGCAATCCAATCAGAACAGGAAATGAACCACAGATGGGAAGACCAACAACCGACTGGAATACAGCGATTGGGACACCACGTTTCTATCCACAACAACGATTGAGAGGAGAAGGATTCTTGCGAGAAGATAATCTGTATATAAAGTTAGAAGTAGAGAAGCCAGACAAGACGTTGTAAAAAGAAAAAGAAAGTGTAAATAAATGTAAATAAAATAATAAAAACCAAATAAAAATCAAAAAAAAGTTACAAATAATCAGAAAAATCAGAAAAACAAAAATTCAAAAATAATGACGATATTTAGATGGCAAGCGGAATCAGCGAAGAAATAACAGTACAGATGAGAGAAGGACCAGATTCGATATGGACGAGATTATGGAAAAAACCAGAAGAAGAGGAAAAATCCAATATACTAACAGCAGCAATAACATACTATGCGGGATTTTGATGTAGAGGAAAGACCACAACAAATCAGGACAAAAGTATACCCACCAATGAGGGTAAAAGACGAAAACTTGAGAAAAGAGGAACAAAGATATCTAACGTTTAAAAATAATAAAGTATTCAGTGACCGACAAAGCCAAGAAATGGCCGCACAAGGATTTTATTTTACGGGAACGCCAGAACGACCAGATGAAGTCACTTGCATCTTTTGTCAAGGAAAACTCGCACAATGGAAAAAAGGAGAAACAGCAAAACGGGAACATCGAGAAAAACTCCCGAGATGTCCATTTATGTTAAATTTAGACGTCAGAAACCAAGCGATGAACAGACTAGAAGAACTCAGACAATCGGAATTAGACAAAGATGAAAAGGGAGGTGAGAAAAAGATAACGATAATAAAGAGTTTCGAAGATCCAACAGAATTAATATTGGAAAAAGAGACTATAAACAGAACATTCGAAGAGAGAATTAAAACTTTCAAAGGAAACCCAAGAGCAGCAGAATTTGCGAGTCAAGGATATTGCCAAACAGCCAGAGGAATAATGTGCGAAGGATGCAAAAATCAACAGCCAATACCAGATCAGAATGTCAATAAACTAAAGCATAAAGGAAAATGTATGTATAAGCAAGAAAAGAGTCAAAGAATATTGAAATAATAATTACCAATCAACAAATAGAAGATATTTTGGATCGACCAAAAACGAGAACCCTAATGCTATTATCAGGAGTAGATACTCAAAAGATGAGAAGAATAATCAAAGAAAGATTAGCTAATAATCTAGAATGGTATGACTCAACACAAGCAGTAATCCGAGCAATCAAGCGATATCAAGAGAAACCAAAAGAGAATCGAGACAAATCAATAATAAAAGAAGCTATTTTGGAACAGTATCAATGTGTAACATGTTGGCAGAAACATGTAGAAATAATTTATATGCCCTGTGGACATATGGTCACATGTGAAGCGTGCGGGATAAAAGTTGATATATGCCCAGTATGTAGAAAGCCGATCAACGGGCGGATCAAAGGATTCCGTTTCGCTGATCAGTAATTAAAAATGGAGTAATGTGTAAAAATGTAAATAAAGATAAACGTAAAAACAAAAAATAATAAAAACTCAAAATCACAAAAATACGAGACAATGTAAATTATGATAAAATTTTGAGATGATTGAAAAGAGAGAATAATCGATTATTAATATTTAGAAACAATTATGAATCCAAACGAGACAAAAGAAGTTGAAGAGTCAAAACCAACAATCAAAGATCAATCAGAATCAATAAAAGTAACAAGTGAAGAAGTAGAATTGTGGAGACAAAGAACGTTACAATTAAAAGAAATGCTACTAAGCGCAGAAGAGGAATTAGTGCAAGAGACTCAAAAAACGAAAAGGATGAAAGAAAAGTGGGAAAAACAACTAGAACAAAAAGCAACCTACCCAGAAGGAAAAGAGAAAGCGTACCAGGAGCGAGAAGAGGAAATGATGAAAGAAGCTATGCAGAACCAAACTAGAATTATAAAACAAAGAAAGGAGATCAGAATGTTAGAGCAGGAGAAGCAGGATCAACAAAGCGAAATCGAAAGATTGCGGGAAGTGATAAAAGATAAAGAAACAGAAATACGAGAGGAAGGAGAGGAGACGATAAAGATTATACAGCAAATGCAGGAGGAAATTGGGCAAATTAGCACCCAATATCGAATAGAGAAAACAAAGAGAACCCATTTGGAACAAGCCAAAGAATGGGCAAAACGACAAGCACTCCATTGGAAAGCCAAATGGACAGAGGATAGAGAAAACTCAAGAAGTAATTGGGAATCGCGAATCAGACATTATATTCAGCAAAAAGCCGAAGAGGAAGATAGAACAAGAGCGTACAAAGCTAAATGGGAAAACGCAAAGATCGAGATCAATAAACTGAGAAATCAAGGACCAAAACCATCAAAGAAAGCTAGAGAGCCCAAAGACGATGGACAAGAAAGAATGCTGACTCAGATAACTGATCAGGCAAGGAAGTGGCGAATAGAATGCAAAATATGGGAGGACGCCAACGCAAAACAATCTAGCTATATAGCGAAATTAGAGCAGGAAGTTGAGTACCAACAAACCAGAGTAAAAGAGATGCAAATCGAGCAGGACGAAGCTCACCGACAAAGACGAATACAACAAATAAAAACGGAAAAGAAAGAAAGTTGGATTAAATTAGAAGCAGGAAAATGGAAGAACCAGTATCAGGAAGTCAAGAAAGAGATAAGACTGTTGCCCAAAAGGATACTAAATATGGAAGATTGGGAACTTTGGGAACAAGTCGAAGTACAGAAAGAAACAATCGAAGAACTAAACGAGCAGGTCCAAAACTTAGAATTTCGGGAAAAAATCAGGCAAGGCACAATAAGAAGGCTCAGGAGACACGAAAAGGAATACGAACAACAATTCAACGAAATGTACAAGATGTCAGCAGAAGCAAGAAATCAACTTACAGACGAAAAAAGGCAAAACCAACAATTAAACGAGAGAATAACAGAACTCCAGCAGGAGGTGAACGGACACCGAGGAGTTGTAGTATTCAAAGAGATCCAGTTGAGACATCAACTCGAAGTCAACGAGCAGCTGAAAGAACAAGTTGAAGCAGAAATAAAAGCGATAAAGCAAGGATATGAGGAAAATGAACAAATCTGAGAAAAGAGATTGAAAAGTTAAAAGCTTTGGAAAATACGCATCGATTGGAAACGCAAGTGGAAGAACTAACGGAAAATACGGAATATCTTGCTTATCTCTTAGACGAAGAGATACAAATATCAAACGCCTTACGTGCAGAAATAAATACCTTGCAGAACCGACCACCAATCCTGCTTATGCCGTTATACCCAACCGAAATTCCAACCCAAGTACCCGCCGAACCCGACGAAGGATTCGGGGAGACGGACGAAACGACAATATAAAGCTAAATAAGAAAATTGTAAAAAGTGTAAAAACAGTGAAAATAATAAAAAACAAAAAATTTTGTAATCGATGTATATTTAGCATGAATCCAAACGAAATAGAAATCCGAATGAATCTAGAAGGCGGAGAATACGTACCAAGCCCAATTCAATTAGTAGAACCAATAGAGCAAGACCCACTGAGGTATTATAGTAAAAAGTGGAGAGCCGAAAGAAAAGAGTGGCAAGAGCTAGTGGAGGAACAAGAGTCAGAAATCGCCCGGATAAACCATCAGTTAATACAATCTAAACAACTAACCAATATGATAAAACGAAAACTAACATCTAGCATGGGAGGAAACAGAGATCAAAAGAGAGAAAATGAACGATTGAGACGAGAATTAGCTGAAATAAAAACCCGTGTAATCCTGGAAGACTATTGGAAGACCGAAGCAGAACGAATGCGAGACAGCAGAAAAAGCGAACAGAGATACGTGCTACAACTAGAAGACAGTTGTAGAAAAGCTAGAGAAATAAAAGAAAGTCACCAACAAGCTCAGGACGAAATTAAAACATTAACAGATCAGCTTCAGGAAGCAAGACGAAAGCTGGAAAAACAAACAACCAAGCGGGTCAACTATAAACGTCAACTTAAAAGAAAACAAACAAAAGAAAGAAATCTTCAAATGAAAATTCATAATCAACAAAGAATAATCAAAGAAGGTAAAGAACGATTAAAAGAACTCCCAAAATTAACCGAGCGATTAACAAAAGCCCAAGTCCTGATAATGAGATTTTCAGAAAATAAAATTAAAGAAGAGTGCGAGAGACACTCAACCCCAGAAAAAGAGAAAGAGTAAAAAGGGCTAAACTCCACTGTATATAGTTGAATAAAAATGTAAATAGACGTAAAAATTGATTGATATATATATTAGAAATGAAAACCATGAACCCAACGTTATGGATCACAATGATAATGATGATAATGATGAGAAAGTGTAATACTGAAAACCCATTAGAAAAATGCGAGAAATCCCAACCCTTCAGAAGAGAAGACAGTACCTGTGCCGATTTCAAAGAAATTTGTATCAATCCTGATAATGAAGAATGTCAACAAATAAAACTACAATGTATACAATGCCCCATGAAAGAGAACAAGGATGAGATAAAACAGAATATCGAGAAAACCCAAATAATGGTACAAACCCTACTGAAGAATAATGAAGAGATAGCTAATATAAAAAATGAGAATCGAGAGACAAAGAAAACCTAGAAACCCTCATCAGACAAATTCAAAGAAAAGCCAAAGCAAACCCCAATAACAAACCAATCCAAGAAATTCAAAAAATCACCCTATCAATTAAAAAAACAACTAGGAAAACAACTGGGACAGAAAAACGAACCCAGTACAACAAGTCTACCAATCAAACTCATACTACCAATTAGTATAACTGCTAACATAATACTCTTTATATCCTGTCTCATCATCGGCCTAATAAAAAACAAACAAAGGCAAAATACCCAAATTCAAAAATTCAGAAGAATGTTCACCCAAATTCGAAAAATCGACAAAACTAACAAAACGACAAGACTCTCGCAGATTTCTATCAATCATCCCTCAAGATCAGCCCAGCTCGAAAGCGAAACCCAAGCCGTCAGTGATTCATTCGAAAACAAATACAACTGAGTTACAGTAACTGATATTGATTTGAACTGATTAACTCGAACTGATCAAAAGTGATTTGAACTGATATTACAAAACTTGCACTGATATTAAAACTGAACTATCTGATTTTATTTGATTACGTATCGTAGTAGGACCTTAAGTCCATCTTTATCTTAATGATTAATCATACCGTAAAAATTTTTTTATGAATGCGAATATTAAAAACGGAATCGTATGTAGTAGTTTGAAACCAATTGAAATTGCGGGTCGCAATTTTACGGACCCCCCGAGTGTTTTATGTTGGGCCAGAACGTAAACGGCCTTCAAAATGTTTAAATGGATCAGAAACACACACGCAAACACAACACGCAATTTAAATAAAACCCCAAAACACCAATTAAACCATATAAAATCTGAGAAATAAAAGAATTAAATATAAATTAAGAAACCTAAAAATAAATTAAAATAATAACAAAATGCACCAAGATCCGCACGATACCTACACAAACACAACAAGAAAACACGACAAATTCGACGAAATTGGAAAAATCAATTAAAGTTCATTAAAGCAAGATTTAAATCGGAAAATTAGAATTAGTAATAATTCAAATAAAATTCTAAATAAAAAATTATAAAAATAAATCGAAAATAATAAAAATAAATATTAGAATTTGCTAGAAAACAACAAGGTCGAATTTTGTTTTACTACATCAAATTTCACACGTCACACAAATAGGTATATATACTGATCCATTTTCACATTTAACTTAACCATTTTTTAAACACAAGAACCATTTTGAAATTTGTTTAAAAACCTATTTTGAAAACGAATCGTTTTTGTACAAAACTATCTTTGATAATTATTAAAGTTTTAAAAGTCTTGAACGTTCTAAACGATCTTCGAAGTTACAGTTGGTTTTCAGTTATTATTTAGGTGAGGATCATTGATTTTGGAACCCCTTTCCACGCCCCGTACCTTGCATCTCTGTAGAGCTCTGCTCGGACGTCGGCGTGGGAAGAGAGGCATTTGGTTTATTATATGAATGTATGCTATTTTTATGAATTGGAAGGGTAACTTGTTATATTTTCTTATAATTAATAAATATTACTATGCATAAATTGTTTCATATATATATAATTTGTTAACTAAATCTGTCGAAATTTTTCCGGCCCACAGCCGACACATCACGCAAGAAAGCAAAATATACATAGTGCAGATGCATGTAAGAGCGTGGACAATCGCCAATGATATGCACCCGTGAAGACTCAGCGTGCGCAACGCAGCGGTCGTAACGTAAATATTTATCCCTATAGCTGAAGCGAGAAACAAGGAAGAAGTCTCTGGCTGCTTCCTCGTTTCTCAATTCAGAAAAATCGACCTAAAATCACATTACACACGGCTTAAACTTATCACACCGAGTAGTCCAGTGGGCACTCAATAAATATAATGTAAACACAAATACGCCTAGGATCTATTAAAGGGAAAAGGTACGGGGATAAACTAAACTAAAATCGTTGAGAGAATTAACCTGAATTAGCAATTTGAATCAATTTGATCATTTGGTGTACTAAATTGAATTTATTTTTCGAAACAATTACCCTTAACTTAAATCACCTTATGGATTAAAAACAAAGTAAATTGATTAGAATTAAACTAAAATTATGGGCTTAAAAATAAATTAACTTCAATCATCTCATAGTGTAAAGCAAGTTAAGTTACGGATAAAGATAAAACTAGTTACAAATAAATTTTTGATAATAGAGCAAAAGTAAACTACTTATAAATATATCATTCGGTGAATTGAACTAATACTGGAAAATAATCTAATTAGTAGTACGTTAAATTACATTTAAAAATAAATATTGTAAGTAACTCAGTGAGTCCCTTAAACTGATTTTAGCTATCAAGTTAAAAAGTTTTCATTAAAAGTAAATGTTTCTTTAATTCAGTTGGATTTAAATAAAATGATGGCTAGAGAATTTACGTGACTCACGGGTTTAACTTAGATCAAGTCCTTGATTAAAAATTAGAGCAGATTGTATAGTAATAAAATAAACTTGTATGTAAGGGAAGGTAAAACTTAGAGTTATTAAGTCAGATGTTAGAAATAGTTCATTAAAATTGCCTAATCTATTTATTGATTAACCTAAGTTAACGATAAGAAAAATCTCTAAGGTAATTAGTAAGGAAAACTCAGGATGATCGATCGTAAAATTTGATCCAATAAATTTCGAGAAAATTAAACTAAATAGTAAAGTAATCCATCAATAAAAGTCAAAATCGATTAGGGGAAAGTAAGATGAAGTCACGTTTTAAACTAAGATGTTGGCTGAATTAATGAGATGCTCCGTTAGTCAGACGTTTAGTAGTTTAAGTTAAAGAATTAAAACAATGAAATCTGTATTTTTACTTCTAATCGAAATAATTGTAATACCTTTAAAATCTCCACATAAATATGATACAAATATCATCAAACATCGGTAAATTCCAGCACGAAGTAATCAAAAAAAAAAAAAATGAAAGTTCATAAAATCAACAATAAAACGGAGAACATTTATTGCCTTGAACTAAAGAGAAATTTTTTCCAACCATTAAATCGACCGACTAACACAATACTATAGTTTTGCAATTCCGCAATTTCATTCTAGCCAACCCTCAACATGAATTCCAACGGTTAATTTTCCCGGTACAATTTAAGTTATGAATAACATCGAGAACCATCAACGATTGATCACATCCGAAAATTTGTCGTAAGCAGCCAGCATAGTTCCTCAAAACCATGGACAATTAAATTAATCAGTAAGAAAATAAAAACAGATTACCTAAACACAAAACCCCGATAAGACAGTACCGACGGCTTAAACGAACGCACAAACTAGACCCAGATTAATGTCAACGTCAACCATTAGAGTAATAGACAAAGTGGATTTCGATTAGTAGATTCGCACAACTGAATTACGACGAACTATCAACCATTAAAACACGGACGGATGTCGTGATCGGATAAGAATCAAGCATTCCCAACATCCGTTCCGACAATTGACCATCGCGAGAAACATCCGTTCCGACAATTGACCATCGCGAGAAACATCCGTTCCGACAATTGACCATCGCGAGAAACATCCGTTCCGATAATTTACCACCGAGAGAAAGGATGAAATATAAATAATCATTTCCGTTGGAGGAATGAATAGACGAGTCAAGTATCAATAATTACGACAATGTCGATAGGCATTAATGATTACAATAACTATTGATAATTTCGTTAAACCTTAATAAATACAATAACTATTGATAATTTCGTTAAACCTTAATAAATACAATAACTATTGATAATTTCGTTAAACATTCATAAATACAATAACTATTAGTAGTTACGATGAGCATTTAAAATTGCAATAACCGTTATTAATTACGTTAAACCGACGCGAGTATGTTTTCCCCCCCAACAGTAGTAACGTTAAATGAATTGAATACCAAATAACTAAGTCACATAGACATACATTACATATTCTGCCCCCATCACCTTTCTTCAGCATGAAAGAACTATGGAAATTACCAGAACATGAACCCAGACATTTCAGCACAATAATCCTTACAATTCCAGCTCGACTATCAAGTTCACTGAACGCTAATTTAACCAGTCAATGTATCCCCTAGAATTACCGGATGATTTAAGATTGCATGAACTCGAGATTGTAGATTTAATATTCCCATAAACTAGTAAGAGAATATATGACGTTTACTTATTTCAGCCGAATTTATGTTGCCGAATCTGATTTCGAAACAAGAGGCAGATGAATGGCGCCGAGCCTGGAAACGAGCGCGCCCATCGATGACTCTCGACGAGCCACGCCCGAAACGATCGTGCCCGTCGCTATGGCAAGTACTGGGCAGAGGAAATGACCCACACCGACCAGAGGAGGAACAGTATCCTGCCGAGGAGATTGTCGACCATGCTCGAAGCCTGCTGGCTCAGTGGGAGAAGATCCAAGAAGAGGTCGACCTACAGGTGGTGAAGGCGAGGATGTACCTCGCCAACGTTGAAGAGGACGTCCTCGTCGGACGTATCGCAGAAACGTACCCAGCCCGACCGGCACGCAACCTCCGACGACCAGTGCCCATTATTCCCGGTTACACCCCGGAGGAAGGAGTCAGGAAATTTCTCGAAGAGTCCTGAGCCCCAGACACAAGCATGACTAACATTTGTATCTTATTGATGTTATGAATAATGAATTATAATGAATTATCATCTTAGAAATTTTTGTTTTAAATAAGTTTTCTGCTACGATTATGTTTGAAATAATTAGAGTTCTCCATATTAGACAAAATTAATATTTTTCTTCATAGAAATGTCGGCCCTGAAACTAATGGAAAATGAGCTAGCCCGCGCTAGACAGGCAAACGCGGAGCTACTCAGCCAGATACTACAGTTAACTCGCGAAGTACAACAGGTCAAGGCGACCTGTTTAGACCCCAAACGGACGAAACTACTCTACCAACGTCTCTCCGCAGCTCAAAAAGGCTGGGCCGAAGAACGCCAGCTCAATCGGAGTCTGCGCACACAGATCAGGGGCTTAGAAGTTGCCCTAGCAGCCTGTCGGGAAGGGGAAGCGGTAACGTATCCGCTCATCTTCGCCCCTTCCCAACTATCAAGTCAACGCGTCATTGATGAAGCCGCACCAGGCCAAAAACCGACAGCTACCCAATAAACTATCCGCCGGCCGGGACGCAAGGAACGGGCCCGACGCCGAGCCGCACAAGCGTCAAGTCAATCAACTTAACTTATTATGCATGTCCTTTGTTCATTAAATAAATCATCTCTTATATATTCGGTCATGATGGGTTAGACTCGAATTCACCTACACCAATCAGTCTATAATTAAGGGACCAATGTAAAGCGAGCATAGGTCTTCTATCGACAGCTCGTGAACCCGAGGATTGTCCGAGCAACTATAGTACTAGCATATGGTACTCAATTTTTGCGGGCATTCCACCACTTGAACACATTACCAACGTTGCCTAGCAACGGGTGCCAAGTGGCGATCAGCAACTTTTTGTATGGCGTTACTAGGGTCACCCGAAGGATAAGCAAGATTTGAAACCCTGTAACCCACCAGTTGATTGAAATTATTTGAAACATTTAAAATAATAAAATATTATATATGAATATTATTTATTATACATGTGTTGGGCCAGAACACAAATAGCCTTGAAAATTGTTTAAATGCATCACTAATACAGCACGAAAACCCAGCACCAAGATAACTTAAAATGCAATATACAACACCAACTAAACCCTTTAAAATCTGAGAGAACATAAATAAATATAAAATCAAAAAACATTAAAATAAAATAAAATAAATACAAAATTCATCAAGAACTGCACGAAATCTACATAAAAAATAACATAATAACAAGAAAATTTGACCGTAAAATGACCATTTATATAAAAGTAAAAATTAATGAATTAAATGAATAAAAATAAAATATTTTTGGATGAATAAATTTAATTAAAAATGTTAAAAATAAACTACCAATTTAAATTAAGAAAATAATAAAAATTTAATTCAGATAACACAAATAATTTCAAGGTCGAATTTTGTTTAATCGCAATAAAAATAACACGCAAGGTTAAGGTCAAATTACAGGTATATATACTGATGTGTTTACACAAATCAACACAATTACTTGGCAGTATTATTTTCAACTGGATTGGAATATTGATTTTCAGTCTCACCTGGAGACTGATCGTAGTAGTGTGCGTTGCTCCTAACTGCATGGATGACTGCGAATTTGTTGATTGGTAAATTAGTGCTGTAAATGCCATGAATTGTGAACTATGCTACTACGAATTTCCAATATAGTATAAATTATGAATTATGCTACTACGAATTTCTATTATATGCTTACAAACTTCCGACGATTATTTCATGCAATCGAGGCTTTTACCCAATCGATCTGGTAATTTTTATTCATTCCTTTTTCGGCCCACAGCCAAAACAAATTGCAAGTTATTAAACTTATACATAAATATCGAACTGTGTAAGTGCGGTGTAAGTCCGCCAATAGTTCGTGCCCGTGGAGGTTCTAGCGTGGGTAACGCAGGAGCCTGAACGTCAAACCATTGAACCTAAATAGCGAAAGGGAGTAGCTTGAGAGTGGGTCTTTTGGCTCAACTTTCTTGCACTTAATTTCGATAAAATCGACATAAAATCTTTAATAACAATCGGATAAAAATCACTAACACTGAGTAGATGAGTGGGCACTCATCAAATATGACATGAACATACATAGATCTTAAGGACAAAGAGAGAGAAAAGGTAGCGGGGAAAATTGCGAAGTCGTTGCAACAGTTAAAATGAAAAGCCATCGGAAAAAGATTAATCCGAACGACTAAAATCATGAAAAATAATTTTTGAATAACATATAAGAATTAAATAAATTATGTTGAATTGAGACGGAAAATATGGGTGGAACGCTGCTCAAATTTTCCGAATCGATTAAAATACTTATCAACAATAGCAAAATAAAAGTAGAATACGACTCAGTAATTGATAAGATATCGGATAAGACCATAAAATAAGGGCGGAACGCTGCTCAAATTTTCTAAATTAATTAACATACCTAAGCGAATATTATAAGGAAAGGGTGGAGCGCGGCTCAATTGTTGGTATGATAATCCGATAAAACCGAAAAATAAGGGTGAAAATTTTTTCGAATTAACAAAAATACTTTATCGAAAATTATAAAATAAGGATGGGTTACGGCTAAATTTTTATATAGGTAAAATATTTTCTTAAAGCTGAGGAATAAGAACGGATCCCTACACAAAAATTTAATAATAATAATAATAATAATAATAATGACAATAATAATGAGGATAATAATAATAATAATAGTGATCATGGTACTTATAATGATAATGATAATAATTATGATAATAATAATAGTAATAATAATAATAAATATAATGGTAATTATAGTAATAAGAATAATAATAAATGTAATAGTAGTAACAATTAATAAAGGTAATACATATAATAGTAACAATGATAATGCTAGTAATAATAATAGGTAACATTGTAGTTATAATAGGGATAAGGGTATGAGAGTTACTGTATGGATATTTAACATAACAAAGGGTTTACAGGCCATAGAAAAATTATCAACACGGACAACAATAAGAAGGACTATGGGAATGGACATAACAATGAATGATATGAGAGTATAGGTTAACAATTGGAGGAGATAGGAAAATAATGGGACCTAAAAATCGAAATCAAGTACAGTCCTTCTATCGGCAGGTCGTTGGACCCATGGATCGTTCTGTCAATTGTAGCATTAGCAATAGCGCTCACTTTTTGCGGACGATCCAGCCACTCGAACACAGTTACAACGGGTGCCGAGTAGTAAGCAAAATATATTTGTATGGGGTTGTCTGGGTAACAACCATATAGTTTCAAAATATCAACACACAGAAACCCACCACATGAAAGTAATTAAAACAAAACTTATTTAATATATTAGTTTTAATTAATAGTTTTAATTGAAATTCTTATTGATTAGTAAGCCTATATGAGTGGTCAGGATCAGATTTTGAACAAAACGTCAGTTTTCGACAAAACAATTTTTTTTGGTGATCTACCTTTTCTTTTTATACTCATCTCGCAAAACTTAAGTCACCCAAAAACTAAATTGGTTTTGGCATTTCTGACATCTCTGTCCAAAACTAAATTAGTTATTTCTGGGCTCCCGGGGTTTCCATTTGTTTACAATAATTATTTTGGTGGCGGGTTTCTTTTTTATCCCGTGTTTTCTTCTTCAACCAATTTTGTTTTTCCTAATTAGAAAATTTGTTGACGTTCCGGGTTTCTCACACTATTCGGGTTTTCTGTTGGCTCGGATTTCCCATTAGCCAATTAATTTTTAATTAATTTCTATTTTTAATAATACTTCTTTCTGGGGACCCCAATCGATTTAATTCTATTATATTTGGATTCGTCTCGTTATTTGGTATCCGCCCATACACGTTTCTCCTGATAAATATTTATTTTAAAATTTTAATTGATTTTGCCTTTTAAGTTATTATTTCAAATATCATTTCTTTTCCATTTTTTTACTTTTGTGCATTTTGTTAACCCCAACAGACATCTTCGGGCATTTTTTCTAAACCAGCATTTATTTAAATTATGTCCCAATTTCTGACAATGACTACATTGGACTGGTCTTTCTCTCTACTCGTTTGGACTATTTGTAGGTTTCCTTGGCTGCAATTTCACTCTGAATTTTGTTGAGGGGCTAGTTGATTTCTGGAATAAATTATTTTTGATTTGGGATATTCACCTGTCTCTGGGTTCATCAATAGTTGTAAAATATTCTGCTTTTGGTTGAGTAGTTTTCAAATTCAATTCAATTTTCAGAGCCTTTATAATTAACTCATCAAAATTGTTGAAATCTACATAATTATATTATACGTAAACATAACAATAATCATAGAGCCTATGACATAGAAATATGTCCAGTGCGCGTATACCATTGCGTGTAAGCGTGAGTAGTTAACTACAGGAAATGGATCTTTTTCGAAGTAGGACCATGATGCGTCAAGTATAATTATTCAGGTAACATCATACAGTTTAAATGACATCATGCTTCGATGATGTAGCTATTGTGATGTTACAACGAAAACTATGATTATACCAAATACTCTGACCTCACTTTGGGGGTGGCACGGTTGTTATATCTCACGAATAAAAGCGAGCTCTGTTCACCGCTCATTGTGTCTGGTAATAAATAAATGCATTCTTTATATTGTTTCATCTTTTCTTCATATAAATATTAAAAATATTAATGATAATAATAATAATAATAATAATAATAATAATAATAATAATAATTAAAAGATAACGCCAATAAAAAACCTTTCGTACGATATATTTCGATAGCACAGCTATCATCTTCAGGTACTCAAAACCAACTAAAAATATTATGAATTAACATTTAATTTAAACAAATTATTTTTTATTAATTTAATTTTGTAATAAATAAATATTTATAAAATATATTCAATTCACTTTTAATTAATTTAAAATTTTTAAAATTTTCACATATATTCTAATTTTTAAAAATTAATGTAATTTAAAATTTTCAATTATTTTAATAATATTAAAAAAACAAACATAATTTAACATACTTAAACTATTTAAAAACATTTAAAACATTCGTAGTCACAGCACTTTGCACATTAATCTTTGGATCCAATGACCTTATCAGCAATGCCTCACATATCACGCGTTCCCAATAATTATTAAAACTTCTCAACAAAATTCTAAAATCAGACATTCCTATATCACTTTTACAGCCTCTATTGTATTCACTAATATTGGTCAAACCCTTCAATCGACAATGCTCTAGAACTCGAGTATAGAGATGACGGGAAGTCTCTCCAATGTATGTGGCATTACACCCATTACATGTAAATTGATAAACGAGATCAGAACACAATCCAACCGGAGTTTTTGATTTATTAATAAACATATCCAGTGAATCCAGTGACGGGAAGAAGTAGCCTTTTAATGTCCAATGTCTGGTGAAGTACAACAATGTTCGGATGAAATCGATAGTTACCTGTCACAGTATTAGTTGCCATATCTGATAAGAATATGGGTGTATGGCTAACATTAATTCTTGGCAAATAAAGGTAAAATTACATGAAATTAGACTTCTCAATAAGTAAAAAATGATCGTTTTATCTACTCAAACACCCAACCACGTTACATCACATTCATAGTAGGCAGAATTCAAGTGAAAAATTTGAATAATTAAACGCACACTGAGAATTCCAAGAGTCGTAACAGAGAAAAGAAAAGATTTATTTCCATACTATATGAGGACGAAGAAGAAGTAATCCGCGACAGAAAATCATGAGTAGATCAGTAGCGAATTATGAACCCCTTTCATATCAAGAATTATAGCTAGTGTTTTAAATTCATCTAAAATTCAGCAAATGAAGCACAAAGAACCAACGGATCCTGGAAGGACGATTCCAGAATCACGATCCAGATCCCAGCCCGAGCAGCGGCCCGCTGCCGACAAGTGCTCTGGGACTTGGGTTACTCGATATCTACGACAGGAGGATCAGACTGACCAATAGATCATTGGAGTAGGAATTATGAGATCGAGCTACCAGAGTAGCAATCAAACGGGAACCCGGTTGGAACGCGGCACGAGAGGCCCATCAGAAAGTCGAAATAAAAACATCAAAAATTAATAAGAAAATAAGAAAAACTAAGAAAAACCCCACATTTTTATCAAATCAGCTCCAAATTTATCAAAAACTAATGTATTTTAGAAAATAATTATAATGTTGGGCTAGTACTAAGTTTTTTTTAAATGGATTGGAAACAGCACACAAACACAACATGCGGATTTAAAATCGGACCCATAAACATCAAATAAAAACCTTGAAATGTGAGAAAGCACAAATAAAAATATAAAAGTAAATTAAAATAACAACAAATGCACAAAGATCTACACGAATTGACATAAAAATAACATAATAACAAAAGATTTGACCGAAAACTGATAATTTACGTAAAGGAAAAGAGTTTATGAATAAATTGAATAAAAATAAAATAATTCTAGTAAGAAATAATTTAAATAAAAAGCTAATGAATAAATTGTCAAATAAAATCGAAAAAAATAATAAAAATTAGAAACAAATTAGACAAATAATATCAAGGTCAAATTTTGTTTTATCGCATAAAATTTAACACGCAAGGTTAGGGTCACAGAACAGGTATAAATACCAATCCATTTTCACAGAATTTTAATGCATTCACTTAGTGAGCAAGCCACTTTTTTTAGAGAATTCACGAACTCAAGAATCAACTCTCGGCAATAATTTCCACAATGCGTACTCAAGCACCTTCTATGTAAGCCCTACTTGAGCGTATGTGTGGGAAACTTTTGTCCTATGAATGAATGTATGCCAAGAGAAACATGTTAAATATGAACTGAACTGAAATATATGTCTTAACTGTCGAAATTTTTCTGGCTCACAACCACACAATATGCAAGATAGTAAAATAAGACACAACTAGTCACGCTGGGTAAGTGCAGTCTCTCCGCCTATATCGTGTGCCTGTGAGAGTTCCGTCGTGCGTAACGATGGACTCGAACGTAAATCATATTCGTTTACAGGGGCGGTGGGAAGATCGAAAACTAGTCTTTTGGCTGGTTCTCTTTCACCCATCTCCCGAAAAATCGACCAAAATTCTAATGTACAAATCGGCTAAACTAATCACACCGAGTAGTCCAGTGGACACTCTTAAAATCTATTATGAACATAATTTTCTTAGGATCAAATTTAGAGGTTCGTGAGGTGGAAACTCGATATCGATGTAACTAAATATAACTTAATATAATGAAAAGTAACTAAAATATAACGAAAAGTAAAGAATAAAACTAAAAGTAACGAAATGCAACTAAAATAAATTATTAAATAACGAGTAAAGTAACTAAAAATGGGAATAGATTACTAAATAACGATTAAGGTAACTAGAATCTGAATAAATGAATAAATAACGATCAATGTAGCAAAAACTTGAATAAATTAATAAGCAACGGTTGATGTAACTAAATTTGATGTAATAAAATAGGAATTAATAATTAAAATTTGAATAAATTACGAAATAGTAATCAAAGTAACTGAATCTGGAATAAATCACTAAAGTAAGTAGATGTGTGCCACCTGGCCCACTTTTTGGTACCCCCCCCCCTCTAACAAAAACAAACTAAAATATAATGTAAACACAAAAAATTACAAAATAATGAATAAGAACAAGAACATATATAGGTATACATTTATTAATTCAATGAACAGTTGGCTGAGCTGTTGGATGATCTGTTTGATAGGCTGTTGGATGTACTGTTGGATGTGCTGTTGGATAATCACGTGGAAAATTATTATCTTTATTCATTGTCAGTCTCAATCATATAATGACCATATGCCAGGCTTACATTCTTTTCTACCCAAACCCTTTTATCCTCTTTGTTTGTTAGTGCAACCTTTGAAGTTTTAAAACTATAAAGTTGATGATTGTTTGTACCAATACGAAATTGAGGTACAGAAAAGGTGAAGTTTTTCTCATAACACTCTTTATAAGATTTATGAGTTAGATCGGTATCCTTTAACGATATACCCTTAGCTTTTAGACAAGAAGATTTATCTAACAAACTGTAACATTTGGGTCGAAGGAAAACCCATTCGTCATAACCTTCTCCCTTACTTTCGTCCTTAAATTTTCCAATGACCGAATCAAGTTTTTTAGAATAAAGTGGATGAGTAGAAGGGTAATTAGATGTATCCAAAAGATTATCCTTAACCATTTCAGACAAAAGAACATCTAGTTTACAATTTTTAATCTCCAAGAAGAAAGAGTCTGTATCTCCAGCAACTATATTAATATCACAATTAAATTGTTGTCGATATTTTTCCAAGTCCTTATACTGAAGCTCATACATTCGAAGTTTCGACAAGTCAAGCACTGATTGTCCTATATAACTTGGTCGATCTAAACATACTGAGTCAGGATTTAACAACGCAGCAATTAGATCATCAGCAATTTTGATACTTCTTTGAAAGGTTGGTTTAGAAGCATATGTAATCATCTTCTTTTCTGTATTACATAATCTTAAATTCATTCTTTTTTTCAGGTTTTCAACAGTTTTACCATACAAACTATTGTTTAACAACTTATAATAATTTTTATCTAGCGTGTTTGTACTTTTTGCTCTTAAATCTGTATTGGTATCAATGTAGTTTTTAAAAATAGGAGACTGTTTGAATCTTACAGCTCGATTCACATGAGTAACCTTAACACCAAGAGACAAGTATAATTTTAGTAAACGCCAATGAATCACATAATTCTTTTTTGGGTAATGAGTCAATAACAATTTTTCAACCTTAGATCCCTCAGGTTTCATTTTCTCAGCAGCAATAGGAAAGTCGTCTAACTTATCGTGAAGATCAGAAGGAATTTCAAGATTTACTTCAAGAGTATACCCATACGACAAAGATTCAAGATTTAAAGAAAAACAATCTGACAATATTGAATCAAAACCATCAAGTATCCAACTGAATTTGCCACAAGGTAAAGGTTGGCTTAAAGCCCAACCGTATAAATTATTAATATCAATATAAAGCAACTCAGTGGTTTCATCAGTTTTTACAAAGTGTTTATTAACAAAAGTAAGACCTCCACGAATACCACCCTCATAAAAATTATAAATTTCCATGTCTTGCAATAGTTCAATGGGTTTATCTAAAGTTATTAACGCAGAACTCCAAGACATTCCAGGAATACCAAAATAATTTAAAGGCTCTAAACTATTATGAGCTATAGATTTCGCCCGAAATTGTTGGAAAAAGTCAGCTAAAAGAAAGCAATCGAGTTTCAAGTATATCATCATATAGTCAAGTAAATTTATACATTTAGTTTCAGTCCAAATTAATTGAGCTTTCTCATATTCAACTTCACTCACTCCTTCCCAGATTGGAGGCAGTTCATAAGTATTTTCAAGGACCTCTAAACTAGTGGCAAAGTTGTACGGAAAAATACCTTTTTCATTAACAATGGTACCAGTAAAAACAGATTTTGTTAATGGTAAACTAGTCAAAGTTTTCACAGCCCTAGCTAATGAGTCATTAACAAACTGGTAAGAGTCGATAAAACGTATTCTAAGCTTACCAACATATACCATAAGGGATAAGAATTTTTCACTGCTAATTGGAATACATGATAAGTTCTAATTGGGAAATTGATTTATTCCATACTTAAGGATATGATGTAAGTCATACCCACGTAAATTATGAAAAACTACAGGTAATATTTCTTTGATGCTCCTATTAACATTACAACTTTTACATGCTGGACCAATATATTTTCCTGTAAAATGGTCATGGTCTCTAACCTTATCTACTATGTTCTTATTACACAAATAACAATATTCACAATTATCAAATGAATATTCTTCGTCAAAAGTAAGTGGTAACATTAGCTTTTTCCCATTTTCTTTATAATATGGTAGCACAATGTTTGTTCCTATATCTGAAACCTTCTTCAAAAATTCATAAACGCAGTTTTGACCAATGAAATGATGGTAACTTGTCATACCAGTGAAGTTGTTGATTAATAAGAGTCCAGCAGAAATTGGCAAATGTTTTTGAAAATAAATGTCATCTTTTGGTAAAATAGATTCAAAATCTGCATAGATAACGAAAGGAGGTGTTATCGTTTTTGACCAGTTTTTGAACTCCAAATATTTATCTTTATCTTTTGGTAATGTATATAGCGTAGTACCCAACTGATTTTTCTTACATAACTCTTGGTGTTTTTCAAAGGATTTTGGCTTACGAAATCCATTTAAACAATTTTCACACCATTTGCAACAAATTCGAACATTACAATCATTGTTTTTATGACAATTCATCAAGGATTGTAAATTAGTTACTGCTGTATAATGATATTTTTCACCCTCCTTTATCAATAATAAATAAATTGGATCCACTCCAGTTACTTTTGTTCTTTGAATTATATTTAAATATGGATGCTTCATTATAAGTTCTTCTCTATCCTCAAAATTTTCGTTATTATAAATCATTACATTAATTGCTAAACCAGGATTTTTCTTTTCAAAAGTTGAAATATCACAGTTTCATTGGCATATCGTTAGGATCGTATACCAAGTCATTCATATACGGTAAATATTTTCTTGGTCTATCTCTATGTTTCTTGATTTTATCAGATTTCAATACAGCCAAAGCACTATATATGAAACATAAATTATCGGTATTTTGTACGTTAACTATTGCCTTTTTACCTATTAGAGCTTTAGGTGTTGGAATATAACTATGTCCAGATAACCTAGATATATTCGAAACTTTGGTTACCTTGAAATTTACTTCTAGTATTCGACTTATTTTCCAACTACTTCCTAATTCTGTTCGTTCAACAATCTTTTCATTTATTTTCTTTATACCCTCATCAAGGAAAGTTGTAGTCACTGAAGCAGCGCGATTTGATATACTAACTACTTTGAGTTCCCAATCTTTTTCAAATTCTACTTTGACTCCAAATTGAACTTTTGAATGTTTCATTTCATTTAATGTAATTTTTAATTTTTTCAAAAGAGAAGATGGAAGAACTATTTCCTTAACATTATATCTTCCGATATTCACTTTTATAATTCGGTGTGAGCATAGTAAATCATATTCAATTTCTGGTTCAACAATAATGTCACTTAACCCTAATCCAATTTGTAAATCATCTTTAATAAATATTTTTTCAAGTATTTCAGATTTTATGGTGCTTTTTCGTTTCAAACTGTGTTTAAACAATGATTTTTTATCCGTATAAAATTGAGTCAAGTGATTTTTATGGTCATTATAAAATTTAAGGTATGGGTCAGAGGTTTGGGTCTGGCATACAAGACATATATAATAATTATTCACTTGATAATATCGATTCATTTTATTGTGGCAGTTGTTATCATGGCTTGTAGATTGACAATACTTCGGATAAAGATTACCTGAAACATGAAAAAGTTAAATAATTCTGATTGTAATAACAAAAAACTCACATTTAACATTTACAGTAGAGATATTTTCAAGTTCGGCAAAATTTGTTTCGTAAAATATTCTATCATCTATGTTTTCAATGTGAACATTTAAATCATCTAAATTAAAAATAATTAATAATTTAAATAAAAGTAAAAAATTACCATTTTTATATTCATTTCTTTCATTACTCGATCTTGAATCTTGAATATGTAAAGTATCTAACAGTTAATAATTTAAAAATCATTAAAAATTATCAAAAAATTACTTGTATCATGTTTATCAATATGCAAAGTGTCTTGAAGGGTTGTCCTCTTTGACAATACTAAAAAAATAAAATTAATAGTTAGTTATATTATACATACACGTACTTTTGGCAACAATATTACTTTTCGATTCTCCGAATTGTCTGAAGTGATGCCCGTGTTTTTGTAAAAACATTGACCATCTACCAGATGTTATTGTGAGACATTCTGGACACACATAACCAAGGAAACTAGCATCATTTATCTTGAAATATGATGATGTAACAAGTTCACAGTAGTGAACATCTTCGTGACTGATAGCTACGCAAAATTTATATGTATAGCAATAATTCACTAAAAAACAAATAGTTAATTAAATATACATAAAAAGTAATCTTACTTATGATAATATTTTAATAATAATTTAATTAATAATTGATTGTTTATACCTCAAAATCATTCGTTTATACTAATTAAAATCGATTGTTTATACTAAAAAATTACATCCAAATTGAAATTTTTAATAAATTGAAATTGAATAAATTATAAATATGATGTTTGAAAATGAAATTTAATAACATAGGTTGCTATAGTTTCATGAAAATCATTAATATCAAGAAAATTACAAAATGAAAAATACTTATTGATTTATATCACATCGATTAATTTTTCAAAAAAAAAATATATATTTATGCAATAAATTATTAGTTAATTCCTCACAGAGAAATAAAATATAACTAATAGGTTTGAAAACCAAATTTAATAACACAGGTTGCTATAGTTACATGGAAAAGATTAATATCATGATAAATCAATAATATATGATGGTCACATCGGGAAATTAACTTTTTAATAAATTATTTTGAGTTAAGTACAAAATGAAAATACTTATTGATTTATTTCTGATCGATTAATTTTTCAAAAATACATACATATGCAATAAGTTATTTGTTGATTCCATACAAAGAAATTAATTGAATAACATGTAACTAAGATATTTGAAAACTAAATTTTTAAAATCAAATTTAATAACATAGGTTGCTATAGTTGCGTGGAAAAGATTCATATCAAGTTAAATCAATAAAATATGATAGTCACATCATAAAAGTTATTATTATTATTATTATTTTTTAATAAATTAGTTTGAGTAAGTTACAAAATGAAAAATATAATTATTGTCTATTAATTTTGTGTAAAGAATTTATAATTTATATTTAATTAAGTATTATATTAATAATTTGTATCACCACTAAAAATTAATTGATAAAATAAATTGAAATTTTCTTTGAAAAATAATAATAATTAAAAATTGTGTTACAAAGAAGTTAAAAGTAAAATAAACAATTATCATTTTGAAGTTTAATGACCGACGATGACGACCCTTACTTTAGTGACTACGCGAGATTTTGCAAACGAATTCTTAAAATGCGATATACAATTTAATATTAACCAAATTTACTATTTAGATCGCAGAGGTCCACACGGCGGATGGTGTGATGACTCGCTGGTGACTCTAAAAGTACCGGCTCGATCTGCCGCACAATATCGACAAGCCTTATGGGATCAAGGATAAACGTTGGCCACGTATGGAGAGTCTAGTTGTCCCCAACGACCAAACGACCGTGGGGATGAAATCGAGCTACCCAGTGTAGCAATCGAGCGGGAACCGGGTAGAAATCCGGCACGAGAGGCTCGCCAACAAGCTGAGTTCACTTTGATGCAAATGGAGAATCTAGAAAAGAAATACCACTGGAAGGCGAACATGGCCAGATTGGTAAATATGATCGCGCCAACCAAACTGATTCTGCCGGAGCAACTAATCCAACCAATTCTTCGAAGCCGACTTCGAAGCCGACCAGACGACACCCGCAATGGACATCAACCGATCGCTTCCGCCGAAACATTCAATCCAAGGGTCGCGACGGACTCGGAAAATGATCAAATTTGTAATGTGCAATAAACGTGTTAATGGGTTATCTTTGGCTGTTTGATTTACTTTGCTGAACGAAATAGAAATTAATCTGATAAAGAAATGCGAAATGAGTTTAAATTGTTTTATTTAGGGAAATATGACCTTATTCTATAATACATAAATAAAACAGAGAAGAGAGTTGTAGAAGTTCGAACAGACGATGACGAAGTAACCTAAGTAATTAAAGAATTCGTCAGAATTGATATCACTTGTAAACATACCTAAGTCAGTGGCGATTGAAATTAATTAATGTGTCGAAATATAAACAATGCTAAAGCTAATTACTCAAATATTTTCGATTCAGAGATAGAGTTGACAAAAATCCTCAGTCGGGAGCTGAAAGATCTACGACGAGAAAACATGAACCTAAATCGTCAACTCCTACAGCAAAATAGAGAAATTCAACAAATAAGAGCTACCTGGACAGAACCAACAAAGATGAAAGAGGTTTATCAACGTCTCACCGCGACCCAACAAGGGTGGAAAGACGAAAAGATGCTCAACCAAGCTCTACGAACTCAAATAAAGGGCTTAGAAGTCGCTCTGTCAGCGTGCCAGGAGGGGAGTGCGGTGACATATCCCCTGGTCTTCGCCCCGTCACAGTTGGCCTACCGTGACCAGAAACCATCGAAGCATTCCAACAAACGTTCTCAACTGCATGCCAGGCCAGGTAGGACCGAAAGATTAGGACGACGCGCTCAAGGCAGAAACAAATAAATTGCTAATTCATGTTTTAATATCGGAACTCATTTAGTATTAATATAATAAAATTTGTCTTTGATTGTTCGTTTATTTACGATAATTAGTATACGTGAGCAAATCGATGAGGAAGTATTTAAGGGACCTAAAAGGATAAGACGGGCAGAAGCCTTCTAACGGCAGCCCGCTGAACTCGACATGGGGCCGGGCCTTAGCAGTTCTGAGATTGGAACTCACCTTTGGCGGTCTCGTAACCAATGGTTGCAGTTCCAACGTTTCTTAGCAACTGGTAACCATTGGCGGGCTCGAAATGTTGTATATGATGGGGTCAAGGTCGCAAACACCACCAACCACACAATAAGAATTAAGCCCAAAATATAATTCGAAGCTTTAATAAAGACGAAACATTAAAACCTGATAAGTAGGGAAAAATGATAAAATTTAGCAAAAGCCTGGGGATGTTTTTTTTAACATATCAAAAAGGTACGTGGAAAACCATCATTTATAAGTCGAAACCAAATCCACAAAAAATAATGCATATTCTCAAAATTCAATTTTCATATTTTCTGAAGAAATCCCCTATATGAGCGATGACAATTTATTAGTTTTATTGCTATTATTGTTTATTACTCGAAAATATTTTAACTTATAATTTGACCCTTCTGTGAGGCCTAATGTTTCTAAATTTTATTCTGACGTTGTACCAGTTATATTATTCATTAAATTTTTCAATATAATTTAAATTTATTTTTTCGATATGATAAATTTTACTTAAATAAATTCTTTGTCGAATGAATATCATGGACGTTTTCGTCCATGGTATTCATTTGGGGTACATCTCGAGACAGTCAAGTTCGTGATTGGAGTCCATCTACTTATTGAACGATTTACAAATTCATTGATAATTATAATAATTTTTTTCAGCCTTTTATATCAATAAATAAATCCTTTGGTTCATAAATTTTGTGAGATTCACATGCATACAAGAAAATTAAATGAAATGATACCATTGGTTTTATACTAGTGACTATGTGGAGAGGCAGCAATAGTGAATGGTAGTTCACCGGCCCAGCTCTCTCCCCCAGTAACCTTGACACCAGACCATCTGTAGAACGCGGCTGGCTATGAGGAATGATTAACTGAATGAAAAGAAGAATACATGACAGAAAGAAGATAATCCTCAACAAATAATTTTAGAAAAAGAAATGATATTTCGTAATATCAGAGAATTTAGTAGTCGAATTCCAATTGGAATGAAAATTAAAGGTACCAGTATTCTTTGCTACCGTTTTCAAAGCTGAAGTACCAGTATTCTCTGCTACTGTTATCAAAGCAAAGGTACCAGTATTCTCTGCTACCGTTATCAAAGCAAAGGTACCAGTATTCTCTGCTACCGTTATCAAAGCAAAGGTACCAGTATTCTCTGCTACCGTTATCAAAGCAAAGGTACCAGTATTCTCTGCTACCGTTATCAAAGCAAAGGTACCAGTATTCTCTGCTACGATTCACTATTTATCCTAGATACAACATTAAAGGTCAATTTACAGAACATAGATTTAGAATCATCATATGCCTTATTTGTGTATTTATTACTTAAAAAAAAGTCTAATTCTTCGCTTATTTACTAACTTAAAATTTTAAGATTTTTTTTTGATTAATTTTTATTCCTCATATGACAAAATATCATTAGAATCTGAAGACCCAATTCACCCAAGCACTTTCCCAGATAAAATGAAAATCAAATCTATTCTTATGTCGACACTCAATTATCCGAGCAGATCTACAATCTTTTTTTTTCTTTGCTGAAATATAATAATTATTAGGAATATGTTATTTGTTAATAAATGATTAAATCTTATGAATTACTTAAATATTACAAATGTATGAAAGTTTATTAATAAGACAAACGTATGTTGGGCCAAGACTAAGTTATGTTTAAATGAATCTGAAAATACATGCAAACACTTGCAATGCATATTCAAAATTAAACCTATGAACACCATATTAAACACCCTAAAATATGAGATGAAATATAATGAAAATACAAAATCGAAAACCATAAAAGTAAATTAAAATATATACAAAGATGCATCAAGAGCCGTGCGAAATGTAAACAAAAACAACATATTGTTAGGGTTAGGTCGGGCCTTACTTGGCGTTGCCCGAGGATAAATAGTTTTAATTAAATAAGTACTATAAATAGATATTGATATTAGATAATTACTATATATATATATATGTGATAAATAATTACTATAAGTATAATTCAAATTAAGTAATAAATAAAATATATATAATAATATGTAATAAAAATAGTATATATTAAATAGTTTTAAATTTAAATTTTTCATATAAATTGAACTGAAATTTAGCTTATGTTAACCAAAAAAATTATAACAACTTTGTGTAGTTAGAAATATTATAATTTGCGTGGATTAGTACCCTTCAACCTACCCGATCGGGGATCAGTATATAAGTTGAGCAGAATTTTATCAAAAATAATAAATTTAGTGTTGGAATAGAAAGCGAATTATTACAGATAAAATATCCCGATGGAAAAGTGGATCGTATTATAAGAAAGCAAGTCAACAAAGAAAAAGGAATTGAAAAAGGAATTGGTTTCGATATATATTTATTTATAAGAGACAAATTGCTCTTTCTTTTAACAGAAAACGGTTATCGAAACCCATCTTATGGTATATCGTATAAATTAGATGATCCTATACTGACGGAGCTCACCAGACCTATGGACGTGGTGATTCCTGAGAAATTATTACTCAAGGATATGCGAGACACTAACAGAAGTCCTTTGATACGAAAAGAACATTCATACGCTTGGAAACATCCTAGACTGGATCCAAGCTCGTATTACCGAAGGTCGACGCGAGACTAAAATGTTTTTGAAATAAATTGGTGAATTCGAATCTTAGTTCTTTCATTATTGAATGTTGGTGTAGGTTTTAACTATTCTAGACTGAAATAATAATAATATTTAGCTGAGACAATTAGTATAGTGTTTTCAGTCAAATAGCTAATAAATTTTTTCTTAACGAATTAATGTTCAATAAATAATAATATTCCGACGCCATAAAAAAATAAAGACTATCTTATAAAGAAAAATGTGGTATTTGTTAATAAAGCGTTTAATTCTAGACTCTGAGTAAAGAGTTAATGAAATCACGCAGGGAGAATGCGGAGCTGCACCGCCAATTACTCTAGATGACCCAAGAAATCCAGAAAATTAGAGCTTCATGGATGAAACCCACAAAGGTGAAAATGCTTTATCAAAGATTGACCGCCGCTTAGCGTGGATGGGCGGAAGAAAAGCAACTGGGTCAAGCACAAAAGACTCAGATACGCAGCTTAGAAGTGGCGCTTTCGGCTTGCCAGGAAGGCAATGCCGTAACGTATCCACTGGTGTTCGTACCGGCTCAGCTGGCATATAGGGAAGCAATGGATACAACTAAACCGGTGGCAGTGAAACGTTCGCAACGACGCCCAAGGAAAGCGTAGCGCGCAAAGCGTCGGGCGTTGCAAATCAAAGATTTACTTTGACTTATAGTGTATTGATAAATAAATTGCTGTTTTTCTTTAATTTCGTTGGTTTTATGATTATGATAAATTTATTTGGCAAAAGAAATCTATGCAACGGTAATTACGAAGTAGGGCTCGTGAAACCATTGATTTCGAGAAAGCGTTAGACGTACGGAAGGGACCGAAAGCAAGGAAATCGCACGTAGACATTCTGTCAGTAGTGCGTTGAACCCATCATGAGGCCAGGCCTTAGCAGTTCACCAATAGAGCGCACCTTTGGCGGTCTCATAACCATTGGTTGAAGTTCCAACATTGCCTAGAAACGGGTAACCATTGGAGGGTAGAAGACGTTGTATGAAAGGGGTCAAGGTTAAACACTACTAACCCCACAATAATAATAATGATAATAATAATAACGATAATAATAATAATAATAGTAAATATCAGAGAAAAATAAAAATATTATTAAAATTGTGAAACTTATAAAGTTTAATTTGCGAATAGTAATAATAATATTAGTAAAAATAATAATATTTATTTTGTGAGAATTATAATATTCATAATAATACAAATAATAATAATAATAATAATAACAATAATTTTTGAATTTTCAAACTTTTTGGTAAAAATAAAAATAGTTATAAAATTATTTTGTTTTTAAAATAATAAAAAATAATCATAATAAAAATTATATTTTAATATTTTTGAAAATTTTTACTAAACATTATTATAATAATAATATTGTTGGGCTAGTACAAGGTTTTGTTTAAATGGATTGGAAATAACACGCAAACCCAACATGCAGATTTAAAATCGGACCCATAAACATCAAATAACCACCTCAAAATGAGAGAAACACATAATTAAAAATATAAAATGAAAAAACATAAAAGTAAATTAAAATATTAACAAATGCATAAACATCTACACGAATTGACATAAAAATAGCATAATAACAAAAGATTTGACCGAAAAAATTGACAATTTACGGAAAAGAGTGAGTTAATGAATAAATTGAATAAAAATAAAATAATTCTAGTAAGAAATAATTAAAATAAAAAGTTAACGAATAAATTGTCAAACAAAATTGAGAAAATAATAAAAATTATAAACAAATTAGACAAGTAATATCAAGGCCTCGAACGTAAATATTCTATTCGTTATAAGGGTAGTGGGAAGATTTGGAACTAGTCTTTTGGCTGGCTCACTTTCGCTCATCTCCCAAAAAATCGACCTAAAATCCAAAATACAAATCGGCTAAATTGATCACACCGAGTAGTCCAGTGGACACTCGTAAAATCTAATATGAACACATGTTCCTTAGGACTAAATTGAGGCTCGGGAAGTGGGGACTCGATATCGATGTGACGAAAATTAACTAAATATCGTAAATGATGAAAAGTAATTAACTATCGTAAAATGACGAAAAATAATTAACTATAGTAAAATGATAAGAAGTAATTAACTATTGTAAAATGACGAAAAATAATTAACTATAGTAAAATGAGGAAAAGTAATTAACTATCGAAAGTGACGGAAAGTAATTAGATATCGTAAAATGATGAAAAGTAAACTGACGGAAAGTAATTAATTATCATAGAAATATGAAAAGAGATTAAATATCTTAAAATTGACAGGAAATAATTAATAAAATGACGAAAATGATCGAATACTAGAGACGATGGAAAATAGGATCATGGCTGATGAAACCATATAAGATCCAAACTTACGAAAGGACTTGAATATGATAACGGGGACGAAACTAGTTAATATACAAATTAAACATAATTAAACGTGGATAGGATGACCGGAAGGGTCCAAACAGAACTGATGTGACTGACTATAAATAAACCCAATTACAGGGGAAAAATCGCAATTAACATAAACTTAGTTAAAAAGGACCAGAATAATATTTATCTGAATATAATAAAAGGAGTAACCAATAAATTCGAATAAATTAGATGTAAACGCTCAACACAATTAAATTGCTGTTAAAATAGTCAGAACTAATGTTAATATTTGAATAAACTCCGAAATGATGATAGGGTAGATCTCAAGAAAACTCAATTAAAATTAATACGCATTTAAAAACAAACATGATAACCATAGTTACCACACCAGTAATGAAATGTAGATCCCTACTTCACTGAATAAAATTGAATCATGAAGCATACTACGAGAATCAAACAACCAAAATATTCGATTTAATTAAAATTCAAAATCTAATGACGTGACATCATCCAAAGATTCATCACCAAAGGGCGGACATCGAGGGGAACCGTACGGCAGTATTCTTCATGGCAAGGACGTAGAGCCGAATACCCAGGACAGGTATACCATTGAGAATTATTGGAGACCGAGAGAGATCTTGATAAATTTCATTCATAGTAAAACTAACATCACGATCACTGGTATGGAAATCGTAGCATCCGTAGGAACCCGTTGACGTTTCGTTAATGACTGATTGTACCTCTGATGATACTCCGACACAGGTTATTGGATTGGGAAGAGAGTAAGACATCGGCAGAGAGGTGAACTAGATTTCACAAGCCCAGGGAACAATTCACTCCTAGTTGGCATCGAATAGAGAAGGAGATCGGAGATAAATCAGTTTAGGATCGAAACCTAAATCCATTTCCTTGATTAATGACAAATGTGAATATATCCCGATTCATTTAGTCAACAGAAAACAATTAAGCGATCTCGGTGTTGGGCTCAGAGCCACAATTTAAACAAAAAAATAAAAATAAAAAAGATGGAAGGAATCACTGCACATAAGCATGCACCGCACCAAGATATTAAAAATTAATGAAAAACATATTAATTGAAACAAAATAAATATATAACAAAATTAAATAAAAACAAATAATTAATAAAAATCATGAAAAAGCAAGACAGCTGCAGAAAGAAATATATTAAAAATAAAATAAACTGCCAAAACCTTGCAAAATAAGGTTTAGAAAAAACATAGGCAGAAGTGGCGACCAGAAAACAAACAAAAAAGGGCTAAAAATAATATTATCAGAAAATAATAATAGAAATAAAATCTAAACATAAAATGAAGTATATATCAAAAAATTAAGAAAAATATACAAAAAATAATAAAAATAATTTTTAAGTAATAAAATAATTAAAAAGCCCTTAAAATGGCGAAAAATCGCCTATTGGTCGCACACATGCATACAAATAGTATAAATACAGTGATGAATTTCATACTTTTAATCGTCAAACAACACAAAAAGCTGAACTTCAAAAACTTGAACAAATTACTTCAAAAACTTTAGAAAATTTTTTGGTTTAACTTGTATGCCATTCGAACTACTCTGCAAAAACGTAAGGAATTTTGTTATTGTATAACTCATGTAGTAATTTTTATATGCTTTTCTTGTAATATAATGTTTCATTCTATTTTATGTTAATTAACTATATACTTATCTATAGTCCGACCCATTTAATTTATTATATAATACAGTATTGAAATAGAAGGTCCATGGGACGGATCTCGGGCCGGCTAGTGGGTGAAAACCCTTAGTTGTGCTCGCGGGTCATGCCTCGTGGACCCCTCGGCAGTCCGCAGTCGGGTCTGGCGAATAAATGCACAGGACCGCTACGCAGGGCGCCGTTGTACACTCGGGGCGGCTACTGAAATATGTGGCCGGAACGAGTCGAACTAAATTTAGGGAAGATGCGACAGTAGAGTGAGGGGGAATTTTAGGACATTTGTGAACGAATCAGACAGATTTTTGTTTAATGTCGGACAAGAAAATTAAGTAATGGGTAGCAGGGGTAAGGTATTATCATAGAAATATATATCAGTAAAGCTTTGTGAATAGAGCACGACAGTAGGGAAACCAAATAAACGATTGTAATAGTAGTAATGGGTACACCTGATTAGGACACAGATCTATCATTGAACGGGAGTGTCGGCACATAAATTCTTTATACCATTGACTCATAGTACTTCATTAGGCCTCGCTTCGCCGGAAATCTACAAAAATGAGAAATGGTTTTCAGACGACCTTACTATACACTAAGGTGCACAAAACCAATCAATATCAATAGTCTACGATAGATAACGACCGTCACGCGCTGATAAACAACCATTTAACAAATATGGTCAGTGACCAAATTCACTAAACCGAAAACGTTTCTCGCAAATACACATCGGCCCACTGAAATAAAGCGACTATTGCACTCAAAATTGTTTGTACTTGATCAGATTTTAAATTAAAAAATTATCTTGAATACTCAAATTTAAATAAATTAATTACTTGCCAAGTAACTAGAAAATAGCCAAACTTTAATAATAAATATTCACGCCTAAATGCACTAGGCTTCTTAGAATATCCTCCGCCTCAATTATACGGAAGGGTTATGCCGTTGTGTTCTCGCCTCCCGAACAACGAATAATTAATAAAACAGGTTAGAAACGAGAAAATAAACTTCTTGAGTTCGATAATAATGGAGACGGCACACGAATTCGCGTCGATTCCATAGTATGTGCACGATTTACTACGGTAGGCAGTAAAATTCTCCAACATTAATGATACATGACCTGATCAAGGACGCTCTACCCGTAGTGCCCCTAAGGGATGGCAATAAACTAATATCGTAAATCCGGCGTTACGTCGAAATCCAAAATCTCTGAGTACGGTTGCCAGTGCAATAGATATTCGGCCGATACCCCTTCCATTTAATGAAGCAACTATTATCCGATGTAAGCCGACTCGACGCCGATAGTTCTAGTAAGCCCGACCCTAACCTCAATTTTCACGACGAAAAGGGGATAAGGATTACGTAACCTCCATCGACGACCCCTCCCCGAGGAATTTGTACTAATTATCATCACTGCCCCTTCTCAGAGGCTCTCAATTTTTTTTTATTTTTTTTTTCTTTTTCCAGGATGAATGTGAATAATCAGGACAAGCCAAATGATCTTCCCCGGATTCCCCGTCTTCCTCCTTCCATCATAGCGATTTGTCATCAATACGAGGAACTAAAGCAGGCGCATGGTGAGCGAAAAGCGAAATACGAACGCGTAAAAGGTACCTGGGCTCCGCCCGATACCATCAAAGTACTACGGCGGAAGATAGAACGACTCACTCGGGCGCGAGATGAGTTGATCTCTGAATTCCGTGCCCAACGGTTACTTATCAAGGAACAGTCAACCGCATTGCGACGCGCCTTCACGGACGTGGAGCTTCAGGCTCACGTCCCGGGGAGCATCAGAGCCAGTCAACTGGGCATAATTCCGGCTCACCATCTCCCCGTGGCTGACGTTCTCTCATTTCCTCCTGTCGCTAATTCGATAGCTCCAGAAATCCGAACTCTACCGGAATCGCCAGTTCTTTCTCAACAACTAACCGAGGTCAGGGAGACCCCCGGACCTACCCCTACTCGCAGGCGACCGAATCGAAACCGGCGACGCCGCGACCGTCGACGTCGAGAGGAAGAACTCGCTCGAGAAATAGGAGGTACCACCATCTTGGGTCGAACCGAAGATTTACCACCTCCCTATGTGGAATTTGAACTCCCGGAACTCGACCCGGACATATGCTATGCCCCGAATGTCGTTTTTCGATCACCTGCCCCGTCCGTCCACATCGATCTAGTGGACGAAGATCCGACTCCTTTTCCAGTTTCGCAAATCCTCGATAGACTAGGACTCGGAGCAGAGGACGTAGCTATCCTCACGAGCGAGATGCCTCGTAATACTCCTCAAGAAATAGCGGGTCCCTCGACTCGGAAAGAGGACATCTG
Organism: Schmidtea mediterranea; assembly: GCA_022537955.1. Taxonomy (NCBI): domain Eukaryota; kingdom Metazoa; phylum Platyhelminthes; order Tricladida; family Dugesiidae; genus Schmidtea; species Schmidtea mediterranea. The sequence goes on along the minus strand of CM039679.1, from coordinate 313,838,935 downwards.
CCGTCAGGCAAGTCCCCCGCCATATAGACCGGCGAAGAGGAAGTATCTCCCCACTGATATCGACGAGGAAGATTGACGAGAAGACGGGATTACCCCTGATGGAATGGAGAAATTCGTGTGGATTTCTGTTCATCGTTTATAACTTGCTATTAACAATTGTGATTCGTTTCTTTTTTATTTAGCTAATTTATGTTTCCATAATACAATTTTCTCTTTTCATTTTTGTGTTCACGTTAAAATAAATCAAATAAATTGGTCCGTGAGAAAAGGGAGTGTAGATGAAAAGTACAACACTCGGTAATTTGATGTGAATTCTGGATAATGACTATGGATTTCTCTCCGGGGGTTAAAGATAGGATGAACTCATGGGTAATAGCATAAGTCCTTCTAACGGCAGCTAATAGCTCGGGAAAGACGAAAGTCCTTCGAGGAGTAGTGCTGGCAATAGCGCTCACCTGCTCGAATGGCGTTCGGTCATTGTGTGCAGCACCAACGTGATTCCAGTCACGGGCACATAATGATTAATAAAGTTGTGCGGCGCAGCAGGTGATTCTCCCTAGCCATTACTAGTGCAGGTTCCATCGGTAAGAGGAGCACATTTGCGAAATTTAAGGACTCCTGTGCGTCCAGCATTGGTAACAGTATAAATACTTCAATTATAGACTAGTCATAGCCCTGATCATTGATACGACACAGTGACAGGTCGTAAAAAAATGAATCAACAACGGGCATGGAGTAATAGTCAATATTTCCGACCATTTAATAAATACGAAATTATAATTGCATTGAATTCCACGTCATAGAAAACAAAATTCAACAGAAATAAACTAAATTGATCTGTAATCAGCAATTGATCGCAAATAAAGATGGGGTTTTAATCAGCCACGTCATAATAAAACTACAATTCCGACTATAAAAGTAGCATTAAATTTACCAAAAATTCATAACCGATAATCATGTCGAACTCTCGTTTAACTAACACTGACGTGGCACGCGACTCTAGAAAGCGACTGAGAGGCCCTACCCAGGATCAAATATCGAACAATGACACCATTAGGCAGAACGGAGAGATACAACGAGGTATGGTATACTCATGATTCACACAATTAAATTCATATCACCATGAGACCGCGTAGATAAAATAGATTATTTCATGATCACCCTGTACTTCCTTGTTTTTTATAAATGAATTCTTAAGATGTAAGTTACGATTAATCATGTCGCTTATTCAGACCGCAGAAATCCGCACGGAGGATGGAACGACGACTCCCGATTGACATTGCAGATTTCCCCCAAATCAGCCGCACGATACAGACAAGCATTGTGGGATCAGGGATATGTCGTTAATACTTATGGAGAAGCATGCTGGCCCCGACGACCAAACGATCGTGGAGACGAAATTGAGCTACCTAGCATCGCCATCAAGCGGGAACCAGGCAGGAACCCGGCACGGGAAGCCCGTCAGCGAGCTGAGTATACTGCAATGAAAATGGAAGAAATGGAGAAGTACCACAAGAAGGCCCAAATAAATCGGGACATCGCGAGTGGGATCATTCCCAGTACCGACGGATATCCTCCGGATTATGGGGTCTCATTTGAACTAGATGACCCAAGACTCCAACAAATGGCCGCTCCAACGAAGTTGATCCTGCCAGAGAAATTGATCCAACCAGCTCTTCGTAATCGACTTGGGCCCGGGCAACAGGACGAGCATGCTTATAACACCCGACACCTACAATGGGCATTCTCCAGTCGCATTCGCCGTAACGCCAATTCCGAGGAACAAAGATGATCTTAAACGGATAAGCTTGTATTTTGAAATAAATATTATTGGTCATTTTGACTATTTACTTGCATTTGTTAATGAACGGAAATAAATACTAATTTGATAAAACACCAACAGGTCTAATTACTCTATTTAAGAACATGTCGTCCACAACGTAGGACTTAACCGCCACGAGGAAGGAAATTTCTATTATCGAGTAATGAACAACGAATTTAATTAAATAAAACGACGGCCACGAGACTCATAGGTCACTAATTTGATGAAATAAATGTTATGCACTAAAATACTCGGGATAGGGGCAATTAAGTCTATTAATGTGTCAAAATCAACAATGGCAACGATGATTACTTAGTTAATTTCTCTTAATTCAGAAATGGAAGCGACGAGGATTCTCAACCGAGAACTGAAGGGGCTCCGACACGAGAATATGCACCTTCACCGACAACTCCTCCAACAAAGCCGCGAACTCCAAGAAATAAAAGCCACCTGGGCGAATCCAGAAAAAATGAAAAGCGTATAACACAGACTCACTGCGGCGCAACAAGGTTGGAAAGATGAGAAATCGTTAAACCAAGCCCAACGGACGCAAATAAAAGGTTTGAAAGTCGCTCTATCAGCGTGCCAAGAGGGTAATGCAGTGACATACCCTTTAGTCTTTGCACCGGCACAACTGGCTTATCGGGACCAGGACCAATCAAAACACCCCAACAAACGATCGCACCCGCACGCTAGGCCAGGCAGAACGGAGCGCTTACGATGACGTGCCCAAGGCGGAAGCCAATGATTGATAAACTAAAATTGAAGTATTGACGAAATAAAAATGTGTTCTTGATAATTTGTTTTTCATTTACAATAATTAGCATACGCGAGCAAATTAAAGCGGAGATATTAAAGGGACCTAAAATGCAAGACGGACAGAGGCCTTCTAACGGCAGTCCGCTGAACCCGATATAGGACTAAACCTTAGCAGTTCTGACATCGGAACTCACCTTTGGAGGTCCTGTGACCAATGGTTACAGTTACAACATTTCCTAGCAACGGGTAGCCATTGGCGGGCGCGAAATATTGTATGTAACGGGGTTAAGGTCCTCAACACCACTAACCCCACAATATAAATAATAATATTGTAAGAATTATAATAATAAATTTAAGAGAAAAATAATAATAAAATTATTAAAATCAAAAATATTAATAAAATTGCGAAACAGATCTAAGAGTAGGAGCCCGACTAAAAGAGATAGGCAGGGGTCCGAAAAGATAAAATATCCACCGAGATTGTCAATCACTAGAACGAAGAATAAATACGTCAAATGAGCATAATCGATGTCCAAAATTCTGTATAATATTTGAATATGCGTTCCGATAGTTGTTTGTGAGTATAATGGTTCAGCCAACACTAACACGTTATGAATTTATATAGGCCAACAGACCGTTGTCTTACACGATACAGTCCTATATAGTTTAGTTGAACAGCTAAACTAAAATAATGATCGATAAGATCGTAACGCGATCGTAATGATAAAAATTATAATAATTAATATCAATTGATAGTCATTTTTAGCAAGAGATAGCACATCAGTAATTTCACCAATAAAATTATAAAGTACGCTAATGTAATCAAATGCGGCGTGGTACATAGATAAGTTTGTGAAAACTTAGGTGAACGACAACTCCGGAACACCCAACTATGCCAATTATTGCAATCATTACTTACCAAACGCCAATACAAAACAAATACTAACTTTAATTTCTTTCCATATGGAGATACGAGGACCGAGTTGCTATTCGCGTAGACCCGAATCTGGCGGCACACTACAGACAGTCGTTATGGGATGCTGGATACACCCTCTCTACCTTGGGAGATAGCAGCTGGCCCATCTGAACAGGTTCGCGACAGGACGAAATCGAAGTACCAAGCATCGCAATCAAACGGGAGCCCGGCCGGAACTTCCCATGGAAGGTGAGAATGGCGAGGAGACTTCTGGAGAGAATAAATGCTGTAATAGCCTCTGGTGAGATCACGAGCACCGACGGATACGCGCCAGATTACAGCGTCTCCTACGAGTTACCAGACCATGTACTCGCCCGGCTGCAAGCCCTCATGGACATCGTTCTACCGACTCATCTATTCAACGGTCATATTCAGCACCAATCTACAAGAGATGAGTATTCCTACCAGTGCCTTCACTCAAGATGAAGAGATCGAAGTCAAGGCATAAAGTTACTCCAAGATTGAAGAGTGGGAAGATCATTCAGATAATACAACCCCAAACAATTACAATTTGTTATTTTAAATACCAATAAAATTTAGTTTAAATGAAGGAATCTTTTCGTATATCGTCGTTAAATGAAATAAAACTTTAAAGTCTTTTTAAACAAGTTTTAATGTAGTTACTTGTAATTTCCATATTTAGACGCCAATATCGAGAGACAATTACTACGATTAAAGATAGTATAAAGTTCATTAGATTAACAAATTAAGTTAACATTTTACATAGAACTCTTTAGTTATGACACCATTAATAATTACGAACTTCGACTTCTACCAATACTCGCCGTATCACGTTCACCAATATTTTTATACTTCAGGTATGGAAGCAATTCAGGAAATAAACCAAGAACTATCCCGACTACGTACGACTAACCTGGACCTTCATCAACAATTATTAAAAGTAAGCAAAGAATGTCAGGAGATCAAATCTACTTGGATCAAACCTGAGCGGGCGAGGAAAATTTATCAGAAGATGGATGCAGCACAACGCGGATGGCAAGAGGAGAAGCATCTAGTATAGGCATTGCGCACCCAGATACGTGGACTAAAAGTAGCATTGACTGTCAGTCAAGAGGGCAATTCACTTACATACCCGCTGGTTTTCGCCCCAGGTCAATTGGCCTACCGAGACCAAGGAACAAAGAGCAATCGCCATCACTCATGACCAGGAAGATCTGAACGAAAACGTCGTCGGTTGGTCCTAAATGGTAACAGGGGACCAGAACAATTTAATTCTTCGAATACCAAAATTGACTGATAAACTATTACAATATGTAGAATGAATGTATTACTAAATAATATGATCAATATAATTTTCTGGTTGTTTTATTTAATATGGTCGTCAATAAAGAGATTATAGAATTATGAAGGATGTAGGACATACACCATGTGAAAGTTAGGGACCAAAAAGAGTAAGTCGAGCGCATACTTTCTAACGGTAGCTCGCTGAACCCAGCTGTAGACCGGACCTAAGCAGTTTTAGAAATAAAGCTCACCTTTGGTGGTCTCAGAAACATTGGTTACATTATCAACGTTGCCTAGCAACGGGTAACTAGTGTAGGGTCGAAAGATTGTATGTCAAGGGTTCAAGATCAGAAAGTCCACGAACTCCACAATAATAATAATAATAATAATAATAATAATAATAATAATAATAATAATAATAATAATAATAATAGTAATAATAATAATAATTATAATAATAATAATAATAATAATAATAATAATAATAATAATAATAGTAATAATAATAATAATTATAATAATAATAATAATAATAATAATAATAATAATAATATACGATACATTAAGTGATATCCAGTACATTTCCCAATAATATACTAGTTTCGAGCTAATGGCGGGAGGCGCTCCGATTTCTCTGAGCGTCAGGTAAGTGTAAAAACAGTGTCAAATTAACACTGTTATACACTTATCCTGATGCCGCTCCAGGAACACCGGCAGCATACGGTGGGAATTTGATTAAAATAACTAAAATAGGCCCGTACAATGAATTTATAACAGTGTTGACCACTGTTATTACGTTGACAACATTATTATTGATATTGATGAATGTTAATAACAAAAATCATGTTAAAGTATGATGATAATAACAAATAATATCAACAATAATAATAATTATACTGGATATGATATTAGAAAGAATAATAATCATAGTAATGATTGTCCTAATAATAATAAGTGCATCAATAATAAAAATAATAATAATGATAACAACAATAAGGTTAGTGGCCACAATTAGAAATAATATTAATAATAACAACGACTAAATTAATAGAAATAGTAACGATAATGTTGGGCTCAGAGCCACAATTTAAACAAAATAAGAATAAAAATTAAAGAGCGGAAGTAATGGAAGGAATCACTGTACATAAACATGCACCGCACCAAGATATTAAAAATCAATAAATAACATAATAATTAAAACAAAATAAAAACATAACAAAAATTAAATAAAACAAATAATTAATTAAAATTCGAAAATGCCTACAGACGCAAAAAGAAAACATAAAGAAATAAAATAAACTGCCAAAACCTTACAAAATAAGGTTTAGAAAAAACATAGGCAGAAGTGGCGGCCAGAAAATAAATAAAAAGGGCTAAAAATAAGATTACAAGAAAATAATGACAAAAATAAAATTCAAATAAAATATAAATTATATATCGAAAAATAAAGAAAAATATACAAAAAATAATAAAAATAATTTTAAAATAAAAAGTGTAGAAAATGTAAATAAACCTCGATGTAAAATAAAAATAAAAATAAAAAATATAAAAGCCAAATAAAACCCATTAAAAAGAATAAAAAATGCAAAAACCATAAAAAATAAAAGAAACCAAAATAACAAAAAATTAATGTACAAAATTGTAGAAAATGAATAATCGAAAGGATCATACAACAAATGAAGGAGAGTCCGGCGAGACCACTTACAACGAGAGTATCAAACCTATAAAGGTTGAAGTGGAAAACGAGTACCCACTACCAATAATATGTAAGACCGAGGAGGTAGTGGAAGGAGAAGGGAATGAGCAGGAAGAGATGATAAAAAATATAAAGACAGCAATGGAACAACAAATACAGGAGATAGACTGTATAACCAACCAATGGTTCCAGTCACGAAACCTAATAAAAGCATTGAAAAGGGAATGCGAGGAATTAAAAAGGCAAAGAGAAGAGGTAGAAGACGAAAACGAATGGTTAAAACAAAAAATCGAATTAAACAAAGGTTGGGAAGAAAGAGTAAACGAACTAAAAGAAGAATTAGCGGCAAAATGGTCAAGACATGTGTTAGAAGACCATTGGAAAACCCAAGCAAAGAAAATGCAGAAGAAATATCAAAGAACAAAAAGACTAAATCAAGCCTATAAGAAACTCGAGAAATACGCGAAAAAACAATATGAAAACGGGTTGCAATACAAACAACAAATACGAATATTAAACGAGACAAATGAGAGCCAAAGAAGTGCCATAGACGAAAAAGATAAAATAATCACCCTAATTCCTGAGATGAGAGGCAGACTAATGAGAGCCGAATTGATGCTAATGAGCAGCCCAACCCTGAGTAGTCACGATGAATTAAACCCCGAATAAAATACGAAAACGTGTACAAATGTAAATAAGCAAAAAGCTGAAAGTCGTATAAATAGAAAAATGAAACCATACCTACAAATCTGTCTACTCTTAATCGTCGTCTTCATCAACAAATCGAACCCAAATCCTCAGAAAAACCAAGAAGCTATCGAAATCACCCAAACAATCAAAGCAGAACTCACCAGAATGCGAAGATACTTTCGTCAAAAACCTTCATGTCAAAATCTCGATCTTCATCTACTGCAGAAAATCAACCAACTCACTGAACTCGAAAACACCCTCCGACAATTAATAATATCCTCACCTCACCCAATTCCGAAAAATTCAAAATCAAACAAACTCGAAATCATAATCCTCTGTTTGGGAATCACCCAAATCATCATTACCATCATCGTGGCAACCTGTCAATTCACCCAAATCACAAACTCGTGCCGAAAAACCCAAATCAGTCGAAATCAGAAAGGAAGAACAATCCGCTTCATAAAGCCAACCAACTCGAGTCTACAATATCAAAACAGTTCTGTAATAGTGAAGCAAACTCAAATCACCAAACCACAACCCAAACCAATCCAGCTGGACGACATCCCAGGTCCAAGCCACAGATACCGAACCTAACAATGACTTAATCATGTGTAATTGTAAATAAAAACTTACTAACTGAATTGACTCATGTATAAAATCCCATCACCTTAAGTGATGTCTGCTTAATTCTTATAAATTGCCATTTTATCTGTTCATTTTGATTAATAAATGTATAAAAGTAAACGTATTGGTATGTGAATGTGTCTATGAAAATTGCGGGACGCAATTTAAACGGCCCCGGGAGTGGTTTGTTGGGCTCAGAGCCACAATTTAAACAAAATAAGAATAAAAATTAAAATTAAAGAGTGGAAGTAATGGAAGGAATCACTGTACATAAACATGCACCGCACCAAGATATTAAAAATCAATAAATAACATAATAATTAAAACAAAATAAAAACATAACAAAAATTAAATAAAACAAATAATTAATTAAAATTCGAAAATGCCTACAGACGCAAAAAGAAAACATAAAGAAATAAAATAAACTGCCAAAACCTTACAAAATAAGGTTTAGAAAAAACATAGGCAGAAGTGGCGGCCAGAAAATAAATAAAAAGGGCTAAAAATAATGTACAAGAAAATAATGACAAAAATAAAATTCAAATATAATATAAATTATTTTTCGAAAAATAAAGAAAAATATACAAAAAATAATAAAAATAATTTTAAAATAACAAAATAATTAAAAAGCCCTAAAAATGGCGGAAAATCGCCTATTGGTCGCACACATGCACGAAAATACTATAAATACAGTGATGAATTTCATTAAATCTAATCTTATGCTTTATTGAAAAATTCAATTTTTACACTACAGTCTCGACAAATTAAGTAAGGAACCTTTCGTTGTTATTTAGTGTAATGGATTTTCATTTTTATGATGCATTTTATTCAAATTAAATATTTTTTCGATGTCACGTTTCATTTCGTTAATAACTCTATATCCATATATGAATATTTATATGTTCGGACCCTGTAAAATCATATATTATGTATAGAAATAGATGGTTCATGGGACCGACCGTGTGCCGGCTAGTGGGTGAAAACCCTTAGTTGAGCTCGTGGGTCATGCCTCGTGAACCCCTTGGCAGTTCGCAGTCGGTTCCGGCTTTATGCACGGGACCGCTACGCAGGGCGCCATTGTATACTTGAAGCGGCTGCTGAAAATGTGGCCGGAGCGAGTTGTTTAAAATCACGGGAAGAGCGGAAGACTTTAGTTAGGGGAAAGCTAAGGCGGATCATGCTTTGATCTAAAACATTTTTGAGTATTCCGAACGAAAATGTGTAAACAGAACTGGGCAGCAAGAATAGAATATAGGTCGAAAACGATGAAAAATGTTTTTCTTTTGTGCACATAGCTATTAAATCAAAAAAACTAAATACTAGTAGGACAATCTATTGCAAATGACAATTATAAAAAATTACCTTGTCGATAAATGTTCCGCAGGAGAGCAGCACGATTGACCATTACAATTTTTTTTTCTCTCTCTGAAAATAGGCTAAAGAAAAATCCGCGAATGCAAATGTCGCTTTGAATAAGAACTCCACCAACATCTTATAGCTAAGATCTCCACCGCGAGTACAGGCAGGTGACTCGGAGAATGATTTAGGAAATCCACATCCAGTAGGGCGAGCAATGGTAAATCATGATGTAAAAAGAAAAATCCAAAAAACGCACAAATACGTAATAATTTATTTACGGTCTATTAAGCCGTCACCATATAAAAATTGTCTAACAGTTGCATCGATCCGTATACAACTTTTGTAGGCTTGATAACTTGTATTTCAACAAATCGATACAATTTACTTGATTTAAAAGGAAATTTTTCATCTTGTTGCTTGGATTTAATTCGTCTTCAGGGTCAGGACCATCGCGGAGAAAACGTAAGCTTACATATTAGTAGTACACTATTTTATAAGTTAACCTTAAATATAAATTTGGATGTTGAATTCCATAAATTAATAGTCGATACCATTTCATACAAATTAACCTTAAACATAAATTTGGATTTTGAATTCTATAAATTAATATTCGACACCATTTTACTTAAGCTAACCTTAAAAATGAATTTGGATTTTGAAAACTGTAAATTATTATTTAATGTCATTTTATATAAGGTAACATGGAAGATAAATTTAGGTTGTGGAAGCTACAAATAAATATTAAATGTCAATTTTAACCTCCAAGATCATAAATCATCAGTAATGTAAATCTGGGAAACCGCAACTTTAGTATTCACTGTCAATTTAGGGAAACGAAAGATTTTTATTCGATGTCGACATAGATTTTGAAAAAATCTGAATCATCTTGGCCTTTGGGTAGAAAACCGCGAATTATCACCCAGCGTCGAGATTAATCGCGAGAATTGTAAATTATCAATAAAATGAATTTTGAGTACTATTAAACCTCAACCTTAACCTGGAAACCGATGATTTATCATTAAATACTATAAATCACTAGTAGGTAGTAACAGAAATTTTAGAATTACGCTATATTCCAAATTAAATCCACTTAAACATTATAATTTATCAATAAAAAATGACCGAAACCTTAAAAACTACCCCTCTATATTGGACAGCTCAGGTTGTAATTAAATGAACCACCACCCTTTAAGTCGAAATATTAATTACGCTATTAAACCCACAGTTAGTATTATCTTGAAATTTGGTTATATAAATAATTTAATAATGATCTTAAGTATAGAAATTTTACTGTATAAATAATTGATAATGGTATCGTGATTTAGTTCTTAAGCTCCATTAGATGAATAACGATGATTAGGTTACCTAGTAAATCTTATCTTAGAAGTAAATTAATAACAGTGTCGTGCTTCCTTACATTCACTACCAAAACAATGGTCGGGATTCACCCCCAAGCGTTAGTATACAAACTAGGTAATAGTCCCGACATACGCAAAATATATCATTCGACTTCGCCTAATCCACTATAGTAGTACAGAATATACTGTCCCGGTCATATATACAAGTTGGGAGTCCGGGTCATAGATGAGGGGAAAACAAACCCATATTGCCGCCGATACTCCATTTTTCAGTATCACTCAAACTCTGTTTTAAATTTCGATATACTTCCTTTTACTCATTATTTCGGTTAAAATTTTTTTTTCTTTTCTACCAGTATGACGAACAACGAAAATGCTATCAATTCGATGAGGATCCCTCGCCTGCCCCCCTTCAATCGTGGCAATCCGCCACAAGTACGAAGACCTCAAGATTCAGCACAGAGATCTTCAGATGAAACACGAAAGGGTAAAAGGGACCTGGGCTCCACCAGAAGTCGTCAGGGAGCTCAGGCAAAAAATCTCTCGACTTACCCAGGCGCGTGACGAACTAATCGTCGAGTCACGCGCCCAGCGTCTGCTGATTCGCGAGCAGTCGGTGGCGCTGCGACAAGCCTTCTCGGACACCGAACTCCGAATCCGGGTCCCCGGGAATATTCGTGCAGAGCAACTCGATATCGTCCCGGCTCACCACCTCCCCAATGTTGAAGATCGACCTAATCCGATAACAAACGGTCCCACGTCTAGTGCGAATCTCACGCCTTTACCACCTTCCGTGACAGTGGAAACCCGGGCTAACTCTTCTGCCCCTACGGCCCGTTACCGGCCAAATCGAAATAAGAGGCGTCGGGATCGACGCCGACAAGAAGAAGCCCGTCTCCGGGAGACCCGGCCAATGGAAGGGGTGTGCCCATTAGACGACTTGCCACCCCCTTACCAAGAGTTCGAGATCTCAGAATTCGACCCGGACATTTGCTATGCTCCGCGGATTTTGTTCTCCTCTCCCCCAGCATCCATCCACATCAACTTAGTGGATGAGGAGAACGAACCGCCTCAACTGATTCGGTCTCTAAGCGATCTCGAACTAAACTTGGAGGAAATCGCCATCCTCACGGGGGAAGTTCCGAATATCGGCCCTCGAGGCGAGATCGCCGGGCCATCTTCGCAAAGGGACGAGGATTTTCGAGGAGATCCCCCGCCATATCGTCCACCAAAGAGAAGATGCCTCCCAACCGATATGGATGCCGAGGAAAATTAGGGCATCCATCCGGTTAACCCTATGTTTTTTTTTCGTGTTATATCCTCTTACTGTGCGATTCAACATTTGTTATAATTAATATAGTTTTATTTTATTATGTCTCTTGATATTCCGTTTCGTTCAAATTGTTTTTGATTTTGTTTATAGTTACTATTGTTAAATAATTTCTTCGTTTCATCGCTTGAAAAATGGAGTACTGGAGGCGAGGGAAATTGTAGGCGCTTGTAGGTACGGGAATAATGTTTTTCATGGTTTCCTCAACGAAATTAGGCGGAAAGGCGGAATTTAAAATGGGTTTATGAATAGGAGCGTAAGTCCTTCTAACGGCAGCTATAATCCGGGAAAGACGAAGGTCCTTCGAGGAGTAGTGCTAGTAATGGCGCTCACCTGCTCGAATGGCATTCGGCTACTGTACACAATTCCAACGTGGCTCCGGTCACGGGTGTACATTAGTAATCAAAATCATGTGACGTACGGAGTAGTTACCCCTAGCGGTGGAAAATGAAGGTATAGGATTTTGGACGACTCAATGGTCTTGTTTTTCAACACTCCCCTACGTCCAACAATCACATAATTGGTTTTTGGTTCATGCGTTAATAAAAGCTTCTCTTCACGGGGTATATGGTGGTGCAATGAATTTAAATTTTATAATAAATGGTTTATTACGTTCTTTTTCTTTCTTTCTGATCATCCAAATCAAATTGAACATACGTATTAGTAATTTTATATTATAGATTTTTCTGAGTTACCGTAACTTGCTACAACAGACCAAGGACCTCCAAGAAACTCATGGAACTTGGTTTAGACTGACAAAAGTGAAAGAGATTTACAAGCAGCTGCATGCATCCAAGATTCCCTCAAATAGGAGTGCAAAAGGACCCAGGCGCAAATCAAGCCATTAGAAACGGCCCTATCTGTCGGCCAGCCCGACTGGCTTTCCGAGAGAATGCGATTGTCAGTCTTGGATTCCAACCGATCGTAAATAAATCGAAGCCGAGAAATAAGAAACGGACACAGAACCGACTCCTGAGACTTCTCAATAGCCAATCATTGGACGAGGAGAGCATGCAACCCAGATAACACTCTCAGTGATATCATTTGTTTTCGATGAACAAAAAGTGTTACCATGTAGTTTTTGTTTTAATCTGTTATCTTGACCCAGGGTTTTGTTTATTAAAAGACCACGTATACAAAAAAAGGAAGAAACGGGGGCCGGATAAGTCTAAAAATCAACCATGTGCCTTCTAACGGTAGCTCGTTCAACCCGAAGTGTGTACGGTCCAGAGTAGTCTTGGTAACAATGCTCATCTTCGGTGAACACACAATTCCTGGCTATCTTACTAACGTTGTTTAGCAACGGTTAGTAAGCAGGAAGGACAGATTTTATGCATGGGTTACTCAATGTCAAAAGACAGTAACCAACCACAAATACTTTCAATTTTATAGAGAATATATTTCTATACTATATTTTTATAATAGGATTTTAACTATTACTATTGCTACTTCTAGTACTACTACTACTGCTACTGCTATGACTACTGCTTTCGTTCTTAATATTTCACTAGATTTCAAAACAAAAATTATTACAGAAACACTCGGCAAAATACTAAATAAAACAATAAAAAGCTGGTAAAATTTTAGAAAAAACCAAAAAAAGATTTAGAGGGTTAACAATGGTACTAATCTGAGCCCTATCAAAGGTTGCATAACTCGACAACCTTGGTATAAATTGATACAATAGAATCGAAGGTTATAGTATCTGAAACAATAGTCCAACAATCGAAAATCAACCTAATAAATAAAACTGAAAGCCCAAATTCGAGTTATAAATTAAATTTCAAAAAAGATCCAGTTCTATTTATTGCAACGAAGTCCGAAACATTCTCACCAATCGGTTAAAACATTGAGGTGGAGGGATCGGTAAGTAACGGTCAGCAACAGAAACCAAATCGTAATTTGAAACTGACAGTTGCTCATCGCATTTTTTGTTGTTTATAAACTGATCATTTCTTGTCATAAAGTATTATGATAGCAAGATGGAGGTTGTTGATCTGTGATTTGTTTATTTTTGTTAAAAATGATATATATATATTGTGAGATTAGTCTTACAAAGTTTTCACATTTCCTTTTTTGCAGACTCTGTTATAATTATTATAATACCGACCGACCAATCTATTGACTCTTAAGTCACCTGCTTACATTCTAATCCTTTCTTACGTGTGAGCCACAGCTTTCGTAAACACTTTTCTGAAATCTCTCAATCTCAAAATAATTGCTTGTTTACGTTCTCTTATATTAAAAGTAATGTTAAAAGTAATGGGATAAATGTTTAGGAACCCCGCTTGAAAGAATAACTATTGAAATATAAATTATCCAGGCATGAAATGTTCAATGAATTAAATTTGACTCTCTTTGTAGTGAGTCTTAAAAAACAAATTTTTTGAAAAGGTATGAGCTTATGAAAATGCTTAAGTTTACTCGTCACTCAGTCGAGATATCTAAGAGTAAAATTAATTAAAAATATTCTTTAAAAAAGACCCTAAATAGCACGGAAGTGAATAAAAAACGTAAATTTATGAATTAAAAATAAAGTTTATGGGAATTGCTTGTTTAAATAATTACCTTTCCATCATTGGATAATTTTTAATTGTTTCTTGTTATATATAATAATGTAATTTTTTGTATTAACCCTCTGATCCGGTAAGGTCTTTACAGTGACATAGAGGTCTTTTACAAATCCCATAAAGCAGTTACAGCGAAAAACAAACAGCTCAGTCGCAAAGGGTCCAAATCAAGGCGATAGAGACGACTCTATCTGTAAATCAAAATATATAAACATATTCGTCAGCATATAGTATAGAACGCATCAGTTTCAGAGGAGGCCTAGCTGGTGGATAGTAGATAATGATAATTAAGCGTTAGTCACACTATGGATGAATTTGTGAAAACACATAAGAAAACAAAGAAGAGATTAAAAGACGAGCCCGAAGAATGCGAGATTACGTCCAAAACTCAAGATGATTCATGGCCAAAGTAACTCTAGAAACTTTGGGAAATCCAACTACAAACACAAAAATGATTTCTTGAACTTTACATAGGATGCGATTAGTGTGGATCACATTTGTACTTAGTAGAGCTTCTGTAATTATTTTCTTTTTGTTCTTATGGTGAATGGACTATTTATTTTTTTTATTTTTATGGTTCTTTTGCAAGCTCTATAATTCATGAAGGAATTTTAAATGAAAAATAGAATATTCAAACAAAAATCGAAAATTAAATCAATACGCAATAACAAATTTTAAAAAAACTAAAGAAAAAAAATCTCCAATACAATAATAAATTTGTTATTAACAAAACAACAGGGAATTCATCAAATAAATAGACAAAGAAATAAAGCTACGGAAAAGTTAATCCAAGTTAAATCATCTCCATATCGTATCCTCGAATTTTATTTTCTTACTTCTAGTCAAATTAACTGGTTATTTTATATTTTATTGTTAATTTGTTAGTTGTGTTGGACGTATGGGAATCTCTATTCGACTTTACCACTTATCCCATTGGTGTACCCTCCGCATTTGACTCCTAGGGATGCCTTCCCAATTCGCCGCACGATTTAGAATAACCATTGTGTACCCATGACCGAGATCATGTTGGTGCTGTACACAATAGCCGAATGCCACTCGAGCAGGTGAGCGCTATTACTAACACTACTCCTCGAATGACCTTCGCTTTTCCCGAATTACTCGCTGTCGATGGAAGGACTTACGCTTATTACTCACAAAATATACTCATGACCCTTTATATTTACGCCTGTTCCCTTGAGAGAATTGTAGGACTCATTCACACCCCGCAATCATTTCGCTAAACCCTTCTGCCAATTTACCGTCAACTGTTACCGTGAGTTCGCCGATTTTAACCTAACAAAGTGATCCTAATTAAAAAAAATCAAACAACACAAAAAAAATGAATTATATTATGGTATCGAACATAGATGTCATTTTCACAATGTGACGAATTAACATGATGGTTCGAGAGGATACGTGACAGAATGATCTACTTTGAGCTTAGTCGTCCTCGGCATCCATGTCGGTAGGCTGGTATCTGCAGGTACTGGCGCCGCGATTCCCCTCCATGCGATTAGAGGGCCCGGCTACCTCCGATTGAAGAGAGTCTATAGGAATGTCGCCTGTGAGAACGGCGATGTCGTCCAGATCCAACCCCAACCGATCTAGAACTTGAGTGACTCGGGGAGAGTCTGAATCCTCATCCACGAGATTTATGTGGATGGGGGGAGCGAGCGGCGGAAAGATTGCGCTAGGAGCATAAAGTATGTCCGGATCTAGCCCCGGAATCTCGAATTCTTGATATGGGGGCGGCAGATCATCGATCCGGCAAGGGCCTTCGATGGGCTCCGTTTCTCATAGGAGTTCCGTTTCCCGGCGACGACGGTCGCGGCGTCGTCGGTTCCGATTGGGCTGTCTGTGGGTCGGATTGACATGCGGTTCCACCACCGGAACTTGGGATGACTCAATTGATAGAGGAGCAGAGGTGGTTGAATTTGATGGGAGTCCGACGATAGGTAGGTAATGTTCGGGGATAATGTTCAATTGACGAGCTCGAACACTCCCCGGGACGTGAGTCTGAAGCTCCACGTCCGTGAACGCCTGACGCAGGGCGGTAGCCTGCTCTTTAATAAGCAGCCGTTGGCTGCGGGACTCTGCTATCAACTCCTCCCGAGTCCGAGTTAGCCTTGCAATTTTCTGATGCAACTCTTTGACTGTTTTTGGCGGGGCCCAGGTGCCTTTTACCCGCTCATATTTAGTTCGAAGCGCGGTATGTTGCTGTTTCAACTCCTCGTATCTGTGTCTGAGGGCTATTACTGACGGGGATAGTCGTGGGATCCGCGGAAGATCGCTTGTCGTCGAGTTGGAATAGGAACTCATGTCTAGAGATAGAAAAGGGATTCAGGAAATGGAGAGTTATTTGAGAGAAAATGAGGGGAAATCGACGTGAAAATTAGCAGAAGGAGTTTATGAATGTTAATTAGGCAGGCGATTTCCCAATTTACGTTATCCCTAGTTAGGGTTTGCAATTATTTGGGTTTCTATCATTGATTATTGGGTGAATAGGACCATGATTTATTAACCCTACATTAGGATTTTCGCGTGAAATTGTGTATTAATATCAACATGGTTATTCGGCATTTTGGACACCTAAACATCATCATGAGTTATATTAAATCTATTACTGCAGTTAACGTTGACGGGATTAAACGCCGTATAATTCGTTATATGGTCGTATTACGATTTTTCTGTCCTAATCGTTACTACAAATTTGACGTTGTCCGCATTAATGACTATTTCGGAATCTAGAATCAGTGTAACTGATTATATACTCGCCCTACTAGTATTCTAGTTTAATATTATAACGAATTACATTAATTTTTCCATGATTTAATAATTATTTATTTTATTAAAGTGAATAAAATTTACCAAAACGACATTACCATCGTCGGGAATTATTGTTTATGAAACCAAAATGTTAATACACCTGGATCGTCACTAAGACTTTAATAATTTCTGTAATCATAACAAAGGAGATTGAATTTTATCCGAAACAAAATTAACTATTTATCGTGCGATTTATATAGATCATTATAATTAGTTAAACTTAGATAGAATTAAAAAGAAATATTTTTATAACGTACTTACTAATATAGGACTTCTCTGGGTATTATGTGAATTAAATCCTAACTTCCTTAGGCCTTGAAAGTGGAAATAAATCCACGATAGTAATAGTGCAGAATGTTGTTATTTTAGCAATTGTCAATCGATATTTGCTAATATATTTGTGAACAGTAATTATACGTGTAGGCGCACTGGAATCATCGATCTTCAACAATTACTCAACGTAAATCAATAATCTGATTTATCATTAGAAATATTGGATCGTGGACTATATAGAAAATCAGAATCTTTCCGCGACGACAGGACGTCTAAGAGAGCATCCCGTGAACCCAATGGCCACAAGCAACTTATGTAGGTAGTGGTCAACCTCGTGAAGGCAAAATTCGAGTTTGGTGAATGTAGTGGACTTTCTATCTTTAAGCACTATGTTTACCAATTTGGATCAGGTCGGTTTAAGGTAGTTGGGGAAAACTTTGCTGTGAAGAGTGATCGTTCCGTGAAATTCTATCTTTGGACTTGGAGTATTCGCGGAAGAGGCGTATGTCCTTATCCGTCGCGTCAATCATCCATACAGCTTTCGTGAGGTTTATTGATAATGGCAATCTCGATCTATTCGGACAACCGTTAAGAATGCTTCTCAACCTTTTAAATCAAAGAGTTTTATGTGTGAATTTTTCATGGGTTTGTGCCTCAGAACAAAATAAAAGCCTTTTGGTGCGTTTTTGTTATTGCTTTTCAATTTTATTTTTCATGAGATAGTTCGGCTATTTAGTCTATCAATACTTATGCTTATCCCTGCTACCCGGTCTGAATTCAACAATAGGTTCGAGATTTATAAATGGTGTCTCAATCATTTCATGATTCTACCTAATATCCCCTTGAGTAAATGACGCCCTTCCCGTGATTTTAATTCAACTCGCTCCGGCCACTTTTCAGCAGTCGCTTCGAGTTATACAACGGCGCCCTGTGTGGAGGTCCTGTGCATATTGCCAGACCCTACTGCGGACTGCCGAGGTGTCCACGAGGCATGACCCGAGAGCTCAACTAGAGGTTTTCACCCACCAGCCGGCACGAGATCCGTCCCATGGACTTCTATTTATATACATACTATATAGTATTTAAAGGACTCGAATATAGATAAGTATATGAAGCATATAATGATAATTAATTAATAAAAACGTAGGACATTATGAGCATATAATTGTTTAATTTAGTAAAACTTTACATTAATAACAAGAAAAAATCATAAACTAAAACTAATAGAAATCCTTACATTAGATATCGTAGTGATAGTTTGATTTCAAAAAGTTTTGCATAAGTTAAAAATAATGAATTTCGTCACTGTATATATACTATTTTTATGCGTATGTGCGACCAATGGGCGATTTTTCGGGCTTTTTAATTATTTTATTAATTTTAAACTATTTTTATTATTTTTTGTGTATTTTTCTTTATTTTTTGATATACCATTTATATTATATTTGGATTTTATTTTTAGTACTATTTTCTTATACTATTTTTAGCCCTTTTTATTTGTTTTCTGGTCGCCACTTCTGCCTATGTTTTTTCTAAACCTTATTTTGCAAGGTTTTGGCATTTTATTTTTCATATGTCTCTCTCTGCAACTGTAGGCTTTTTAGTGATTTTAGTTAATTATTTGTTTTTATTTTATTTTTGTTATAGTTTTAATTTGTTTTATTTAATGTTTTTCGTTTATTTTTGGTATCTTCTTGCGGTGCGTGTTTATTTTCAGTGACTCGTTTCATTATTTTTACTTTAGTCTTTAATTTTTATTTTTGTTTAAATTGTGGCTCTGAGCCCAACACTTGATAATTTATTTTTCCTTTGACAATAAAAAACCATTTAACATAACTGGCACTTCAGATGTCCCGAGACAGTTTTTTTTAACAGGTGACTCGGCTGGGTTCTGAGATTTTTTCCTACACACAAGGTTCTCCAATATACATGCCAACAGTCTTACATCAATAAATAAAGTGGAAAATTTTATAATAAATAGTGTTAGATTTACGACTTGGTAGTTGATGCATCTGCTGGTGTACGGGGAACATTTAAACAATTAGTTAGCAGCGCTTCCTAAAACCATATCTCTCTCCATTTCTAAGATCTCTTTTCTCTCGCACACTACATTATTTACGAACTACCGTCGTACAACCATGTTGGTACCTTGTACGACAGCCGAATGTCACTCAAACAAGGGAGCGTCGTTACCGACACTACTCTTTGAATAACCTATGATTTCAGGTTTGAAGCAGCCGTTAGAAGGTATTACGCTTTACTCAATTACTAATATTATCAGGCAAATCAATTTCCCCAGATCGTAAGTAGAAGAATGTTTGGGAATATATCAAAATACATAATGTACAATGAAATCTCCATTTAGACTTCATTAAACTTTCAAGAGACAATCTGATCAAAATCCTTTAATTTACTTTACAAATTTATTACTTTAATTTATGTCTACTGTTCGAAACATTTTACAATGGTTAAATACTTAATTAAAAGGACTTTTATACTTTTATCACTCAATCGAAATTATTAGAAAAAAAATTGATTAAAACTAAGGTTTATATTTTGAAAGAGCAAAATTAAAACAAGTGCAAAAATTTTGTCAAAGAAAACACAGTTTCATAAAATCATCGGATCTTCTCTACCAATCTTTTTCGTCGATATCCACTGGCAGGCATCTTCTCTTAGGTTGCTTTGACGCGAATCTCGAAGGTGTTCGAGGGAGATTGAACCACCCTGTTCGGATTACTGTGTGGCGTTGGTTCCACGGCGGAGATAATTTGAGGCGAAGATCTACCACTAGAGATTTTGTCGCTGTCAGGGGTTGTCCGAGTAGAGATGGAGATCTGCACATTCGTGGCGGCTGTCCATCAAAATGTTTATTTGAGATGCATTGGAGTTTGCTGCGAGAAATTCGGTAGTCGGGGAAAAGAAATTACATCTAAATTTTTATCATTGTGCATGAATAGCTGCTCTTGTGGAAATATCTCTGCGATTCTACCTGGATTTGCATTTTCACTAGTGCCCAGATTCAGTTGCAGTAGGGCATTTTCTGCTCTCCTCTTCTGTCGCCTTCTCGGGTTCTTATTGGGTTTATGACGACGATTAGAATTCGACGGTATTGGCATTTCGATGGTCACATTTGAATCTTCATTGTTCATCCGATTATCAGAATTTGTCGGCAGATGATGAGCCGGGATAATATCGAGGCTTTGGGCCATATTCCGACTCGGCAGCTGCGCCTGTAATTCCTTTTCAGTAAAAATCTGCTTCAATGCGGCACTGGTCGGAAATTGTGATTCTTTGGCTCCGATTCTCTATCACCAGATCATCGCGGGCTTGAGAAAGCCGCGTTTTTTCCTCTCGTATAGCTCCCTCGTAGCTTCTGGGAGCACCATGTACCTTTCAATTTGGCATATTTTTCTCTTAGCATATGATTTTCGCTTTCTAAATTTGCTAGATATTGGGCTGTAGCGACAGCAGATGGTGCTGGAGATATCTTCGGAATCCCTGGAAGGTTCATTGCGGTTGAATAATTGATTTTCTGCAGGAAGAAAATTGGATGAGATGAGAATATTAGAAGTGAATGATTTTGGAAGATTATCCGAATTTGTGCTATTGTTTAGGCACAAAAGAAAACGGATAAACGTGGTTTTCTCGAAGGTTTTCGGTATTTCGGAAAAATTTATGAAGTTTTATAGCTTATTTTTTGTGAAATTATAAATGTGTAGATCGGGTTCATTGCACTGCTCAACTGATTGGCCTACAAAATTTATTTTAAATGTGGTGGCTTGCAGATTCACTGTTTTTCAGATTATTGCAGCTTATAAAAATCATCTATGCATATGGACTTATTGTTTGATATTAGAAAAATTAGTCTAGTCATTTTATTTTAACCAATTTTATTTATCAATAAGAAATTTCTAGATATTTATTGTAATTAATTGTAGTTCGTCAGTAAGGAATAGTTTCCGGCAGTTAAGTTATCTGCCCTAGAGCGATTTTCGGTTTATTGTGATTTAGGCAGTCGACTAATGGTTGGGGTCATTCTTATAAGGAATTTTTGATAGATAATATTAGGTTAGTAGTGATAATGAATATGAGTACGATGCTCTCCTTCTCTTTGTTCAACGGGTCTTAAATCCGAGTTATTTATCGGTTTGATTAGCTATCTTACCCCTAGGCTTGCATTTACTCTGACGAGATTTTGGTTTAAAAATATTTTAAATGATCTACTATAGATCATTCCCTATTTTCTTAAGTCATCCTGCACTTCACGAAATTTTAATTCTGCTAATTCCGACCCATGTTTTCATCAGCCGCTATGAGTTGTGAAACGACTCCCTGCGGGTAAAGTCCTACGTCTTACGACTAGGATTCGCCGCGGACAGCCGAGTTGTCAGGAATCGAAAAATAAGAAGTAA
This sequence comes from Schmidtea mediterranea, assembly GCA_022537955.1. NCBI lineage: Eukaryota > Metazoa > Platyhelminthes > Tricladida > Dugesiidae > Schmidtea > Schmidtea mediterranea. The sequence goes on along the minus strand of CM039679.1, from coordinate 313,816,992 downwards.
ATGTCTCTATTACTTAATATTTATGTAAATATTGACAACCACCTTTTCTCAAATCACAATAAGCACAACGACAACACTTGTTGATTCAACTAAATTTTTTCATTCGGAGAAGTATGGAAAGTTGATGAGGTTGAATTTCCGAAGGAATGTTCCACCGTAGTGACGATTTAGAACAGAATTGGTTGAAGAATCCCAGGAGTCACAGTGAGAGTCGCTGAAAATCACTATAAATGACGAACCCAAATTAGTAAAAGTTACAAGCAGTGGCAGAAATTCCATAAGACGACCGAACATTCCTCTCAACAATAACCAGTTTCACTAACTAAAATCTTGAAATTGAATGATGAAAATAAGAAATGAAAATCACAGCTAACAATCCACATAGCTAGAAATGATTCACGTCATTATGAGTATTATGTGCGCCGCTAAAATGAAAAATTTCAATAATCATTGAATAACCGCACTGAAGCGTGCAAATTACGAAAAAAGAAATATAAGAATAAGTACTGTAGTAATCCGTTCAAGTCATTGATCACTTGACTCCAATAGAAAATATAAAAGCAGAATTCTTTGAAAGGTCTTTTAGTAAGTACTCATCAACTCAAGTAATATGCGACCATTGAAACCGTTCGGAAAAGCGCATACGGTTCGTGTAACTTCATCAGTACTCGAGGTGGAAACGAAATTCGAGAGCGACGTCCTGACTTGAAGGTATGTGGAACAAGTTAGGAAGAGCAGACGAATCGTGACAGTAAAAAACTGAGATCATATGTATATTTATTTAAGTCCAAAAATACAATAGCACGCACAGCAAAGGATGTAAATGTTAATCATGTATACTTACAAACCAATTATAACTTGTAGTTTTTCTACATTAAATATAATCTATATAAAATGTGAAAGAAGGCTATTATGAACAACCTGTTCCTATCATCTATGAGTACGAAACAAATAAGGGCAAACGGCCAGCTAGATGGTTTGGTAAGGCTGTATAAGAACGGAGACGGATGTTGGGGTCAAAAAGTGAAGAATCAGTGGTCACGAAATGACAATGGAATGTTTTAAAACCTGTGTTGTTAATTTTTAAAAAAATAAATCATTGGCCTAATATCTCAAATAAAAGAAATGATTATATCATAGCTTAAATAAAAGTCGAAAGCTAGCTTTGATGACTTAGCAATAGGGACAAGGAAGAGATGAGTCAGTAAAATGGGGACTCAAGATCAAAAACGAACACAGGCCTTCTATCGGCAGCTCACTGAACCCAGATGAGTCCGGACTAGAGTAGTTTTGAAAGGAAGATCACCTTTTGTAACATGAAACAAGTGGTGGGTAGAATGGAGTTTGTGTGTATGGGTTGGTAAGGTCACGAAGCGTGAACCCACCAACAATAAATAAATTTTCAATTCAATTTTACTTGCTGAAATTCCATTTAAAAAATCAAATGTCTATACTCGTAAATATAGAATAATATATATAATTATAAGAATAATGTCTAAATATCACAACCGTCGTGCTATTTTTCCAAAAGTCGTCTAGGAAATTCAACAAATTGAATGTTTATCATGTTGTTTTAAATGGAATTTATTTTAATAATATATAACGTTGGTTTTAATGTAATTAGGATCTCATCAAATTTATCATTCTTTACTATTTTTTAAAATTTCTTAAAATTATTTCCTTTTTTTAATAAGGTAATTATTTTAAGCGAAGATGAAACTTGTCAATAAATTTTATGATATTAAGTTAATTTAATAAAGTTTGGAGCGTAACAAAATCATGGCCTCAATGTCTGACTATTTCAATTAAAAATAATAAAAATTTAATGTACTCAATTATATGTTAAAAATATCTTTTTCAGAATTTGTTTTAATGAATTATACAAATTTTATATTTTTTTAATTATAAAAATTTGTGTAAAATTCAATAAAATTAAAATTTATAATAATTCATGAATTTCTCCTAAATATATTCACACAGTGCTTAAAATATTATAAAATTTGTTAATAAATTTCAAATATATATTTAAGGAAATTAAAAATTTTCATAAGCTATAAAATAAATATGCATTTAATCACTAAGGTGTAATTAAATTTTAAAATCTAGCAAAAGGTGAAACTTGTAGTGTTCTGTAATTTGAAATAGAAGAGAACAATATTTTTTTATTTTAATTAAATTTATAAAATACATAATAACAAAATAAAAATGTGGTGTACTAAATTATTATGGACTGCTGTCTTCCCCAGAATATAAGAACCGGTTCTTATATTAGAAGGAAATTCATTAACATTAATAAAATAGTCTATTTTAGGGTCTTTATTTTTATTTGAAAAATCGCAAAAAATATTTATAACTGAACTTTTAAATTTTGAAAAATTACATAATTCAGATTTGTTTTGATTTTATATTATTGGGTTTATATAAATTTTCAATTTTCCTTATAGAATAGATAAAAGAAAATGTTACGCTGTGAAGTAAAAACTTGAAATCATTCACAATTATTCTTTATTTTTAATAAAATATATAGATAAAACAAAAAAAATGTGTAATGAATCCGAATACAAGGAATCGTCCTATTCGAAAGCTCTTTTATTTGAGATTATTGCAAAAACTTTATAAAACCAAAAAAATAACTGTTCAACGGTATTGAAGGGCAGGTTTATATTTAAGGTGTTAGACAGTAGTAGTTTTTGTTTTAATATTAGAAATGCAATTAATATATTATCCATAATTTGTTTTAAAGCACATAAATTTGATACTAGTTGGAAAAATTTGTAACAAATTCAATAATATAAAAATTTAGAATAATTCATAAATTTTCAATAAATATTGACACAACGCTATAAATGTTATCAAATGTTGTAATAAATTCCAAATCTTTAAGCAAATTATCAAGTTATAAAATAAATTTAAATAATTTGATTTTTAACCCACCATTAATAGTAATTAATATTTAATCTTCCTTTTTATTTTGACAGTAAATAAAACCCATGATTAAAATTTATAAATATTTTAAAAATATAATAAAATTTAATTAAGTTATGAAATAAAAACTATATTAAACGCTGTAAATTAAATAAAATTTCATACCTGCCTATTTGAGAGGGGCATGTTTTTTTTCTTATCCAGTTAGGAAACAATGTGATATTTTCTTTTTTGATAAATTTTGACTAATTCAATTAATCTGATAAATATGTACAATTCATAATAATCTTTTGCGATATCAGTATTTTAATTTTATGAATGAAATGATAAAAAATAAACTGAAATGAAAACTAGATATTAAAACTTGTTCCAACTAATCAACATGCCAGTCTAAAGTGTCGTCTTAAGGTGCACGTAATGGCGTGCTATGGTTGTCTTATTCCGGCATTTGTTAATGCCGAAATGTAATAAAATTTGTTGTGGTTTACTGTAGGAGGCGAGTTTAGTTTTAACTAGAATAAATTTACTGATATAGTCGGAAAAACTAAAAACATGTCCATTCTTATGATGTAAATCTTTAGTTTAGTGTTTATTGCTAATTTTGAAAAATCATTGTAAAATAGGATTTGATGAGTAAAATTGGTTTTAATCTAAAAAATTTTTTAGAGTGTCATAATTGATGTAAGCGAAAAGTACAAATATAATTTTTTTTAACTCAAGTTAAAAATTTATTAAATTAATAAGTTGTTTTAATTTTTAAATTTTTGAAATAAAAAAATATTTTTTATGCATATGAATTATAACTCGCTTTTTTATTAATTAATTGAAGATTACTAATTTGCTCTCAAATCTATCGGTCATAATTGAGAAAGTGAGATTGTCTAATTTATTTTTTATGCTATTACACGGAATAATATATATGCAAATTTTAAATCTATTTATTTTATGATGTTAAATTATCAATTTAAGCATTGATAAGATATTATGTAATGTTAGTACAAATAAGATATGCAAGCAACCTAAGCTAATACTTTTTTAATTTTAATGGAAATTATTAATTTATGTAAGTTAGTACCAATTGATAAAATAATTGATATACGTTTATAAAAAAATATTAATTTCATCGAATTACCCAGGCCCGTGCCTGAGTGCCAATGTATTTTGGCCGCTTCTTTTGGCTCTTATCAACAACTTTTCCTCCCTCCCCTCTGCTGGGCTGCCATTAAACGTTGATAAATTTGTTTGACCCAAGTGGTTTTTGTCGCTTGAATTTCACAGCTCATCTGTAATACTTGCTGGTGTAATTCGGTATTTTCTCGGCGCAATTTTTCCCAGAGATCGAATTATTTCCATGTCTAAAAATATGAGATTCGAAAATTGTTAGCTCCTATTTTAAACTTGTTTCGTGGTTAAGGTTAATGCGGGATTTAATTAATGTTCGTAGCTTTGAGTCGAGATCCTTATTTACAACATATTGAGTTTTAATCGGAAAAACATTTATTGAATTAACAGAATCACATCATGCAATTCATTGTTAGTCTTCCGATTGGCTTATCCACGCTCGACGTAATTCCAAGAACCATATGGTCGATCTTGGTGTCTCTATTGTGTATATTGGCATAAGCTTGGTGTCTTGCCATAATCACCTCCATCTTAAATTTGTTTCCAATGGTTCCAGTTGGTAGAGAGTAAACTCGGCTCCCACATCACAACTTGGTGGTCAGCTTGAGTAATGGGGTTAGATGGGAGAGATCAGGAGGTGACTGTAGGTATTAGATAAGCTTTTTGGGGAAGTGAGAGAGGTTCCAATCCTTTATCGACAAACTGCGGGATGAGATGTGAGGCAGTTGAAGGGGTGAAAGAAACAGATAGATTGGCGATTGACGCTTCTCCTTCAGTCAGGGTAGTCACCAGGCGCGCCATATTAGACAGAAGCGCGGCTTGTTCCACTCTCCTACGTTCCCGACGACGGGATTTTTACTTGAGTGATATCGATGAGACCTCCTCAACGTCTTTGCTTTCCAGACGGGTTGGGTCTCAGGCTGTGGTACTCCTGCAATGCCAACCTCCATTGGTTGGGATCCATTTGCGATGTGATGTGATAGAATAATGTTCAAGGCTGAGGCTGTTGCTCTTCCATGAAGCTGTTGTCTAACCACTTCCTCAGAGAAGTGCTTGAGTAAGAAAATGTTCTGATAGTTGGGCTAATTTTTTTTTACCGGAACGCGTATATATAATTATATAGACAGGGCCGATCCTGGGTAGGAGGCCGCTCAGTGCGGTCTCATGTCCCAAATTTGACGACGGGAGGAGATTTCCCCCAATTTTCGGTCGTCGCCAGGATCGGCCCTGTATATAGTATAAAAAGGAAAATCAATACGAAACCCATTTTGTGTATATATATGTTTATTACAATAATATTAACAAGTTGAGATTACGGAGGATAGGCTAACAATAAAATTAGGAATTTAAAACAAAAATCTGGGCCAAGGAAATTAAGGTTAAACCAAATTAAATTAATTAAATATTTTTTTTATTTTTAATTATATAGAATCGAATGTCAAACTTAAATAATAGTTTTTAGACATTTCATAAAGTAAATCTGGAAATAATATTCTGAAGTGTATGCATAGGACCAAAATCGAATAAATTAGGGATGAGAAATAGGAATTAGACAACGAAAGAGAAAGAGCAATAGGCAGCGTAAGTCCTTCTATCGCAGTCAAGAACGCGACAGCGAAGATATCACGAGGAGTAGTTCTAGAAATGGAGCTCAACTGCTCCTGAATTTTCGGCTACTATATACAATACCAACATGAGCTTGCTCATGGGTATATTGTGGTAGAATTAAAATTGTGGGGAGTCTGAGCATAGACCCTAGGAAAAGTAGACTTTGCAATCGAGGAAAGTAAGTTTGAGTAGATTTAGAACGAATTTAAGCAAATTAAGTCCACCCAGTACACCAACAATTTGTAAAATTACATATGCGAAACCACGAAATAATTTCCGAAAATAATACATAAATTTATAATATCATAAAATAGGTTGTATTATGATCAAAATAAGATTAAAAACAACTTATTCACAATATAAATATTCAGAGACATCACTTAAATTTCCTCGAATTAAATAAACTTTTAAATATAGTTAATTCATATGTAACTTACAATATTATCATATTGACAAGTTTACATCATTTGAAACACTATTTTTCTCATTGACTCAAATTGATAATTTAATTTTCAAATAACTTTTATGCATTTATGCTTAAAATATTGTGCAAATATACTTTGACTATTGATTGGTTAGTGGTTCGTGTCTTGGTAACCCAAATAGACTAGCTGTCATATCTGCCCGTTGGTTAGCCGTAGCTAAGTATCGTTGGTAATGTAACCAAGGGTTGTGAGACCGCTATGGTCTGGCCTCACTCTGGGTCCACTGAGCTGTATTAGAAGGCCTGTGCTCGTCTCCTAAAATTCGGTTCCTACTGTCTCTGCTTATTTCTTTATCTTGCCTTTTGTTTTAATCACCTGAAAGTATTTCTTTCATAAGTAATTTCGAAAAAAATAGAGAGAAATTTAAATAATATAATATAGAATATAATATAGAATTGTGGAAGATTTCCCCCAATTTTCGCTCGTCGCCAGGATCGGCCCTGTATATAGCATAAAAAGGAAAGGAAACGAAAATCATTACGAAACCCATTTTGTGTATATATATTGTTTATTACAATAATAGGAACGTTTAATAAAAATTAGTTAACAAATTATAAAATACGCATATTAGATACTCAAACAATATTGCATAAATATTTTTAACAATACATGAAAACACTAATGGTTTTTATAAAATATTCCAAATAGTATTATGTTCATGATCTTGTGGTTGAATTTCCCTTGTTTTGTTGTCATCCGCTGAACGATGAGACCTTAACCAAGGTTTTACATAATCATCTGGTTTAAATAATTGTTGTGGTTATGGTGCTAGATTTGCTAGTTCGGGAACGCGTTCCTGTCCAAAAAGGAAGTTCCGGAGCGTTCCGGTTCGACAACGCCACTGGTATTAGCTCGATCTAAGCGTTTCCTGTAATTCTGCATCTGCTCATAGATGAACCACGTCCCTTTGATCCTCTCGTATTTTGTACGGAGGACTTTCAGTTCGTTTTCCAGATCATTATCCTCTGGGCTGAAATCGTCATGTCGCTTTTAGACTTCGGAAGTCTCGGGATTTTATAATTAAATATATTCATTTATATGATTGTAATATCAGATAGTTCTAAAAACGTATGAATAAGTTACTGGTCACAATAATTCATCAGTACTGGGTTCGCATCATTCTAATGATCATTTGAGTTTCGAATAAATGCGAAATTTTAGGTCTACTCAACTCTAAATTTGCGGTTTTCATTTTCCGTTTTTCTTTGCTTCCTTTTGGTAGCCATATCGATTGGGGCACCTACATATTAAAATATCTATATACAAAATTATTATCATTATTAAAATGAAAACACCTTTGTAATGTGCCACTTGCACGATAATCTCCGACCACTGTAGAAAAGACCATTCACAATGCAACTGCTATGAACACCAAATTTTAAAAAAATTAGTTTCTTGATTGAATTTTATTGTTTAAATAAATTTAATTAATTGAGTAGATCTTTTTTAAAATTTTAAACAAATGTTGGTGTACGGGGAACACTTAAACAATTAATTACTAGTTTTTACCCAGACATTTTCTCTCTATATCTCATCATCACTAGGTCACACCTTCCCGCGTACATTACACAATTTACGCCTTACCATCATTCACCCATAAGCAGGCCCATGTTGTTACTGTGCATGACAACTGAATGCTAATCAAGCAGGCGAGCGTCGTTACCATCACTACTCCTTGAATAATCTTAGATTCGGGTACAATGCGGCCGTTGGAAGGACTTACACTTTATTTATTTAAAATCATCTCTTGTCAATCCAAGCATTTTAGTCATGAACAGGGGAAAATTCTATGTCGTTATTGAGGAACAAAATTACGGTTGAGACTTATTAATACTAAAAAAAATTTTTATTTCCCTGACCAATTTGATAGAAACTTATCTAGTCAGATTTTCTCACATTTATGTTGGTAGTTTATTTTTTATTTAATTTATAAATCGCTAGATTTAGAATCATTAATGAAACCTTTAATTATACATTGGTAAAAGTTACATAAATTTAACACATAACTCGCGTTATTCGTCTTTCGTATTAAACGAAACAATTAACTTGAACTAAAATTTATTTTGATGTTACGGAATCTCAGGCAATCGTTATGAGGATGATATCACGAAAATTGCATTAGATCACAATCAAGTTTTTGTCTCTAATCATCCTCGGCGTCAATATCCACCGGGAAGGTCACGCCTCGTTGCATTATGATCGAGAAGTCAGGACGCCGTCTAATGAGCTTAGGTGTATATATAGTTAACGTCAAACGAAACAGCTTAAGGGAAAAAAGTGTTGAGGTCTCGATTTTAGTGAGTCTCAACTTGCACTGGTTACTTATATAAATCAGAAGACAAAGTCAAATATATGTATATACTTTATTAATAAATAAAATTTACCAAATATACACTCCAAGATTTAAATTCTTTCAGATAGATATAATTTATTTCAAAGTAATTGATAAACAAAAATAAAAATTGAGTGCGTGTTGTGTAATTGTTAAAATGTGTGTCGGTGCGTGTTATGTGAATGCGTGCAAAAATAGTGTAGAACGTTATCTGTTCGAATTTAAGATCTCAAAAAAGATTTCCTTTTTAAGACCACTTCTTTTGGTAAAATTTTAAGGGCAAATTAACTGAGAAATACTTCAGTATTTATACTGAAATATTTTCGTCAATTTAAATTATTTGTTTATTTAAAATTCGGGTATTTTATATTAAATTGATTTTTTATTTAAAACAATTGATTTATTCAATAAGCTGAAAATTTTATTTATTTTATTTAAAAACGAATATTTATTTACTAAGCCGAAAATTTTGTTTATTTTATTTAAAACGAATTGATCAATATTTATTTAATAAGCTGAAATTATTCAAAATATTTTTCACTTTGTTTCCCTTTGTGTTAACCAAAAATTATTTAAAATTCAATAAACTAAAAATAAATAAAATAATTTATAATAGTACTTAAAAATAATATACATTAACATTGCCAAAGATAGAAAATAATAGAATAGATTATCAATGTTTAAGTTCAAATCACTGCTAAAAATACAAACGCGATAATTGTTTAAAATTTAAATACAAATGTGATAATCGTTCAAATTAAAATATTCACATTGAATTGTTAATAGTTGTCATACTAATTGTTTGATACACAAGGAATAGATTTGTCGGGGATAGATCGAATATTGATTTGTTCTGCTGGGATTAAAGTTTGAATGATCTGCATATTAGGAATTGACATTGATTTTGGGATTCTGTATTTATTTGTTTTATGCCCGTTCCTCAGCATATATGTTCACCCTGAACTTGCCAGGCCCCGCCTTGTAGTACTTGTTTAGGATAAATGTGGAGATGGGTCTACCCTCATCATCCAACATTCCTCCCTGGGCCGTTAAGATAATGTCCGCATTATCTTTTTCTGTCCGTACCATTTCCACTTCTACGTCTTGAATCATCATTTTCGTTCTCTTGAACCCTTTTCCCAATGCTAGGTTCAGAACATCTCCTTCATTAATTCTCCTTCCGAAGTGGTGGCACAAATCTCTTTCTGTAATTTTTTCTTTTTCTTTCTCTATGACGAAGTATGGCTCTTCTATTTCAATATCGGGTTCTGAGTCTTCTGTATCCATGGTATCTGTCTCGTTTGTTTCTTCTTCGCATGACAAATACTCGTCGTCTGAATCCATATCACATTCCATTTGTTTGGATGTTGTTGGCTCTTGCGGTTCCAGTTTAACTGTTTCCGTAAGTTTTTGTTTCTTGTTCTCTTTTATAAAGATGACTTCATCATCGCTATCCCGCAATTCGTCTTCGAATGTTCTTCGGGTGCCATCTTTATTGAATTTTAATTCGATTTGGGAAGGTTCAATATACATGTCTTCTTCATTGTCCTCCTGCATCTGTGATAGTATTTGTTCCTTGTCATCATTATCCGAGTTCCATTTGATGACTTCTTCCCATTGTTTTTCTACGATTCCATATATCGCTTTTAATATTATTGTTGTCGATGCTGTGGAGAAGGGTTCGGGTTTTTTAAGAAGGTCATTGATTATTTTATCTTTGTACCACTTCTTGTGGTGGCTTATAATGTGGTACGCCAGGTTTGATAGCTTGATTTTGTGTGGGGCGACATTCTTCACAAATGAGCTCATAAAGTTATCTTCCGACATTTCTCGCACCCCCATTATGTTGTCTAGATCTAAGGTAAGTGCTTTCAATTTGCTCATAATATCGAATCCTATTATTATCTTTCCACATAATATTTTTTGAATGTCGATTAGGGCTTGATATTCGTCTTCATTTCCCACGATATTTTCTCTGTTGGCCATTGTTTTTTCGGGATAATAATGCATGATCTTTGTTCTTGGTGTGATTTTTTTATTGTATATGGCTATCCCTTTAGCGTTTCTGATGTTGACGTCTATTGGCCTCATGTTATCATTTGAATCGCACACCAGCTTTATGTCCACAAACATAATTAGATTTTGTTTCTCGGTGGCCGATAGTTCCTTGTGGGTGAATGATTTTTTTCCTCTGATAATTTCACCGTGCATTTGCAGTTTCGACGGTATTGTTGGTAATAATCGAAATGGGTTTGGGATTGTTGGAACGTACAGTACTTCTATTGCGATGACGCAAGGTAGATTGTTCATCTGTACTGTTAATTCATTGAAGTCATTTGGGACGCTTCTGTCGGTTTTTATTGTTTTGATAACCGCTGTGCACATACTTGTCGTTATGAGGGGTATCTTTTGCTGACATATTGAGACTTCTGTTTTCGTCATATGGAATAATATCCGATGTGGAACTTTTTTCCCTCGTTTTGCTGCATCATCTGCGTTAGGGAATCTGTCGTATGCACCAATGAGCTCATGCAGTTTAACTCTTCGAGCCTCATTAAACTTTATTAGGTGTAATTCCCTTTCTTCTAGTTCCACTTTCATTTCGTTGGGGATACATACTTGGTTTGGGAAGCTGCGGACAGTAATAGGGGTTCCATCTGAACATATCTTATTTTGCAAGTTCTTATAAAAACTGCCATAGTGTTTGTTTATCAGGCAATAGTATTGCACTTTTTGGGATCTGGATTGCATTGTCAACTGGGATTGATTAGATCGATTGTTTTGTTTGAATTGCTTTGCTTGGTGATTGGGTTGTATTGTCAACTGGGATTGATTAGATTGATTGTTTTGTTTGAATTGCTTTGCTTGGTGATATTGGTTGAGTTTGGATTGTATGTTTGGATTGGTTCTCTTTCTAAAAATAAAATATAAATATACATATTTAATATCGTCAGAGTTAAAGGGGCGACATTATTGTTATCAATTTTTTCTTTTTAAAGTCTGCTATTTTATTTGTGTATTTATTTATATGCTACATCAAGAGTACGACTAGGGATAAGAAGTAAATGATGATAAAGGTTAATGATAAGAAATCAAGTAGTCATCAAAGAATTTAATATTCTTAACTTTATTAATATGTAAATTAAGGAAGCATCAGTATCCTTATGAGCAAATTAACTAACAACCACTGGTTGATTTAAAAATGATTAGTTAAACAATTTATTGAAATAAATTATCCTGATTCTACTGAAACTGTAGTGAAGAACCATTAATAGTAGGACAATATGTGGGAATTTAAGCCGATAAAATATTGATGTGACCACGGGATAAAATAAGTATAGTTAAGACGTGGACCTCATGAATGATATAGATCTAATGAATCAAGGTCGAGGAAGTTCGTTAGGTTTAAGGTGATCGTTAATTATGCATACGAGTCGAGGTAACACGAAGCTCAGCTGATTTAATAAAATATCTTTAAATATAGGACTCCAAGAGTTGATGGAGTAGTTAGGGCCTCTCTTTGAAGTTAGGTAGTAATGCAGTTAAACAACCAGAGTTTCCTAAATAATTCGAATTCATAAAATTGCAAATTTATATGTATTGTAAATTAGAGCAAATCAGAAAAATTTAACTTTTTAATTAAGTAATATGCAGAATCAATGAGGAATTTTCATTAATTAAATTAAATAAAATTAGTAAAGTAAACAAAGTTGTATGTCATAAAAAATAACTTATAAATAATTTAATTTTCGATGCTTGTTTACGACTAGGTTATTTTAATCTATTTCCTTTAGAAATTCAATAACATATACGAAACGAAGACTACAATTTGTAAAAATTCAATTGTAATTATGTAACTAGAAATTTTTCTTTCTTGCTTTTACGTATGCAAAATCGTAAATAAGTTCGGCGTAACTCATTTTTGCTACTACTTTATGCTCAATAAATAGCAAAGCAAGATTTCGCAGCCTGTTTTGGCCAATTGAATTTCTTTTGTACTCTTATAATTTTCAGTTGGCTGAATGACCATTCAACACTAGTGTTGGGCTAGTACAAGGTTTTTTAAATGGATTGGAAACAGCACGCAAACAAAACATGCAAAATATAAAATGGGAAAACATAAAAGTAAATTAAAATATTAACAAATGCACCAAGATCTGCACGAATCGACATAAAAATAGCATAATAACAAAAGATTTGACCGAAAACTGACAATTTACGGAAAAAGAAAAGAGTTCATGAATAAATTGAATAAAAATAAAATAATTTTAGTCAGAAATGATTAAAATTAAAAGTTAATGAATAAATTGTCAAATAAATCAAGAAAATAATAAAAATTAGAAACAAATTAGACAAGTAATATCAAGGTCAAATTTTGTTTTATCGCATGAAAATTAACACGCAAGGTTAGGGTTACAGAATAGGTATATATACCAATCCATTTTAACAGAATTTTAAGCAGGCAATTTTCACTCAGTGAACAAATTACTTTTCACCAGAAAGTTATAATTGAAGGACGCAACTCTCGACAATTGTTACACATCGCGAAGTCAAGTAACTTAATGTAAGCTCTACTTGCTCGTATGTGTGGGAATCTTTTGTCGTATGTTTGAATGCATGAACCGGACTAATGAACAAACCATGATGTAGTTGTTTTGAAAATATATGTATTCAGAAAGAGAATTTTATTAACATGTCGAAATTTTTCTGGCCCACGGCCACACAATATGCAAGTCATTAAACTAAAATACAACTAGTCACACTGTGTAAGTGCGGTTTCTCCGCCTATAGTGTGTGCCCGTGAGAGTTCCGTCGTGCGTAACGACGGCCTCGAACGTAAATATTATATTCGTTTATAGGGGCGGTGGGAAGATCGAGAACTAGTCTTTTGGCCGGCTCTTTCACCCATCTCCCGAAAATTCGACCCAAAATCAATTCTATACATCGGCTAAAATGATCACGCTGAGTAGTCCAGTGGGCACTCGTAAAATCTAATATAAACACAATTATCTTAAGATCAAAATCGAGAGGTATTGGAGGTGGAACTTCGAAATCGACGTGACGAAAATAATTAAGATTAATGAAAGTAATTAAATGAATTAAAGTTGATGAAGATAATTAAATATGTTAAAAATACTGAAAATAATTAAATAAATCAAAGTTGGTGAAGATAATTAAATGCGTTAAAAGTAATAAAAATAATTAAATGAATTAAAGTTGATAAATATAAATAAATGCGTTAAAATTGAAGAAGAGAAATTTTACTTGATCAAAGTTAACACAGTAACTCTAAGTGAGTAAGAACACAATGATAATAGACGAAAGCGTAAAAATCATCATACATTGCTAGGAATGACGAGAATAGTCATAATTCATGAGAAAAAACACAACCATCCCAGTAGGAGTAATAAAATTGACGAGCTTTACCCATAATTGACGAAAATAACTTAATTTGATTAGCAGTAACTAGATAAGGAGGAGTAGATTACGGTTTACCGAGCGTAACAATAAAATAGCAGTACCGAGTAGATACTAAAGTTAATGAAAGAGATTTAATAGGTAAAACTCCCGCGGTTATGTAAAAATACTTAAGTAAATGAACGTCACCAAATGTAACCTATCATAATCAACGATGAATTAAGATAGTTAGAGAACCCTAAACGGAATTACCAGTGATCTTTCGCCCTAAATTTTGATTACCTATGATTAAACATAAATGAATTGCCCAAATTCAACATGGCTAAATATAATTAAACGTAGTCAAAGGTTAAATAGACATAACGGAAAATAGCTAGTATTAATACGAACTTCGCAACATAATATAATAAATCATATTATAGAAAACTGGACAAAGCCCCTGAAATAAATAAAAATAAACCAACTAGTCTACGGCGAAGCATAATCAACGCCCAGCAGTGAAAGAAATCATGTAATAATATAAAAGATGATACAAATCAAATTTAAGAATTCAATCAAATCGAATATATAAAAACAATCAATAGTTAATCGGACCGATCTCTCCAGTATCGATTATACATGAAATTGCTCGCGAAGGATCTGCAGTGGAGGAAATATATAGTTGAACACCCTCGACTGAAGGATTTGTCGAAGACTGAGAAAGGCCGGTTGGACATCCACGTAGGTATGCGAGAACTATTGAGAACAAATTTACACCAGGATAGCTGAATCCACGTAGGCAAAAAATAGATAAGAATCTGGTACTGATTGATCATCGAAAAGGGGAATTATTGAGCTCGCCATAGAAAGCCTCGTGAGATTTAAATCACCAGGAGCGATTGCAAAGTTCTCTGCACTTCAGTTGATTAGTGAGAAATTGAAGTTACAGATTTGGAGTAATATATTCCTAAACGCCGTTCAACTGAATTAGCGATATTAGATAAGGAAATATAATTTGATTAACTCACTCATCCGGATTGTTGATTTTCAATGTAATGCCAACCAGCTGTTGACTTGCTTCAGCCAAGCGAGAAACATGGAATGACTAAACAAATATTACTTGTAAATAAATGTTATAATTTTCTCTTGACGAAATTAACTAAAAATATTATATTCTCAATTGCACTGATTGGAATTTGAATTAAGATAATAAGAATGACTTCACTAATCAAGCGACATCCCAATTGACAATTCTAATATAAATAATAAACGAGAATTAGTAAACTACATCTTAAATCATGTCCATTCAACGACAGACACCTTTTGCCAATAAACAAAAAATGCAAGAACGAACTAGCGACAAGACCGGTTACCTATACGGGATACCGACAAGCGAGATGAGTATCGACCAGGTACTATATTGTTTAAAAAGCTTAAGTCTTCCACTTAATAACTGACCGTAAATTAAACTCCAACCCAACCGACACTGACCCATAAGGTCATCTTAGGTTATCCATCTTTACCACATAAACGCAACACTCTAATATTCCATTTTAGATTATACAAATTAGCATGGGGGATGGAGTGACGACTCCCGATTGACCCTGAAAATCTCTAGTAGCTCTGCCGCTCGGTATAAACAGGCGCTATGGTACCAGGGGTATGAACTGGCCACTGGGCGGAACCGGAAAAAATGGAGAGTGTATACCAACGCTTTACTGTGGCCCAGCAAGGCTGGAGAGAGGAAAAATTGTTGAATCAGGCCCAACGAAATCAGATAAAAGGATTAGAGGTTGCCCTGTCAGCGTGTCAGGAGGGTAGTGCGGTGACATACCCCCTAGTCTTCGCACCGACACAGCTGGCCTATCGCGACCAGGATAAGCCAAAACCGTCAAACAAGCGATCCCATCCGCATGCCAGGCCAGGCCGAAGTAAACGCTTACGCCGACGTGCCCAAGGCAAAAGCAAATGATTAACAAACTGAAATTCAAATGAAATAAAATTGTGTTTTTATTAATTGTTTCTTTATAACGATTAACGTGCACGAGGAAAATAGGCAAGAAATATTGAAGGGACCTAAAAGATAAGACGGACATAGGCCTTCTAACGGCAGTCCGCTGAACCCGACATAGGACTAAACCTTAGCAGTTCTGACATCGGAACTACCTTTGGAGGTCCTGTGACCAATGGTCACAGTTCCAACGTTGCCCAGCAACGGGTGACCATTGGCGGGCATTAACAATATGTTGTATGTAATGGGGTTAAGGTCATCAACACCACTAACCCCACACTAGAAGTGTCAAGGACAACATAAAAGCAGTATAAATTTCCGAAAAATCACTTTCTAGACAATTGTACTTTGTAAGAAGCAATTCTGAAAAATTTTTGATGGACATGCTTTCCTTTAATTCTTTTTTAATAGAGAAAATGCATGCAGAAACTGAATGTGAAATTCAGAGGATATCACTTCTGGGTACACAATTGTACACACCGCTCATAGCATTTTCACCATCGTATCCTTGTCTATAACATTTATCTATTGGGATATTCATTTCCCTCAGAATACTTAATACCTGATCAGTTATACCTTGTGCTGAACGATCCTTAAATTCGTAAAATTCTAGAAAGGTTTCACAAATTTCAAATTGTGTTGGCTGCTGATTATCATTCCCAATTATGTGGACATTTCGCATCGTAATACTTAGCTGATCGATTTTTGTGATGTCTTGTGTTGTGTTCAGCATAAGAGTATAAAACGGTGATGCATTAATTTTAGATATAAATTCTTTTTGGAGTTTTCTCACAAACATTGTATTAATTCATTTTGGATTGTTGGGCTTATATATTTAATTGAACCAGATGGCATGTGTAATACCTGTTTCATAACATAATAATTGGCAAGCAATTCAATTATTGATAGAAACTTTCCATTATAGTCTTCTTTAAATCCTTCATGACACCCGCGAAATGCTAGAAAATTTTTTAACAAGTACAAGCGTTATACGGAACAAACGTTCCAGAACCATCTTCCAAAAAGAAGCATTATATCGTGTTTGCTCTTCAGCATTGTTATTAATGGTTTTATTTTGTTTCGACACATTTTAAATATTGCACATGCTTCAACGTATTGTTGTGAAACATTGTTTTTATGCGTGGGGATAAATTTTTTCAATCTTTTATACCAGAACGCAATTGACTATTAATATTTGAGAACAGCCAGCAAGACTCACAAAATAGCGTCTAATATAGTGGAATAACAGAGCCACAATCGTGGTGTTGGATCATATGTTGCCATAATAATAACTTGGATCTCGTTGTTTTTTCGCTACTTTATTTTCTTTTGTTGTTTTTTCATATAAGTAAAACGTATTTAGAAAATTTAACAAAATATTATAATTATAAACAGATAATTAAAATTTCACAATATATATTATAAATAAAAACTAATACAAAACCAGAGCAATAACAATTTTTAATTAAATCCAACATACTATCTTTTCAAGTCCATTCATCAAGATATAAATCGATTTTTTCATCAAAAATACCTTTCTTCAATTTTATTCTATACTTTACTTTTGCCCAATATGATTCAATTTATTGAGTGTTTGTCATTGATTCAGGGTTCATAAAATATAACCTATGGTTAACATTTTTATGCACAAAACCAAGGGAAGCAATATTGTTATAAGCCTCAATGAATCGCTCATTATTAAGATTCCTGGTTTGCATCTTTCCAAGATAATCGACAGTAAAGTATCTTGGGACCTTTTTGAAACCCTTTGCATGTAAACATTTGCAGGAGAATAGCTTGTGTCGGCGATTCCAGACTTTGTTGCTCGGCCCCTATGACGAAAAAGACTTTCATCAATTTGGTATACAATTTGGTATAATTATCTCAAATGTTTTAGTAAATTCAGGTCGTTAAATAAATAAGCTGCATCATTACCCGTGCAAATTATATCGCTAATCATTCTATAATCAAAAATATAAATCACCCACGTCCAAAAAGCTCCAGTTATAATCAACTCAAAATTAACAAAACAAAAATTATATAATTTTCCAAAAATCCATGACGAACAAATTAGAAATATCCAATATTGCGGAGCGACCACTTCATCGACATAGGGCATATAATTCTAGTGATTCCGTAATAAAACTTTAAGTAAAATAAATAAATTACCCTGATAAATTAGAAAACCACAAAAATATCGATTAAGACACCCTATGACAGAGATCTACAGTAGAAAATTCCGTTCGCAAACTAATATTAATATCTTCTAAATAAAAAGGAAGGAACGACATCTTTCAGAAATTTATGAGCATTGGATACGTCGAGCAAATCTGTCTAAATTACTTAGGTTCGGAAGGGTCCATAGGAACATTTAGGACTGATCGAGTAACTTGTGTGAGACAAGAGTTCTACCAGAAATAAAAGCAACCGCATGTATATTTAAATTGATCCATAAAAATTCCGACTCCAGCAATGATCAATAAAAACTAAAAGTTTTATTCATAATAAATTAATAAATAGAAGATAAGAGTTATAATCATGATAAGTTGATCAGTGTTCGACATATGAGCTGAACGTTCCGAATACTGGCGAACCTACCGCGCATAATCCCTAAAATTCCTATAAAAGGTAATGTAGATAAATAAAAACATAAATTACCTAACAAGACACTTCAGCGTATTCAACAATCGTCGTACCAAACTTTGCCAAATAAAATTAAGTCTCCAACATACATATAAAATAACAATCCAACGCGAATTTCTGCTGTACAATAAAGTCAGAAATGCCAATCCAACACCGGTAACCATCTAAAACGAAAGAAATAGGAACTGACATTTAAGAAAATCAATTTTGGAAAAGTCAGAATAATTACTTGGGTTCTTTTCATCAGATGCACACTAACAGGAGACACACCAACAGGCATTAAGCAGGCAAAATTCTCGAAGCATGCCTTCACGGTTGTATATATACTGGCGCGTGTTTTGAAGGCATCCATTTTTCGTATCGATGAATAGACATTCGCAAGATATTAAAGCACGCACTGAGGACCCGGGGAGAAAAGGAGTCGAGCTCCCAGAATGTAATTTTAAAAAGTTAATTTCATCATTAATTTTGGCCTGAGTCTTAGCTACACCACTTGATTTGACGATCCATACATTAACCACGAACGACGCGGGTTAGGTCGGAAAAATGCAATCGATGAGATATAAAAACTTTCATTGTTTCCTTATGAAGAAATATATCATGTGTCATCCTCACCGCACTGCACCAATCAGGAATAATTGAAAGTAATGGCAAGTATCAGAAATCACTTAAGCCGCGAAAATGCGAATTCAATGTACCATAAATTACTCCAATAAATTAAGTCACAAGCGCTAGTTTTCTTTTGCGATCAATTTTTCATAACCGCGACAATCGAATAGGCTAAGGTAACTCAATTAGCTACAAGGGGATGGTGGTTATCGGACGCAACTATATTAAAATCGATAAAAATTTTCCAATTAATGGATAGAGGAAGTACAATGTCATTAATAAATAAAATTTGAAATTACATAAATGATCTCTTCTGTGATAATGATGGTAATATTTAATATGTCGTAAGCTAGCTTATGTATAATAATAATGATAATTTGAACCTCACATTGTAGATGATATTGATAATAATATTTTTGAATCGTTTTAATGACCCCTTATGAGATAAAAAATAATGATAATAATTGGCCGATTTCAGACTATTCCCTGTGAAATAATAACATTAATTTTAGATTCCACAAATTGCCTCTTATTAGGACAACGATAATCGCACTGTCTCTTATGCAATAATAATAATGATTTTAGAATCGTATGTATGACCACTTATATGACAGTAATAATAATATTTAAAGCCATTACGATTTTCTATCGGGTAATAATAGTAATATTAACATCTAGAAATCTTATAAATAATATATTATGTTGGGATAATTATAATGACATTTAGGAAAATTTTGGAAAAAATAATTACAAAGAAAATCATATTGCAAGCGCCCCATACTGGTAAATAATTTTAATATGTTTATTCTAAAATCTTAGTATTTTGAAATTTTTTATTTATCAATTTTCAACATTAAAAATGTCTCGCGGTCAATAATTTTGTTTTCATTGTGTGGGGTTATAGGTGATAGGTATGACCATGACCCCAACCATAAAATTCTATCTCCCTACCACTGGTTACCCGTTGCTAGGCAACGTTGGTACTGTAACCAATGGATCTGTGACCGTCAAAGGTGAGCTTTGTTTCCAAAACTGCTAAGACCCGGTCTACAGCTGGTTCAGCGAGCTACCGATGAAAGGTCTATGCTCATCTTATCTTTTTAGGTTCCTTACTTTACTTTACATCACATGGTCTTTACCCCTCAGAGAGTTGTACTAACAAATGAATAACAAAGAAGATTTTATTTACTCATACATGACACTATCAAGATCATTTCTGTCCCAATTGCAATTTGTGTTGTTTTTGCCGTTTTCTTTCTGCCCTCCCTGGTATTGCACGGGATTTCGGTTGGAATGGCTGCTGTACGGGGCTTGTCACATCTTTGTAGGCGACTTGGGCTGGGGCGAATACCAAGGGATAGGCAACGACCTGCCCCTCTTGGCCCGCCGCTACGGCTACTTCCAGCCCGCTAATCTGAACCTTCCGGGCTTGGTTCAGGGCTCTCTCTTCCTGCCAGCCCTTCTGTGCCGCGTCGATCTTTTGGTAGAGCTACTTCACTCTAGCCGGCTCGGACCACGTAGCTCTAAACCGTTGCAGCTCGCGGCTTCGTTGGAGGCACTGTTGATGTAAGTCAGCGTTTTCCTTACGGATGATTTTTAATTCTTTGCCAATTCTCTTCATAACATCATCCATTGCTTTACCTTAATAACAAATCATATATAGGGTATATTGCAGAGAATTAATTCGGAAAAAATAAACGAAAATTTCGGTTCCCACCCCGTTGTCGTCGTCATTTCTGGAAGCATGTTCGTTCTTCGCCTTAACTTTATAGTTTAGATTAATAAAAGAGAAAAATTTTCTACTACAACTAATTTATTAGAAAATACAAAACGCAATTCAAAGATTAGTTAATTTTGACGCGGTCGATTGTCAGATAAGCGCCTCCGCGAATAGGCGTGTTCTTCAGCGCCCCGATCTTCCAGAATATCTGGTTGGAGAAGGCTTTTCGGGACCACTAAGAGTACGGGCGCGTCACTCTCCAGCAACGCCGAATCTCGATGGTCGTACGTGATTCCGTAAGATGGCAGGTGCCCGTCCGAACTGGGAATCCGCCCACTTGCGATGTCCCGGTTGATCCTGGCGAGGTGTTCCTTCTGCCGCTTCACTAAGAATCGGTATCGCCATTCTAATTGTTCCAATCGGTGCAGTTCACCTTCTGCTTTCTGTCGAATTTCTCGAGCGGGGTTTCGACCCGGCTCCCTCATGATGAGGACGCTAGGGAGCTCGACGTCGGTTGTTGATCTATTATTACTCCTGTTCGGCCACTCGGGGGTACCATAAGTTGATATGGTATATCCCCGGTCCCATAATGCTTGCCTATATCTTCCGGCAAATCTGGTCGGCACTGTTAAAGTAGTGCGATCCACGTCCTCCCAATCACGGGTATGGGTGCCTGTTAATAACGATATTAATGGTCATCAATCTAAATCGATTGCTTTCCTGACGATAATTAATTTAAACTCATAATGGGAGTTTTAGAATAATTTTAGCCAAATTCTTAAATCAAACTCAGAGTTATGCAAATCCGATTTATTTTACAAAAACTAATCGTTTATGTTTAACCACAACATTTATTTAAATTAAATATATTCGTTTTCAAAAAATTATACTTAGGTGATAATGATTTGAAATTCTTAATAGGGGTCATCATGAGGGTAATTTAATATTGATCTTCTAATTATTATAATAGAAAAAAATTCACTAATTCTAGTAGTTTATTTGTAGCAAAACGAAATGAAATCAAATAATTCTAATGCATCAAGAGTCGTATTAATAATATTCTGTTGCCTAATGCTAAGGGCTGAGCACCCTAATAATAAAGTAAGATTAGATCAATTTGAACAATCAAAACTACCTCAAAAGAGGATTTATGTGGTATATCATTTAAATCGACAAGATAAATCAATTTAAAATATACAATAGTTACGTGAATATATCTAATTGAAAATTTAAATTTCAGAAAAATTCATGCATATCCGAGGAAATTTTAGGATAGTTAGGGATTAAGTCAACGGGTTTTCTCCATATTACTAAGCGGTTCACTCTCTTTTTCTAGATTCTTGCTTTGAGCCAAGAATGACCGTTACGGAATAACGAGGATCACGATTAATTTATCTAGTGTGAGCGACGTGAATAGAGAGAGACATTTTCTACAAATCGCCGGTAACTTTAGTTGTTTAGAGATTTGGTGATTAGCTAATTTCGGTCTAGGAGCACCTTGGATCGTTAGGTCGTAATTTTAATTGCGCGAACACCAAAAAGAATAGTAATATAACGATTGAATTGTAAGTTTTATTGAATATCAAAACATAGCTGAGATAGTCGTACTTGGCATGTAATTATCTGTAGGAATGTGGCTTCAACCATGACTAAGAGTTGCATGGGTTCGAAAGTTGCGCGCTTCAGGCATTTGTCAATTCGGATCCTCGATCAGAGCATCTTCCATCGCTTTCGTTCGAATAAATTCACTAGATGAAGTTGTTGCCATTGTAATGTCCGCTAAAACTATTGGGATGCGTCTAGTTCCACTTACAATATATACTCGTGGCGTCAGTAGGTGTGTACTGCCACGTGGCAGAGCTGACATTTCGACGAGACTGATGATTGGTGGAATTCTGGTTTCAAATTCTTCCATTGATCGGTGGCAGAGAAAATATATTCAGAGAGAATTATGCACACCGACTGTATTTTTGACGATTCTCTTACTCAGTTGCGGTGTTGACATGCTACGTCACCTGGTGTCATGTGTTTGCATGCTGCTTTTCTGGCAATGGAAGATCTGCCGAATTATCGATCGGGAAATTTCTTCCTATTTTCTATTATTTTATTAGTGGATATTTCCTATCCCTTCGACGTGTCCAGTTAATCAAGCGGCAATTGATTGTCAAACATGGATGTTGTGGAGATATTTATACTGCCATTGTTCGGTTCTTATTGTCAGTATCCTCACTTCGATCTCTACGGCTGGTTCTAATGGTCTATTATTATATCATTCAATCTATTCAGACAATTTTCCTCCGAAATCGGCTTCGTCTCGACCGGTCCTCTAAACCTCAATCCATATTCGCCATTTATCAGCGTTCGGGAGAACTTCCTTATCAATATGCGGATCTACAATTTGCAAGATCTTTACCTAATGCGTCGATACAATCTTCTATCGGAAAATTAACCTATTACGGATATGTTAGTTGGATGCATTTATATTTGTGTTATAACTCAATTTGGTTCGAAGGAGTGTTCAATGCGTGGAAGTGTCGGCATGCGGTTGAAAGGTGCAAAGCCAGAAAGGTTGATGACGTCCTGTTCATATAATAAACTTCATCTACTTACATTTTATGATATGTACAAGATTTGTAGTTACTTAATTTGTATTGGTTTATTTGGGGTATCTCGTTATGGAATTGCTAAATTGTTTAATTACTCCTGTAATAAACTTGCGGAATCATTATTATCAATAAAGGACATGGAATTGGTTGACTATTTACTCATGATTATAAAGGAACCCGTGTCAATTACAATTTACGAAAGGAAACTAATTAAGACTTTTCTTACACTATTTTCAACGAGTAATGATCTATGGGTGTCTATTTAGTTTTTGATAATTTTATTTAAATCAATAGATTTTACGCCTTGGTTTCTAAATAATGATTGAACTATGGGAATTTTAGTTTAGTCCTAATTTTATTGTACTAAATTGTTGTCTAGAAGGTTTTGTTCGGTTAACGTTCTATCAATAATTTATTCAATGGTCCGCAAGGTTAGTTATTTAATCCTAGTCTTAGGTTAGTTAATCGTTACTAATCTATAAGATTATTAGATTTGGTTCGGCTTATGTAATTAATAACTAATAAAAGATTTATTTTTTTTAAAGATTTTTAGAAGCTCGATGCATCGATTTCCGCAAGCCCCTTTCCCTTTCATCTCAAGTTGATCCTAGGAAATTCTTATGTTGATATTAGTTTTTAAGAGTGTCCACTGGACTACTCTGTTAATATTTTAGCCGTTGAGTAATAATATTTTAGGTCGATTTTTCGGGAGCGGGTAGAAAGGTAGTCAACCAAAAGATTGCCTCCCGATCTCCCAGCTACCCCTATGATAATGAAAGAGTTGACGTTCGAGTCCGTCGTTACCAACGGCGAGATCTCTAACGGGCACGGGCTGTTGGCGGACTTACACCGCACTTACACTACTCGAATCTTTATGTAATATTTTAATAGCTTGTCGGTGTGTGGCTGTGGGCCGGAAAAATTTCGATATGATAAATAAGTTCGTTCGTATATATATTTATTCGATCAGTATTAATATCATTTTTGACATCTCTCTCATCTAATTCACATTCATCAGCAAGTCATTCTTGCTTACTTTAATTAAACAAATTTGTCTGGTTCAGTAGTTAAATAGTATCGTTGTCGAGTTTTCACAAAATTGCTTAAAGAAATGATTCGTCCGTTACAGGCTCGCTTAACTGATAAACCGAATGATTTTTTTGTTTTAAGGTTAAAATTATGTGAAAATGAATCGGTATATATACCTATTCTGTGACCTTAACCTTGCGTGTTAAATTTGATGTAGTAAAACAAAATTTGACTTTGGGAATTTATTTGTATTTTCTAACTTTAATTTCTTAATTTTTGATTTATTTTGACAATTTATTCTTTTAATAAATAATTGAATTATTTCTAATTCAAATTATTTAATTTTAGTTCTAACTTGAATGAACTTTTGTTTCTTTAAGTAAATTGTCAATTTTCGGTCAAAAGTTTCGTGTTTTCGTGTTATTTCTGTGTTTGTTTCGTGCGGATCTTGTTGCGTTCTGTTAATATTTTTATTTATTTTTATGTCTTTAATTTTATATTTTAATTATTTCTTTCTCATATTTTAGCATGGTTAATTGGTGTTTTTTGGGTCTGGTGTTAAATCTACGTGCTGTATTTGCGTACTGTTACCGATTCATTTAAACAAAATTGTGTTTTGATCCAACAATTGGCAGCTTTATTACCATTAATTTTTGGTGTAATATCAGCAACTTGAATTGCAAATACTGTAAAAAGTGCCAAAGAATTTCAATTGATTGACAAAAACAAAAGTTTGGAGTATGAATCTTTTAAGATCTATATCAAGTCGTGGGATTTGTGATTATTTAAAATCAATCGATAAAGATAAAAAACTAAAACCTATTTTAAAGTTAAAAAATATTAAAATCCAAGTTGTAATACATAGTAATGAAACATTTCTAAAACCATATGCTAAAAATGAATGATAATTTTATTCCATGTTGGAATAAAAATACTAAACTTTAATCACAGTTCTGTTTACCAAGATCTTTTATGGTTCTGAAAAAACTGTCTTGTTAAAAATGCTATTGATTCCTAATTTTATAGATTATGATAATTTAATAATTTTTAGAAAAACAATCGATCAGCCAGAAATGCAAATTCTTTTTCATGGATTTAATTCTTGATTCTAAAAACAAGATATTATAAATTTATTTCAAAATCAGGACAAAATTGATGATAAAGTACTATTCAAAAATCTATGTGAAAATCTTTCGTAAGAATTGGATACAACTTTAAATTAAATATCAGTTTTTTATTATTTATTAAAACCCAACAAAGCTATTGGTCTTGACTGGTTGCAATTATCATTCTTTCGATTGACAAAGAATCTGTTTTCGTGTCTGAGGTGCTTGAATGTTTCATTATCCCCGCTCGGATATTTTCTTTTAATTTTTCCAAACATCTCAGCTACGCCCTCATTTCTTCATATTGATCCTTCAATAATTCATTTTGCTGTTTTAGTTTTTTAGCCTGAGCGGGTCGATTCCACGTCTCTTCTATCCAACGGCATCTTCTGATTAATGACTCTGCGCGTTGTGTTTGGTGGAGAGCTTTGTTGTGGTATCGTGCCACGTCCTGTGTAAATCTTTCTATTTCGGCTTTATTTTTAATCTTTTAATTTGGTGCTAAGAGATACATTTGAAAATTCTATTGACGATAATGACGAACAGTGAAATTTTGAGCCCATCGGCTGGTCAACTCCTTGTTTATGTCAAGGTCCATCAAACATTTCCGTTCTATTTTTAGGACGGAATTTCATGTTCTTACATACCTACTCGTGATGAGAAAAATATTTAGTTATTTTTGCATTTTATTTATTTTTATTTTCAAAGTTGAAGAAAATCCTTCTATGTTGAAATTTTTTATATGTTGGAATTTACCTTAAGAAAGGATATGACAAGGTTTGTAAATGTTTGTGATAATTAATGAAAGTTTATTCCAAGCATGAGTTGTATTTTTTATTTAACCCCACTTTTCAGCTCATTAAATGTCATTAGAAATAAAAGAAGATTTTCTAATTTAATAACACAATAAAATTTCTTTTTAATTCTTATTCTAGTTAAAAGAATATAACTGCTAGGTATTTCTTCGGGTTTCTCGTTTCCTCCAGCCATTGGGTATCCTATCATCTATTCCTCCCCATCTTCCTCTAATTCATCGATCGCGGGTAATTAGTAGAAGGCAAAATTTTAAATTTAAGTGATTAAATATGCAAAGAAATAAAAATAGAACTAAATAAAAACATTCAGTATGTTCTGAAATTCGATTTAGAGTTGATATTCGAGTAAACAAGTGATCGCACTTTAATTCTTCGTTTTCTCAAGGTTTCCATATCTTGCATCTTCTTTTTTTATCTGATTTGTCAGAAAATAATTTCTTTACATGATTAAATGTACATTTAATTTTAGATATTTTTAATTTTTGTTCTATGTTTCTTTTATTAATTTGATAATTTATTAAATTGATAATTTACCAGATACATTATTCTGTATCTGGTAAATTATCAAAAAAAAATCTGCTCTTAACTTCCTTTTGCTTTACTACAGTATTTCTTCTTTCTGGCTTCTGGTATTACATATTTTTCTGGCTTTTTTTCATTTTTATTCTTTTTGTATATTTAATCCTTCCACGTGGCCGGACATCAACCAACAGGTTGGCGGGTAGTCAATTTTTTTGAATTTCTTATCTAAAAATTCTATTTTTGTCAATTTGGCATCCTCTTATATATGGTAATTTCCTCATGAATTTTTTGATGCGGTAAAACAAAACGCCGATACGTTTTTTTAAATTTGGTTAGATTGTTCCTACTTTTCGAATTTCTATCTTTTCCTTTTAGATGAGTTATGAATTTAGTTTAGAGTTTGATTATTTTATTTGTTTTCTAAACATTCATATTTTTTCTACAAATTTGGAGTAACGTTTTCTGTTTTTATCGTTTTGTTATTATTTTTTATTTATTTTATGTTGTTATTATTAGTCTTTTCAAATTTCTATTACTTTTTATTCCCTTTTGATGTTTAATTGCTACTAATTCATCCTTTTCATTAATTTGTTTTTACCGCTGCCAGATTTTATGTATTGTCGTGACAAATGAAAAAAAATATTTTTATTGTCCAAGTCGTATATTTTTAATGTCCACATTGAAAATTAGTAAAAAGCTAGTTCATAATTTGAACAATTATTGGTTTAATGTGTACAATTTTATACATTTATGACCACATGACATGTAGTAAATGAACTATATCATCGCAGTCTTTTATAATATCTTCACAGCAACAACATGATTGTAGGTTGATCTTGACATTATTAAAGGTGCTGGGTTACTGGGTGTTGAGATTTTGGAAACTATATGGTTATTACCCCATACAAATATTTTAGCTTACCATTCGGCACCCTTAACTAAGTAACGTTGAAACTGTGTTCGAGTGGGTTGATCATCCACAAAAAGTAAGCGCTATTACTAATCCTGTAATTGACCGGACGATCAGTGGGTCTGTTAAGTATAGGCTATTAGCCTAAAAAATTGAGTCATTCTGACGTCACTAAACAGTGACGTTTAAAAATAATGTGATGACGTTTAGTGACGCCACGAAAAAAAATTACCAAATTTAGAATTACGCAATTGAAAATTACTAAAAATGGAAATGCGTCATCGGAAAATTACTAAATTTGGATTTCCGATGACGCGGGTTTAAAATTAGCAATTAAATTATAAATATAGTAATTTTATTATTTTTAATTATAAATATTTAGTATAAATATAAAAACAATTTTAGTAGGGAGGCCGATAACAAAACCAATTTAACCGATCCGAAAGAAATCTAAAAGTAGACCAGATTGATTTAAGTCGACAGAAGGTTGATTTTAAGAAAAAGAGAAAATTACTGAAAGAAAGAAAAACATCTGCCTAACTGAATTTAGAAAAACTCTTATCGAAGAAAATTGGATTGTCGAGAATTTGAAAATCTCATTGGAAAACTCAAGATTTTATTTATCGTTACTGTGAGAAAGAAGACGAACCAATTCACTGATTTTATTATTACAAGTGGAAGAAAAACAAATCGTAGAACCTATTTAAACCACTGCCAGAAGGGAAAATTAGGGAAGAAAATTGCAAATTATTGTGCTCGAAGAAAAAGTTGATTTTAGGTAAACAATTAGATTCAGATCAAAGGAAGAACAAATATTGATAATTATTTTTACAAAAGCAATTCAATTTTAAAATTCGTTAAACGGCCTATCAGTATTGACATTTCGAAGAATTCCACTCGATTCAAAGTTAACAAATCTCTTCCGATCATACCCGTTCGAAAAGGAAATTAATGGGAAAAGTTTGGAAAACTTATTCGTGAATTTTATCGGAAAAATCAGAAAGTGTTTGGAGAAGTTATTCTTGAATTTTGGATACTCATTATCCAGAGAAGGATTTTTGGTACATATTATTTATTTAATTAAAAGGAAAATAACATTTAAAAGCGGATTCCTTAATCCGGCTTATAAGTAATTTAATTAAAATTAAAATCAAGTAGTATCCAAAGTAGTTGACCACTTTCGGATACTCGGGGTGCCCCAAAATCAAAAAACTTTCTTGCCCTCTGTTTCTTAGGATAAGTCGTTGCGTCTGTATAGTGACCATCGACTTCTTGCGGGCCATTTGGCAGGGATCATTTGATCCAGATATCTTTCAAGCATTGTAATTATACACTTATACATTTGTAAATTTCGAACTACTGCCAAATAAATTTTATAAGTAATTAAATGTCTTTGTCTTATTTATTTGCTTAGGACCACAACCGACCTTTTTACATTTTGATCAGTTTACATTTTATATTAGTAATTTTATTGTTATTGATTTGTACTCAGATAACGAACTGTGTTAAGATCTTAGTCCCCCATCATCTCTCATATTTTTTGATCTTAACAGGTCTGTGCTAGATTTTGACGTTTAGGTCCCATTATAATGTTAGCCCCCATGGTTCTACCCGTTATCATTATATCTACTCCTGTAATCCTCATTGTCGCTGTTTGTATTAGCGATTTTACTATGCTCTATACATCCTTCGTGAATACAAAAATATCCTCAAAGTATCTCTATTAAATATATCACTATTATAACCATTGTGTTCCTTATTAATGTTATTGGTATTATCATTGTTACTATTATATGTATTGTCCATATCAATTGTTATTGCTATTATTATTATTGTTATAATTACCATTACCATTATTATTATAAGTATTGTTATTGTTGTTACTATGATTATTATATATATTTATTGCTGTTACTATTATTTGTCTCGTTCGTAAATATTATTATTATCATTATTAATATACCACGTCTATGTATTATTATTATTGTGATTATTATCATTCTTATTGTTATCATTACCTTCATTATTATAAAATTTTTACAATTACTGCTATTATTATCGTTATTCTTTTTATTATTATTTCTATTGTTAAAATTATTATTACTAATTTCGTCAGTATATATATCTGTAATTTGACCTCTGTAATAACTTTGTGTGTTATTTTTATTGCGATAAAACAAAATTTGACCTTGAAATTATTTGTGTTATCTAAATCTAATTTTATTATTTTCTTCATTTTTATCCGCAATTTATTTCTTCAATTTTTAATTGGATTTCTTCAAACAAAAATATTTTATTTTAAATCGCTTTATTCATTATTTTCTACTTTTGTATAAATTACTGATTTTTGGTCAAATTTTCTAATTATTATGTTATTTTTATTTACTAATAATAATAATTGATAGTTACCCAATCGTAATCAAATTTTCGCTAAGGTCTTCATTCATTATCTCTGTTCAAGTGGATATTGTTAT
This sequence comes from Schmidtea mediterranea, assembly GCA_022537955.1. Taxonomy (NCBI): domain Eukaryota; kingdom Metazoa; phylum Platyhelminthes; order Tricladida; family Dugesiidae; genus Schmidtea; species Schmidtea mediterranea. Next base: position 313,786,678 of record CM039679.1, on the reverse strand, counting down.
GGTTATTATTACTATTAATGCTACCTTTGGGAATTATCTATTGAGATTATTAACACTAATGTTATTTCCAACCTTTTTTTAAAGTGATTATTATTATTAGTACTTTTATATAACTTGTCGTTTTTCAATCAAATTTTATAGTTGTTATGTTATTTTTATGTAAATTTCATGCGATTCTTGATGCATTTTGTATTTATTTTACTTTTATGTTTTTTGATTTTATATTTATTTATATTCTATCAAATTTTTGGGTGTTTAGTTGATGTTGTATTTTAAGTTATCTTGGTGCTGGGTTTTCGTGCTATATTACTGATACATTTAAACAATTTTTAAGGCTATTTGTGTTCTGGCCCAACAAAAGTAAAGAAAATTAAAACTGAAGGTTTGTCAAAATTAATATTTTAAATAGGGATATGCATAAAGTATATCGATACATAGTAATAATAAATGACATTTAAAATTACTTTTCACAAATAATAGCTGATATTTTTCAACGAATATAATAAATGTTATGGTCCGAATATAATTTTCGAAAAGCTACTGAAGGTCTTTTAACAAACTAGATTTCTCACAAACGTAATAATTATAAAGAATGAAGAGTTGTGAAAACTATGAGTGAGTTTTTGCTTGTTCAACACTGCCTTGTATATCACGATTGTATTTTGACGCGGTAAAACAAGTAACTTTTATTTATTAAATTAATTTTTCGTTTTTATTATTAATTTTTCAAGTTTTGTGTATCGAACTTGATTTAAATTTTTAATTACTTATTTTTCTTTTAAACTTTACGTTTTCTTTCCCAGTTTAATATTTTAGTTTTACCGCTCAAAAGTATATAGGCATTTTCGTGCTAAACAAATAAAATTGATGGATTACATCAGTCTTTGCCTAATACTAATAAAAATTCAGTTAATGATTCGTTGCATAATATTATCAAATATGCTGATTCGATTGTTCTTTCAAGTCCTGGGAGAAGTTTCCAAAATTCAATGCTAACAATCTCAATTCAGTTCACAATAACTCTAATAATCATCTTTCTAACTTCAACAAACAATTTCAATTCAACGCAATTCACCAATCTGTGTCATTGTATAATCAGTCAAGCTCAAATATTTTAAGATCAAGGAGTTATGTGGTTAGAAAAAATATGTCTACTTAGAATATAAAACATTAATTATTTCTGTATGTATGTAAGAGACTATATTTTAGAAAAAATTCATCAACTATTTTACCAAATACATGTAATTTTATTGATGATTGTCCATTTGGATGCAATTAAACGACATACGTTTAACGATAGTATTTTTCATGTGTTTATATGATCTGAATACCTTTGGGGTGTGTGCGCGTTAAAATCTTATTTCACCGAAAATGCCAACTAAAGCTTTTTGTTAGATTAATGGATCCTAAAATATGAAGAGGATCAATTATATGCAGACCTAAGATTTCTGGGCCCCAGAGCACAGATCCACGCATAATAAGCCTACATCACACACACGGACACGGAAACTCACAAACACTAAAATAAATAGTCAAAATTATGTTAGAAGATATATTGTACAGGAGATTTCCAATATCATTTAAGACAATGACGTAGACCAAACTACGTGACTTTAATTTATATACAATTTATTGCTAATGAAAATATAATTGTAGTTCTACTCTGCCAAAGAAATTCCATCAACAACATTCAAGCAAGACATATTTAATTTGGTTACCAAGTCTTGAAAACGATAGAATTTCACAGGAAACTGTATGTCAATGCACGAGATGGAACTCCAACAATGACTGGATAGTTAAAGGGTTTTATTTAAATTATTAAGAGTTTCATCACAAAATAAGAACACACTGTTTTAATCATAGGGTAGCATTGGTAACAATATTCATCGTTAAGAGTTGAAAAGTGAAATTGACTCAGAAATAAAGATGGTAAACTTCTTTAATAAATCAAAATATAATCCATTTTAAAAAAATAAGTTTGTCAAAAAATACGGCTCAAATTTTTCAAAATTAGTATCAGAATGATATGATCTTGAGAACAAAAATTGTATTATTATAAAAGGTTACTAAAAACGCATAAAATTTTTGCCAGTTTACCGAATCATGCAAAGAGGGGATTCCTTGGAATTGTGCTGCTGAATTATGAAATGGGAAATAATGTGAAATCGGGCACAGGGTGGGGGGGTTAAATAAAAGAGCCCAATTTATTCAATAAAACAATAGATGCCAAATAAAACCGAGAAACAAATCACATAATTTATCGATCAATTCACAGGCTGCCCATTGAAGGTAAGAGAAAGATCAATCAATTTCCTGCTTAGTTCCCGGTCGTTCTCAGTGAATTCCATGCTTAATTCCCGCAATGTTGAGGCGATTCTCGTTGATTGAACGTCGGCAGCACTGACCGCATGCATCCATTTATGCCTGGCATCACCGGAAACGATCACCAGGGAACCCTCGGGCAAAGGTACCTTGATCGATACCGCGCAGTTATTCCCCATCTAACAAAATGATATTAAGACAACTAATCGATTATTGAGATACATTTTCGTGGTTTTCTGAACATACTGAAGAAAAGAAAGCTTGGGAACTCTCATCGAACATGTCGGGAAACCCAGGAGTGAAAGTTAAATAAGTCGATGATTGCACATTTATGGTTACCAGCCGCTCGCCCCATAACCAGAAATCATCGAAATGAGGATCAATCGATGCCCCTCTAGTAGGATTGTATTCCAAATTACATAATTCGACTGGATTGAAATCTTTGAGCTCAGGAATATCAGAAAATCTATTAACAAATCTTTCAATATATTCTGGTAAACCTTGAAATTTTGTCAGATTTATTTTACGCTTTTTAAAGTTAACTTTCGGTCCAAAATCCTGATAAAAAAATTTTTTTATTTATTAGTAATTGTATTATATATATTTACCTGTTTCCTACGACCAGATTGAGAATCTACCCATGAATTACTACATATTCCACCTAATAAATAATTTTTATCATCTTCAGTCAAAAAGTTTTCTATTAGAATAATTCCATTTAATTCAATATTAACCTTATGAAACTCTTCACATTTAAGATCAGAAATGCAGTTTTCTTTAACTATTTTAGATATTTTTGGACAGAAATAACAAGCTATGCAATTTTGATTTTCGATTTTGATTTTATTTGGATTACACGAAGAACATGTTCTTATACCTTTGCATGTACAAAGTTTCATAATTGAATTATTGTAATTAACAAAAGCAAGAATATATTATTTAAACAAATTCATTTCAAATTTCATTGAATAAATTCTATTAAATTTTAAATATTTATTAATACCGATAGATTTAAAATTAAAAATTTTCAATATTATATACCGGCTAGAGATGAAACTAAAATTACAAAAGTCGAAATTGACATAGTGAAGAAAATGAAATGGTATTCATTTGATCAGTATAAAAAAAGCATCTAATGTTTGGTTTATTACATTATCAGTAGATAAATTAAAATGGTTAAATGGTGTTTCTATTGTTCAGCATTTTTCAAAAAGTTTATGTGTAAACATGTTGTTGGCATGGCAGCAAACCATCACTTGCTGCTATGAATGTTAAAATTGGTAAAAAAAAAGCCGTCATGGTAGACCAGTAAAATCCAATAAATCGTTACTGGTTCAATAAAGGTTTGTTTATTGAAATTCAGCGATTCTCAAATAGTGTTCCTCAGAACCCTAAAGTTCAGTGTAAATTCTTAGGGGTTCAACAGGATTAATTGATCTAACCCTAAATATTATCATTTTGGTGGGTTTCTAGGTGTTGATATTTTGAAACTATATGGTTGTTACCCAGACAACCCCATACAAATATCTTTCGCTTACCACTCTTCTTACCGGTCTTCTTTGTGGTGGGTTACAGGGTTTCAAATCTTGCTTATCCTTCTAGTTGCCCTCGTAACGCCATACAAAATGATTCTGATCCACTTGGCACCCGTTGCTAGGCAACGTTGGTAATGTGTTCAAGTGGTGGATTGTCCGCAAAAATTGAGTATTATCGCTAGTACTGTAATTGCTCGGACAACCCTCGGGTTCACGAGCTGTCGATAGAAGACCTGTGCTCGCTTTTGATTCTTAGGTCCCATTATTCTCCTATCTCCTTCAAATGTTAACCTATACTCTTATATCATTTATCTTTATGTCCATTCCCATAGTCCTTCTTATCGTTGTCCATGCTGATGATTATTCTTTGGCCTGTACACCCTTTGTTATGTTAAATACACCCACATTATATCTTTCACCCTTATCCATATTATAACTACAATGTTTCCCATTAATATTACTAGCATTATCATTGTTGCTATTATATGTATTACCTTTATTAATTGTTACTACTATTACCTATATTATTATTTTTATTACTATAACTACTATTATATTTATTGTTATTACTACTATGATTATTACTACTATTATTATTATCATAATTATTATCATCATTACTACAAATACCATGATTATCACTGTTATCATTATTATCATTATTATTATCATAATTATTATTATTATTATAATTACCATTACCCTTATCATTATCGTTATATTTATTAAGATTTTGTAGGGATCCTTTTTTATTCCTCAGCGTTAAAATTTTTTATTGATATACAACATTTGCCGTAGTCCATCTATAATTTTCGGCTTTCGGTAAAGTATTTTTGTAAATTCGAAAATTTTAGCAGCGTCCCGCCCTTATTTTACGGTTCATCCCTATTCTACCGTTTTCGACAAAGTATTTTCATTGACTCGGAAAATTTGAGCAGCGTTCCGCCCTTATTTTACGCATTCCATTTTTACGTTACTATTTTTGTTAAGTATTTGAATTAGTTCGGAAAATTTGAGCAGCGTCCCGCCCATATTTTCCGCCTCAACTCAAATTAAATTTATTTAATTCTTATTAAAAACATTATTTTTCATGATTTTGGTCGTCCGGATTAATCTTTTTCCGATGGCTATTCATTTTAACTGTTGCAACGATTTCGCAATTCTCCCCGCTTCCCATTCCCTCTTTTTGTCCTTAAGATCTATTTATGTTCATTTCATAGTTAATGAGTGCCCACTGGACTACTCGGTGTTAGAGATTTTGAGCCGATTGTTGTTAAAAATTTATGTCAATTTTACAGAAAACGGATGGTGAAGGAGCAGCCAATAAACTACTCATTTACCCTCCAATTTCCCCTATATACGGATAATATTGACGTTCCAACTCCTGCGTTCCGCACGCTGAGCCTTCACGGGTACATATCATTGGCGATTTTCCACGCACTTACATGCATCTGTACTATGTAGATTTTGCTTTCTTGCGTTATGTGTTGGCTGTGGGCCGGAAAATAACAAATATATTTTACCATAGCATTTGGAATAAAAGTTTCGATGCACTAAGGCTGTAGATATAAAATATTTATTCAGCATATTACATCGGCTACATACATTTGAAATTCATTGTATCCATTCCATAAAATTTACTTCGAAAATCCCATAAATTTAATTCGATAAATCATCTATAAATTCAATTGGAAAAACAAAATTATCCATAAATTTAATCTGAAAAATCATCCATAAATTCAATTGAAAAATTACCCACAAATTTGATTCAAAAAATCATCCATAATTCAATTGGAAAAACAAAATTATCCATAAATTCAATTTGAAAAAACAAAAGTCATCCATCAATTCGATCTGAAAAGTCATACATAAATTCAATTGAAAAATTACCCATCAATTCCCTTCGAAAAAATCAATTTATAATATTGCACCAGTTGAGAGTGATCGTGTTCAGGCAAAACACTTACCCGTGTTAATTACCTGAATGCACGGCTCTCAACCAGTTATACAACCAGTTATACAGTTCTATAATGAAATTTTTCCTCTGAAAAATAAGACTGAAAATTTGTGAAAACACATCGGTATTTATACCTATAATTTGGCCTTAACTTGCGTGTTAGTTTTACTGCGATTAAACAAAATTCGACTTTGAAATTATTTATGTTATCTACATTAAATTTTTATTTATTTCTTAATTTAAATTGGTAATTTATTTTAACATTTTAATTAAATTTATTCATCCAAAAATATTTTATTTTTATTCATTTACTTCATTTATTTTTTAATTTTATATAAATGGTCATTTTACGGTCGAATTTTCTTGTTATTATGTTATTTTTTATGTAAATTTCGTGCGGTTCTTGATGCATTTTGTATTTATTTTATTTTAATTTTTATGTTTTTGATTTTATATTTATTTATATTCTCTCAGATTTTAAAGTGTTTAATTGGTGTTGTATCTTGTATTTTAAGTTATCTTGGTGCTGGGTTTTCGTGCTGTATTACTGATGCATTTAAACAATTCTCAAGGCTATTCGTGTGCTGGCCCAACATAAAACACTCCGGGGCCCGTAAAATTTCGACCCGCAATTTCTAAAAGATCTAAGCTATGAACTATGCAGAGTTTACATTTTCCATTCAATTGGGTCTACGAGTTACATGGTCGTGACCTTAAAACCCACATGCATAAAAATAATCATACAATATACATCAATATACGGATTCCAAGATGAAGTGAAAGAGGACATACAATCCAGTCATGATCACACATAAAGAATAGTTAATAGTCTTAGAATCATTAGTTCATTGTGTATCATGAGTTCAATATTCTGTCACTTGGGTATTCGTCTCGTTGATGCCTTGAGTTTCTTGGTTTCTGATTGATTACTTTCTTCAGCAGGTTCTGATATTTTGACGATTCGATATCTGTTGTGCTATTTGACTTTGAGATTTTGTTTAGTTTGGGGAATTGACTTCATTAGATGCCGATTGTTTGGAAGATTGGCAGGCTTAGTGAATCTCAGATAAGAAGAATAGATAGAATGTTTAGTTCAAGACTCCTTTTTTGCTGGTTTATTTAGGGTTTTGAGTTGTAAATTGACATTCTAACTTTCGTTTGTTGATTGTTTCTTTGCATCTTGAACTGAGTGGTGTTCAATTGGATTCTGTGGATAGCTGACCCTTTGTCATATTATCTAGTCTCGATTGTTTTATGATAATTGATCGGTTCGGGATTATTCATGATTCTTTGAGGTTGGTCTGAGTTTCTTCTTTTCAGTTATCAATTTTGGCTTTTTGTTCTCGATTTTCGGTTCTTTTTGTTATTTTGTAGGGTTTCTAAAGATCATTCATGATTATTTTAATATTGTTTCCTTGATGGGTGTTTCCTTTTCTTTTGACTTTCGATTTGATTTTCTAGAGTTCTGAGGAATTGAACGATCCGTTTTTCTTGTTTTAATCCTTTGATCATTGGGTATAATAGGAATTGATCCGTCCGTGATTGGTATCCTTTGGGGTTTCTCATATCTCGGCATATTTGCTACAGGTAATATTTTGCATCGTTTGATTGATTGGGGTTTTTTCGACATCTTTCTAAGGGATGTTAGGTTGTACATATGAGCTTATTACTGCTATCCTCCTTCTCATCGCCAATATCAGGCTGCTTTCGAATTCCTTGTTTTTATAACAATTTTCAGGTTCCTTTAATAGGGTTTGTTATTATTTTCTCTTGATTTTGGGAAGTTGTTTGACTTTCTGTTTCTCTCCTTTCTTTATCTCTGTTGCTTTTATTACCGTATCTGGTTTCTCGTTTCTGTGATTGGTATTAATTTTAATTTGACATCATTTATCTTTTTTGTTTGTCTTTACTACGATTTGCAAGATTCTTACGATATTCCATTTTGATTGAGTGCATTTTTTGGTTCAGTCTCATCATCTTTTGTCTTGTCGTTTATTGGTATTGTCTTTTGTAATCTCTCTTTACTGATTCGATTTATCTTTCTTGTTGTCGGGTTTTTGATTGTTGGGTTGTTCTTTGATTTTTTTTTCTGGTCCGTTCTTTATTTGTATCCGGTGTTGAACTTCAGTCATGTTTGAAATTGCTATTTCCGTAATATTCATTTTGTCTCGTTTGGCTGCATCTAGTTTCACTTGCAATTGGACGTCTTTCTTGCTCTTTTCCTGGCTTTAATTTTGAGTCCCTTCCACTCTTTTGCTACATTTATTTCTTTGTCTTTTTAGTTTTTCCATCTAACTCAATCACCACAAATTTCGTTTCTCAGTTAGCTGTCCTTTGTTGTTATTCGCCAGTTTCTCATTACTTGATTCAGTTTTTCATCAAATTATTCTCCCTCGTCTTTTTCGTTAACTGACTTGATATTTCATCTATTTCTTCGATGCTTTCGTTTCGTGTTGATACTTCCTTTACTGTTTTGCTGCTTTATCTTGCTCCGATCGTGACTTTGTTTTTGTTGTTCCTGATTTTCGTCTCTCATCTGATTGTACTGTATTTTCCAGGTTTTAAATTGCTCTCCAAGTCTACTCTTGTCCCGGATTTCCTTGATGGCTTCGGTACCTCTTAATCGGTTTATTTCAATTTCTGATTCCGATTTGATTAGCTTCTAATTGATTTGTTTCTAAATTTTTAACGTAATATCGCATCACTTGTCTTTCTCATTCCGCTTTATTCTTTGTCACATCGTCTGATTTTTAAATTTGTTTTCGCTCCTCGACTATAATATTTATATACTACTTTTATATATTATCGGATATTATTATATTCATCCCATATAATATTTATACACTACTTTTATACATTACTATATAAACATATCTATTATATAAATTATATGCACATTTCTAACTATTTATTATTTTATCTCCAAAGGGTCTACGCGCAAGGTGCGTATCCCTCCGCATCTCTCATCAATTACTGGATATATATCGATCTCACTTGGCCATTGGGTATTGGTTCATATTTTGACTTGCTTTGTTCTCTCGATTTTGAATTTTCTGTGAGTCCATCGTTTGGTTCAAACAGATTTTGTCTGTGTTTTCTCCATCTTTTGATCTTTTCTGATCGTCTACGTTATTTGGCTTTGATTGTTGTCTTATTTCTTTGTAGGCTACTGAAACTTGCTTTTTTTTAATTTCTATCTCGGTTTTCTCCCTCTTCGTTATCATCTTCCTTTTTGTCCTGGTTTTTATTACATCGAGCCTTCTCAATCCGGTTGTCCTCGGCATTTATTTCTTTGATTATATCTTCATACATCTTGATTAGCATTTTTCTTCCATTTCTGATGTCATCAATTTCTTGTTTTTTACCGCTAGGTTTTCCTTGTATTCGGTGCCATTCTCCTACCAATGTTTCTAATTCTTCTTTTCTGGACACTATTCTCTCATGCTCTCTTTTATTGTCCGTGAATTTTATTTCTCATCTCTTTAACAGGGCTTTTATCGTCTTTGGTAATGCATATTCGGATTTCATTGCTCTTTTTACTAATATATTTTCATTGCTTTCGAATTTGTTTACGTCTATGATTTCGTTATCAGATTTTCTTTTTCTCCACTTGATCAATTTTGCTGCTGCTTTATCGTATCCTCTCCCGATTGCTCCAAGAATTGGGTTTAAATTTTGTCCTATTACTTCGATGTCTTCTTTAATTTCATTTATCGTAACTAAATCTATTGCTCTTGCTTCTCGCGACATCATAACGTAATTTAACATCGTTTTTCCTTTATTGTCATTCTCATTTAGAGTCGAGTCTGTTTTTAATAATTCCCTGAGAATTTTCGTTGACATATCTTGACACTGCAATCATCATGGGTGTTTGTCCTTTCTCATTTCTGATATTTGTATGTTGTCCACATTGGTTCATTATCTCAATAATTTCCATCGTTCGTTCCTCGTTTTCGGTTTCTGTAGCATGGTGTAGGGGTGTATTACCCGCTATGTCAATTATAGTGAATAATATTGGCATTCTTTTCTTTAAGATGCTGATTTATGCTGTTGATTTTTAGCCTTTTGCGTAGTTCGTGATCATCTTTGTTACTCCTTCTAATATCTCGGTGATATTCTTGTTTCTAGTCCATTTCGGCATTATTTCCTTAGTTATTTTGATGATTGCTTCCATCTGTTCCAGTAATTAATTTTATCATTGTAGATTTCGTTATATTCTCGTTCCTGTTTCGCCTGATTACTATAACATTTTGATTTTTGTCTCTTGGCTGTTTGTGGCTCCGTTAATTTGTTTTGTCATGTCTAATAGGTTTTTCTGCCTTCCAGTTGTCATGTCTTTTCCTGGTTCTTAACTTGATTCGACACTTGTATCATTCGCTGGCTTTATTCTGGTGTTGGTATTGATCTCATTTGATTTCCTATTGCTTCCTCTCATTAGTCCCACTGCTCCGGATGGGTTCTGAGTCTGTTTATTTGGACAATTCCCAGTCATATGTCCCCATTTTAGACAATTAAAACATGTTCCGCGTCTTTTGTTACAAAATCTATTTACGTGTCCTCTCTTCGCGAATAGTTGGCTTATTTGATGTCGATAGTAGTCGTTCTCTGTGTGTCCGGATTTTGACATGTTTTACAATATTCTCTGATATTTACTTCGTTAGCTTTCGTATCGATTGTCCATGTACTTTCTTCGTTCGTTGTGGTTTTCCTAGTTTTGTTGAGTAAATCAATACCATATTGTAGTTTTCCTTTCCACATGGGTTGAGTTCGTCAATTACATCTCAATTTTCAATTCACTGACTGTTTTTGAGCTGTCTTGCATATTCAGATTTCTCGTTTGTTGTCGTTGGATTCTCTTTTCGATTAGTTCTCCTTCTGAAATTTTATTAACCATTAAAATATTTATTACCTCTTGTTTGATTGACGTCTCTCCGATTCCTGTATTGTCTCCTGTTGTTTGTATAAATTTTTCTCCAATATTTTACTTTCTACGTTTATTTCAAGTTCCTCTTTCTTCACCTTTTCATTATCTTGTTGTAACATTTTCACTTTCCTTATCGGTTCTCTTTTTGATTTTTGTAGTAGTACCCTCGTATTTCGATATTTTCGATATCTTTTATCGCTGTTTTTTTTTCTGCTTTTTCGTCGTCTATCGTTCGGTGAACTCTTGAATTATCTTTATTTTTTCTTCGCTGCTCGATTCTTGCTCTGATTTTATTTTGACCTCTTGAGTTTCGTCTTTCTTAATTACTTTATTTTCTTTGTCGATATTTTCGTTATTTATTGTTATATCCTCCTCGCTGTTGACGACACACTGCTCCGCAGTATGGATTTCTTTTGTATTGACTATTTTCGACATATTGCTTCTACTTGATATTTGATTTCTTTTCATCCGTCTTTGTCGAATTTCTTGGATTTTCTCTCCCTGTAATCTCTTTCATTCAATTTGTTGCTGTTCTGGATATTTTCTGGTCCATTGACATCGAACATCATTCATGTTTCTCCTCGAATTACTTCGTTGTCTTTGATTGTTTGCGGATATTCGTTGAATCATACTTTGACTATAATTTTCGTTTTTGGTTGTCCCGATTTTCTCTCTATTGGACAATTTTCAGCCAAATGTCCGTTTAGGTTGCAGTTGAAACAGGTTGTAATCTCGAATCTTGTTGTTGTACTCATTATCGCCCTATCTCTTGAATGTCTGACCCCTTGTGTTGGGTTATTTTATGGACTCTTCTTGAATTGGTTTGGTTTTTGTTGACCTTGAATTCTTCTCATTCGACAATTCTTTGACATATGACTGCTTTGATTGCAATTAAAACAGATTATCATTTCTTCTCCTTCTGTGCGTACTCTTCTATCATATCCTTGGCAATTTTTTAGTTGATAACCTCGGTCAGTTCGGCATCCTTCTTTTGAATAGATATCACATATTTAATTGTAGTTCGCGTTGTTAATCTGGAATATCACAAACTCGTGATGGTTTTTTTTTTAATATATTGATTTGTTTGCGGGTAAATATCTTTCGTTTGTCTCGTTATTTCCATCATTACTTTCATTGGTTCTGATACTTGATCTGTTAACTCGGTTTGCTCATTTTCTCTTTCGACCCTTTCTTCCAATGTGGTTAATATTTTCTCTTCCAGTACGATTTCCGTTTGCCATGTTCCAGCTATTTTTGCTCCAACTGTTTTTATTTCCGAATTTCCAGTTTCTTTTTCGTCATTTAAATATTCTTAGCTGCATTTTCTTTCTGAATACATCTCCTGTACATTCCTCTTTAAACTCGAAAATATCGGTTCTCGGCTCCTCATTTCCGGTTCATCTCGTGTGATTTCGTACATTGTTGATTTTCTCAAATATATATTTCTGTTTTATCTGTAATTTTACTTTGCAACTCTTGGTTCATTTCTTCTCGGAATTTTTCCATCTTTTTACTCGTACTTGTTTTCAACTGAATTGGAATTTCTGGTTCGGGTGGTTTCACGTTGTTTTCCTTTGTCGGTTAACTTTTCCGTTAATTTATCATATTTTTCGGCTTCTGTTTCCAAACTTTCTAATCTTGTTGTAATCATTGGTTCTATCTCTCTGAATACCAATAAAATGGTCTATTTTTTTTATCCTTGTTCTCCGTTCGTTTCGGTATATTCTCAGTTTCTCCACTCAATGGTTTTCTTGATTCCGGTTTCTCGTAACTCGTTTTCTTGATTCTATCTCTAGTTTATCGGCTCTATTATTCGTCGTTTACTTGATCTCTTTATTCTTTTGGTTTACTCGATCTCTTTATTCTTTGTCAATTATCTAAACATAAATAACACTTCTAGTATATAAATTTCCGCATTAATTTATCGTACTACTCTCACTGCTTTTCCTTACTTCTTTTCTCTACGTCAACTTTTTACCTTTTTAATTTTTGTTTTTTTTTTCATTTTAATTTAATTTTAAATTATCTATAGCTCGTATCAATTATCTATTTGTTTCGTCTAAATTATCCTTATAGTCGCATCAATTATCTATTTTGTCGTATCAATTAACTATTTTAATCAAATAAATCATCACCATCATATCAATAATCGTCTCGTTTACTATTCTCCTTTATCTCTATCATTGGTCCAAAAACGTTCCTTAATCTCTATGCGCTATGGGCCTTTTTACTTAACTCTTCTCGTCTTTTTCCTTAAACTTTAACCGCTGTTGCTCTATGGGCCTTTTTATTTAAATTCTCTTGTCTTTTTCCTTAAACTTTATTCGCTGTAATAATTTTTCTTTTGCTTCATCTCCCTTCATTTTTAAGTCTATTTTGAATTATCTATATCTCGTAACAATTATCTATCGACCTCGTATCAATTATCTATAGAGTCTTATCAATTATCTATGCGGTCACATTAATTATCTATATTACAATAATAAAATCATTATATTCATACCCTCATTCAATCTGTTAATTAAAAATCGTTTACTTAATCCTCAGTCGCTCTATGACCTTATCATTCCGTTGGCTCTCTGGGGCCTTCGTCATCTTATTTCTAACTGGCATTCTGTGGCCTTCAATCTCTAATCTCATTTCAACTGGCACTCTATGGCCTTTAATATCTAATCGTAATCATATCTCATCTGGCACTCTATGGTCTCTAATATCTAATCATAATCATATCTCATCTGGCACTCTATGGCCTCTAATATCTAATCATAATCATATCTCATCTGGCACTCTATGGCCTCTAATATCTAATCATAGTCATATCTCATCTGGCACTCTATGGCCTCTAATATCTAATCTATCATATCTCATCTGGCACTTTATGGCCTCTAATATCTAATCATAATCATATCTCCTCTGGCACTCTATGGCCTCAAATATCTAATCATAATCATATCTCATCTGGCACTCTATGGCCTCAAATATCTAATCATAATCATATCTCACTATTTCTCATCTTTACTGTTTACTCTAATCATAATCATATTCTATCAATTTCATCTTTACTCATATTCATATTCGTCTTATTCATATTATCTCTCATTGTTTCACCGGACTTGAGCTCATCAGTGACTTTTGGGTATGTTTGAGGCCTCACACTGACTCTCAAGCCATGGCGTCTTTTGGCCGAGCATTCTTCCGGTTACGCTTTACTCACCGCCATTCGGATATTTGATACTCGGTGTGGGATCCGGGTTATTGTACCAAACTCCTTGCTGGGCAATAAAAAAACATTCCCTCAGTACTCGGTGTGGGATCCGGGTTGTGTACCTCGGATAATATAAAAGTATGGAAATGCCTAGACGTTCAATCAAGTTCCAAAAGCGGTTTACTTGATTTCCCGAATAGTGAAAAGAAAAGGAAGCGATTAAATATGGGAGCGGAAAATTTTATCAATAAACTATCAAATCTCTGCCCGCCCTCCCGTCAGATTTCCCGGCTCAATTCGGCCGCCCTTATCTGACCTTAGTAGGACATTTTGAGTATGAACCATTTACCGGTTAGTTCACATCTCACCTACCGTTTGGCCCCGATACTCGGTGTGGGATCCGGGTTGTTGTATCGAGTTCTTCCCAGCAATAAAAAGAATCGTTCGATACTCGGTGTGTGATCCGGGTTTTTGTATCGAACGGCTCAGCGCCATCAGTCCCTTGGCTGATAACAACCTGAACACGACAGTCCGTAGCTGTCCTCTGGTGCCTCACCACCAGCTAGGGAAAAAAGAAGTCATCTCTAGGTACCTTTAATCAAAACTATTGATTCTGTTCCGTGTACACTCTTTCTCTCACCCCTCGGTCTATCTCTTCACTTCCCCCTTCAAAATTTGTGGTAATCGCATCAACAAGCTCCCCAAAAGAGGTGATCAATCTCTCGCCGGTTACTTGCTGACATACGCGACTTGGCCTACCAGTTCCTTTCTCAGTAGGGTTGATCAGGGTTTCCCTTGGGTGAGCGTACTATCATTATGATAGCTCGGTTTTAAATCTTACTTTCCAGTATCATTTCCATATAATATAATATAAATAACACTACAAAATACACTAACAAAATGATACATCGAAACTTTTACCGTACCTTATGTGTGATTTTTCAGCTTTCACTGTTTAAGTTGTGTTTTACTTGTCCACTCAGAATTTATTTAACGGCTCTCATGATGCTTTCGGCCTTTTCCGTATGTTTTACACACCTTTCGGTTGCTATTGTTGTCTCATTTATTATTATTATTAATCTCAACTCATTGTACTCGTTTTTAATCATCATTTTCCTCTGGTTGCTAACTATTATTCTCGTAATTCATTATTATCTCTAATCCTTTATTTTCAATTATAACTAGCATCATCATTTTATTCATCTACGCTCATTTCTTATAATTCATTTCATTTATACCTGAACATTTCCTTTTATCTACGCCTAAGTTTCTCCATCATCTGGATTATCTTTTCGTCAATTTCTCTAACTTGATCGATTATCTGTTCTCGTTTAGTATCTAATTTGGCTTTACTTGGCCTCATGTCTTTTGTAATACGTACAATCAATTGTTCGTTACTCCCGCTAATATTTCTCATCTCATAGGAGTAGGGATTCGAAATCGTTGCAACCTTTTCCGTTACTATTTTGATCTTTATTTTAATTACTTTCAATTAATCGTTTATTACGTTTAGAATTATTTTAACTGACTTGGTGATCACGTCTTATTTCAAACAATTTTAATCCAGTAATTTCTAGTTTTCCAATTTTTTTACGAACTCTTAGACGACCCGCATTTTGTGGTTTCCCCTATTTCTAATCACTTTAACCCTCGTGATTTCCACCTTTTCCCTGTTTTTATTATTTTAATTTTTTTTTTTATTTATCTATTTTTTATATTTTTATTACTACTTCTACGGTTTTTTGGATGATATTTACACGATGATTCCATTGATTTGTACAGCCTACCCATAATTTTATTTTTATTTATAGTTTCCTGTTTCTTTGATTCCTACTCTACAAATATTGATAATTTTATCCCCACTTTCCTGTTGAATCGTTTCATTTTTGAAATTTTTGTGTATCTAATATTTTAACTTATTTACATATATTGATATTTTCCTCTCTTATTACAATACTCGTCATTCATGAGTTTTCTAAACTGTTGTTTTGTTTCATCATATTGTTGGAGTTCTCGGTGACTTCGGATAGAAATTATTGTCGATCTGCCTCCAAACGTGCTTTAAACACCAGTAACGAACTCCAAACGATATAAACTTTATTGATTAAAACACTTTGTCTCCACTGATTTACAAAAATATTTACAATTCACTTTCAAAATTTTTAATTTCTTCGCAATTTTCTGAATTCTAGAGTATTCGCAGGTTTTGACCCATTGTAACTTTTTATCAAAAGTTCACATGATGATCGTTCTATAGTAATTTTTGATCGTCTTATTATTCTACACAATATATCAAAAATTAAAAAATTTTT
The DNA here is from genome assembly GCA_022537955.1 of Schmidtea mediterranea. Lineage (NCBI taxonomy): Eukaryota > Metazoa > Platyhelminthes > Tricladida > Dugesiidae > Schmidtea > Schmidtea mediterranea. The sequence goes on along the minus strand of CM039679.1, from coordinate 313,770,423 downwards.
TGCCAAAGTTGTGACCCTTTATAACTTTTTATCTAAAGCTCTGATGACCAAAGTTCTATTGGCAATTTTGGTTGTTTCGTCGATCTCTACAACATATCAGAAATTAACAATTTTTACCAAGGTTTTGACCCTTTATAACTTTTGACCCAGAAGTCGGACTGCCATACTTCTATAGTAAATATTGCTCAGCTTCTCAAGCTCTACAACATATCAAAAATTAAAATTTTTAAAGGTTTGACCCTTAATAACTTTTTATCCCAAGGTCGGAAGATCCTAATTTTATCACCACTTTTGCCATTTCATCGTTCTGTACAACATATTAAAATTAATTTTTTTGACCAAGGTTTGACCCTTTTTAGCTTCGAACCTTTAAAAGATATAACCATGGTTCTATTGGCAATTTTATTAAGCTCATTCTTCTCTACAACATATCAAAAGTTATATTTTTGGTCAAGGTTTGACCCTTTTTAGCTTCGAACCTTTAGAAGATACAACCACAGTTATATTGGCAATTTTATTAAGCTCATTCTTCTCTACAACATATCAAAAGTTATATTTTTGGTCAAGGTTTGACCCTTTACACCTTTGAAGTTCGATAAGATACGACTATAGTTCCATTGACAATAATACTCAACTCACCGTCCTGTACAACATATCAAAAATAAAATTTTTGGCCAAGGTTTGACCCTTTGTAACTTCGAACCTTCAGAAAATACAACCATAGTTCAATTGGCATTCTTACTCAGCTCATCGTTCTCTACATAATATCATCGAACTGTTTTCTCATCGTCAATATGTCGATCGTTTTCCTTCGTTTGTTATTAATTATCATTCTTTAGTTCATCCTCTCTCCGTGGTCCGACAAAATGTCGTTCCAACATTTTCTGTTAAAAAGATAGTTATGCTTTATGTCCCCTCGCTTGTTGTACAAGAAAATCATTCTATCCCGGCTGAGCCCCCAAATTTGTACTTGGTGGGCAAGCCATTCGTTTCTCATTTTGTAGTCGGGTTAATCGTTTTTTATCTTTCTGTATTAAGTTCTCTTCTTTTTCATTTGTCATCTCTCCGGGGTTTGGTAAAATGTCGTCCCGACATTTCAATAAGAGAATTCTTGCTTCTCGTTTCCTTTGTTTACTTGTACAAAAAAATCGTTTATCCCGGCTGAGCCCCCAAATTTGTACTTGGTGGGCAAGCCATTCGTTTCTCATTTTGTAGTCGGGTTAATCGTTTTTTATCTTTCTGTATTAAGTTCTCTTCTTTTTCATTTGTCATCTCTCCGGGGTTTGGTAAAATGTCGTCCCGACATTTTCTATTTGATTCCAAGATTTTTATTTCGGTTTCCTTTGGTCCTTTGCCAACAAAATCATTTCGATCCCGGCTGAGCCCCCAAATTTGTATGGCGGGTTACAGGGTTTCAAATCTTGCTTATCCTTCTAGTTGCCCTCGTAACGCCATACAAAATGATTCTGATCCACTTGGCACCCGTTGCTAGGCAACGTTGGTAATGTGTTCAAGTGGTGGATTGTCCGCAAAAATTGAGTATTATCGCTAGTACTGTAATTGCTCGGACAACCCTCGGGTTCACGAGCTGTCGATAGAAGACCTGTGCTCGCTTTTGATTCTTAGGTCCCATTATTCTCCTATCTCCTTCAAATGTTAACCTATACTCTTATATCATTTATCTTTATGTCCATTCCCATAGTCCTTCTTATCGTTGTCCATGCTGATGATTATTCTTTGGCCTGTACACCCTTTGTTATGTTAAATACACCCACATTATATCTTTCACCCTTATCCATATTATAACTACAATGTTTCCCATTAATATTACTAGCATTATCATTGTTGCTATTATATGTATTACCTTTATTAATTGTTACTACTGTTGGGCCAGAACGTAAACGGCCTTCAAAATGTTTAAATGGATCAGAAACACACACGCAAACACAACACGCAATTTAAATAAAACCCCAAAACACCAATTAAACCATATAAAATCTGAGAAATAAAAGAATTAAATATAAATTAAGAAACCTAAAAATAAATTAAAATAATAACAAAATGCACCAAGATTCGCACGATGCCTACACAAACACAACAAGAAAATACGACAAATTCGACGAAATTGGAAAAATCAATTAAAGTTCATTAAAGCAAGATTTAAATCGGAAAATTTGAATTAGTAATAATTCAAATAAAATTATAAATAAAAAATTATAAAAATAAATCGAAAAATAATAAAAATAAAATAATAGAATTTACTAGAAAACAACAAGGTCGAATTTTGTTTTACTGCATCAAATTTCACACGTCATACAAATAGGTATATATACTGATCCATTTTCACATTAAAGTTAACCATTTTTTAAACACAAGAACCATTTTGAAATTTGTTTAAAAACCTATTTTGAAAACGAATCGTTTTTGTACAAAACTATCTTTGATAATTATTAAAGTTTTAAAAGTCTTAAACGTTCTAAACGATCTTCGAAGTTACAGTTGGTTTTCAGTTATTATTTAGGTGAGGATCATTGATTTTGGAACCCCTTTCCACGCCCCGTACCTTGCATCTCTGTAGAGCTCTGCTCGGACGTCGGCGTGGGAAGAGAGGCATTTGGTTTATTATATGAATGTATGCTATTTTTATGAATTGGAAGGGTAACTTGTTATATTTTCTTATAATTAATAAATATTACTATGCATAAATTGTTTCATATATATATAATTTGTTAACTAAATCTGTCGAAATTTTTCCGGCCCACAGCCGACACATCACGCAAGAAAGCAAAATATACATAGTGCAGATGCATGTAAGAGCGTGGACAATCGCCAATGATATGCACCCGTGAAGACTCAGCGTGCGCAACGCAGCGGTCGTAACGTAAATATTTATCCCTATAGCTGAAGCGAGAAATAAGGAAGAAGTCTCTGGCTGCTTCCTCGTTTCTCAATTCAGAAAAATCGACCTAAAATCACAATACACACGGCTTAAACTTATCACATCGAGTAGTCCAGTGGGCACTCAATAAATATAATGTAAACACACATGCGCTTAGGATCTATTAAAGGGGAAATGGTACGGGGATAAACTAAACTAAAATCGTTGATAGAATTAACCTGAATTAGCAATTTGAATCAATTTGATCATTTGGTGTACTAAATTGAATTTATTTTTCGAAACAATTATCATTAACTTAAATTACCTTATGTATAAATTGATTAGAATTAAAGTAAATTATGGATTTAAAAATAAATTAATTACAATTATTTCATAGAGTAAATCGAAATAAGTTACGGATAAAAATAAAATTAGCTACAAATAGTTTTTTGATTAAATTAAATAATAGGGTAAAAGTAAACTAATTATTCGGTGAATTGAACTAATATTGGAAAATAATTTAATTAGTAGTATAAAAATAAAATATTGTAAGCAACTCAGTGAGTCCCGTAAACCGATTTTATCTATCAAGTTAAAAAGTTTTCATTAAAAGTAAATATTCCCTTAATTCAATTAGATTTAAATAAAATGATGGTTAAAGAATTTACGTGACTCACGAGTTTAACTTAGATCAAATCCTCATTAAAGCAGCTTGCGTAGCAATAAAATAAACTTTGATAAAACTCTCACAACTCTTGTGTAAAAGGAAAGTAAAACTTAGAGTTATTAAGTCAAACGTTAGAAATAGTTTATTTAAAAATTTGATTAACCTATCTATTGATTAACCTAAATTAACGATAAGGAAAAACCCTAAGGTAATTAGTAAGAAAAACTCGGGATGAGCAATCGGAAAATTTGATCCAATAAATTTCGAGGAAATTAAACTAATTTTCACTAAACAGTAAAGCAATCCACCGATAAAAATCAAAATAGATTAGGGGAAAGTAAGATGAATTCACGTTTTAAAATAAGATGTTAGATGAATTAATGAAATACTTCACTAGTCGGACGTTTAGTAGTTTAAGTTAAAGAATTAAAACGATGAAATCTGTTCATACTTCTAACTGAAATAATAACAATACCTTTTAAATCTCCACATAAATAATATACAAATATCTCCAAATCAAACATCGATAAATTCCAGCATAAAATGATCCAATAAAAATGAAAAGTTTTTCAGAATCAACAATAAAACGGGAAACATTTATTGCATTGAACTGAAGAAATCTTTTTTCCAACCATTAAATCGACCGACTAACACAATACTATAGTTTTGCAATTCCGCAATTTCATTCTAGCCAACCCTCAACATGAATTCCAACGGTTAATTTTCCCGGTACAATTTAAGTTATGAATAACATCGAGAACCATCAACGATTGACCACATCCGAAAATTTGTCGTAAGCAGCCAGCATAGTTCCTAAAAACCATGGACAATTAAATTAATCAGTAAGAAAATAAAAACAGATTACCTAAACACAAAACCCCGATAAGACAGTACCGACGGCTTAAACGAACGCACAAACTAGACCCAGATTAATGTCAACGTCAACCATTAGAGTAATAGACAAAGTGGATTTCGATTAGTAGATTCGCACAACTGAATTACGACGACTATCAACCATTAAAGCACGGACGGATGTCGTGATCGGATAAGAATCAAGCATTCTCAACATCCGTTCCGACAATTGACCATCGCGAGAAACACCCCGACAATTGACCATCGCGAGAAACATCCATCCCGACAATTGACCATCGCGAGAAACATCCGTTCCGACAATTGACCATCGCGAGAAACATCCGTTCCGACAATTGACCATCGCGAGAAACATCCGTTCCGATAATTTACCACCGAGAGAAAGGATGAAATATAAATAATCATTTCCGTTGGAGGAATGAATAGACGAGTCAAGTATCAATAATTACGACAATGTCGATAGGCATTAATGATCACAATAACTATTGATAATTTCGTTAAACCTTAATAAATACAATAACTATTGATAATTTCGTTAAACATTAATAAATACAATAACTATTAGTAGTTACGATGAGCATTTAAAATTGCAATAACCGTTATTAATTACGTTAAACCGACGCGAGTATGTCTTCCCCCCAACAGTAGTAACGTTAAATGAATTGAATCCCAAATAACTAAGTCACATAGACATACATTACATATTCTGCCCCATCACCTTTCTTCAGCATGAAAGAACTATGGAAATTACCAGAACATGAACCCAGACATTTCAGCACAATAATCCTTACAATTCCAGCTCGACTATCAAGTTCACTGAACGCTAATTTAACCAGCCAATGTATCCCCTAGAATTACCGGATGATTTAAGATTGCATGAACTCGAGATTGTAGATTTAATATTCCCATAAATTAGTAAGAGAATATATGACGTTTACTTATTTCAGCAGAATTTATGTTGCCGAATCGGATTTCGAAACAAGAGGCAGATGAATGGCGCCGAGCCTGGAAACGAGCGCGCCCATCGATGACTCTCGACGAGCCACGCCCGAAACGATCGTGCCCGTCGCTATGGCAAGTACTGGGCAGAGGAAATGACCCACACCGACCAGAGGAGGAACAGTATCCTGCCGAGGAGATTGTCGACCATGCTCGAAGCCTGCTGGCTCAGTGGGAGAAGATCCAAGAAGAGGTCGACCTACAGGTGGTGAAGGCGAGGATGTACCTCGCCAACGTTGAAGAGGACGTCCTCGTCGGACGTATCGCAGAAACGTACCCAGCCGACCGGCACGCAACCTCCGACGACCAGTGCCCATTATTCCCGGTTACACCCCGGAGGAAGGAGTCAGGAAATTTCTCGAAGAGTCCTGAGCCTCCAGACACAAGCATGACTAACATTTGTATCTTATTGATGTTATGAATAATGAATTATAATGAATTATCATCTTAGAAATTTTTGTTTTAAATAAGTTTTCTGCTACGATTAGGTTTGAAAATAATTAGAGTTCTCCATATTAGACAAAATTAATATTTTTCTTCATAGAAATGTCGGCCCTGAAACTAATGGAAAATGAGCTAGCCGCGCTAGACAGGCAAACGCGGAGCTACTCAGCCAGATACTACAGTTAACTCGCGAAGTACAACAGGTCAAGGCGACCTGTTTAGACCCCAAACGGACGAAACTACTCTACCAACGTCTCTCCGCAGCTCAAAAAGGCTGGGCCGAAGAACGCCAGCTCAATCGGAGTCTGCGCACACAGATCAGGGGCTTAGAAGTTGCCCTAGCAGCCTGTCGGGAAGGGGAAGCGGTAACGTATCCGCTCATCTTCGCCCTTCCCAACTATCAAGTCAACGCGTCATTGATGAAGCCGCACCAGGCCAAAAACCGACAGCTACCCAATCAACCATCCGCCGGCCGGGACGCAAGGAACGGGCCCGACGCCGAGCCGCACAAGCGTCAAGTCAATCAACTTAACTTATTATGCATGTCCTTTGTTCATTAAATAAATCATCTCTTATATATTCGGTCATGATGGGTTAGACTCGAATTCACCTACACCAATCAGTCTATAATTAAGGGACCAATGTAAAGCGAGCATAGGTCTTCTATCGACAGCTCGTGAACCCGAGGATTGTCCGAGCAACTATAGTACTAGCATATGGTACTCAATTTTTGCGGGCATTCCACCACTTGAACACATTACCAACGTTGCCTAGCAACGGGTGCCAAGTGGCGATCAGCAACTTTTTGTATGGCGTTACTAGGGTCACCCGAAGGATAAGCAAGATTTGAAACCCTGTAACCCACCACTACTATTACCTATATTATTATTTTTATTACTATAACTACTATTATATTTATTGTTATTACTACTATGATTATTACTACTATTATTATTATCATAATTATTATCATCATTACTACAAATACCATGATTATCACTGTTATCATTATTATCATTATTATTATCATAATTATTATTATTATTATAATTACCATTACCCTTATCATTATCGTTATATTTATTAAGATTTTGTAGGGATCCTTTTTTATTCCTCAGCGTTAAAATTTTTTATTGATATACAACATTTGCCGTAGTCCATCTATAATTTTCGGCTTTCGGTAAAGTATTTTTGTAAATTCGAAAATTTTAGCAGCGTCCCGCCCTTATTTTACGGTTCATCCCTATTCTACCGTTTTCGACAAAGTATTTTCATTGACTCGGAAAATTTGAGCAGCGTTCCGCCCTTATTTTACGCATTCCATTTTTACGTTACTATTTTTGTTAAGTATTTGAATTAGTTCGGAAAATTTGAGCAGCGTCCCGCCCATATTTTCCGCCTCAACTCAAATTAAATTTATTTAATTCTTATTAAAACATTATTTTTCATGATTTTGGTCGTCCGGATTAATCTTTTTCCGATGGCTATTCATTTTAACTGTTGCAACGATTTCGCAATTCTCCCCGCTTCCCATTCCCTCTTTTTGTCCTTAAGATCTATTTATGTTCATTTCATAGTTAATGAGTGCCCACTGGACTACTCGGTGTTAGAGATTTTGAGCCGATTGTTGTTAAAAATTTATGTCAATTTTACAGAAAACGGATGGTGAAGGAGCAGCCAATAAACTACTCATTTACCCTCCAATTTCCCCTATATACGGATAATATTGACGTTCCAACTCCTGCGTTCTGCACGCTGAGCCTTCACGGGTACATATCATTGGCGATTTTCCACGCACTTACATGCATCTGTACTATGTAGATTTTGCTTTCTTGCGTTATGTGTTGGCTGTGGGCCGGAAAATAACAAATAATATTTTACCATAGCATTTGGAATAAAAGTTTCGATGCACTAAGGCTGTAGATATAAAATATTTATTCAGCATATTACATCGGCTACATACATTTGAAATTCATTGTATCCATTCCATAAAATTTACTTCGAAAATCCCATAAATTTAATTCGATAAATCATCTATAAATTCAATTGGAAAAACAAAATTATCCATAAATTTAATCTGAAAAATCATCCATAAATTCAATTGAAAAATTACCCACAAATTTGATTCAAAAAATCATCCATAATTCAATTGGAAAAACAAAATTATCCATAAATTCAATTTGAAAAAACAAAAGTCATCCATCAATTCGATCTGAAAAGTCATACATAAATTCAATTGAAAAATTACCCATCAATTCCTTCGAAAAAATCAATTTATAATATTGCACCAGTTGAGAGGGATCGTGTTCAGGCAAAACACTTACCCGTGTTAATTACCTGAATGCACGGCTCTCAACCAGTTATACAACCAGTTATACAGTTCTATAATGAAATTTTTCCTCTGAAAAATAAGACTGAAAATTTGTGAAAACACATCGGTATTTATACCTATAATTTGGCCTTAACCTTGCGTGTTAGTTTTACTGCGATTAAACAAAATTCGACTTTGAAATTATTTATGTTATCTACATTAAATTTTTATTTATTTCTTAATTTAAATTGGTAATTTATTTTTAACATTTTTAATTAAATTTATTCATCCAAAAATATTTTATTTTTATTCATTTACTTCATTTATTTTTTAATTTTATATAAATGGTCATTTTACGGTCGAATTTTCTTGTTATTATGTTATTTTTTATGTAAATTTCGTGCGGTTCTTGATGCATTTTGTATTTATTTTATTTTACTTTTATGTTTTTGATTTTATATTTATTAATATTCTCTCAGATTTTAAAGTGTTTAGTTGGTGTTGTATGTTATATTTTAAGTTATCTTGGTGCTGGGTTTTCGTGCTGTATTACTGATGCACTTAAACAATTCTCAAGGCCGTTTGTGTTCTGGCCCAACAATTTTTATTTGATTTATTACGGATATTTTGAAATATTAAATAAAATTTGCATCCAGAAATGTTTCATCAAATAATTTGCATCCAGGCGGTATGTAATTACCTAGAATTTTAATAATAAATTTATTTCCAATCTTTATTTTCCAAATTTTTAATTGTTAGGCTTCCGCTAATTTTTGTTCTTTATTTTAGGGTTTCGTGGGCAAAAAAGTTTGGGAAACACAATTGTAATTAAACACTTTTGACTAAAATAAGTTATAAAAATCTGAACCAAAATAAATTAGATACTGGGCAAAAATGAAATAAATACTGGATATTTTTTAATAAGTTACTGAACTTTTTGAATTATGTACTGAGCAAGAATTAATTTTTTACTGAACAAAATTTAATGAACATTGGTAATAAAATACTAATCAATTAAATACAAGTCTAACTTATTTTTTCCAGTATCTTTATTTTTCAATTTTAACACATTGTCAATATCGCTATTGATGGGCACCTGATGAGTAAAAGAAATAAGATTTTCGGGGCTATTTTCAAAGGATTCCCATCAGATACGTGCATAAGAGATGCAACCATTAGACAAACATCAAAATGGCGTTGAAATTGTATTCCGTGACAGCTAATACCCTAGAAAACCTTTGGGTTAACAAGCTAACATAGAAGGTATTCTTACTCATTTCAATTTAGAGTCCTTATATCGATATTTTAGTTGAAACAATATTGAAAATATTTAGGAATAAGATAATATTAACGAGAATGATAATATTAGCGAGTTGATTTATGATCATTCAAAAACTGGCTATCAATTCGAAAATTTAAGTCATTTAATGATTATGTACTTAACAACGTGGGTTTCGCCTCGCGTGTATAGAGTTAAAGTGAAGTTAGGGTGTTTGTGAGAATGGAGGAGGGACCCTTGTAAAAAGACAGGGGAGGGAATGGGAAACATGTACCCATAGTAACATAAAGGCCAATTGAAAAGTTGATCCAAACACCAACAGTTTAAAACATTATGTTAATTTAAAAATACTATTTCAATAAAATTTAACATAATTAATATTTACAATTATTATTTAATTTTTAAAAATATTTTTACAGACCCATAGAATAAAGGGTTTAACACGTTACCTTTCGGATAAATGGCTTAAAATATGGCACCGTGGGTTATTTGGCGTATCCGTTTTGAACCACCTTGAAGGTAGATATTTCAATAATTTTCTTCCTTATAATCTATTTTTTATTGAAAGTTAAATTCGATTACAAATAAAATGTCGGATGAGAACACAAACGGCCTTAAAAATTGTTTAAATGTATCAGTAATATAGCACGAAAACCCAGCACCAAGGTAACTTAAAATACAACATACGACATCAACTAAAGACTCGAAAATCTGAGAGAATATAAATAAATATAAAATCAAAATACACAAAAGTAAAATAAATTAAATACAAAGTGCATCAAGAACGGCACGAAATTTACATAAAAAATAACATAATAACAAGAAAATTTGTCCAAAAAATGACAATTTATATAAAATTAAAGAATTAATGAATAAAAGGAATTAAAATAAAACATTTTTGTTTGGAGAGATTCAATTAAAAAATTTTAGAAATAAATTGTCAATTTAAATTAAGAAATTAATAAAAATTAGATTTAGATAACACAAATAATTTCAAGGTCAAATTTTGTTTTATCGCACTATAAATAACACTCAAGGTTAGGGTCACAGAATATGTATATATACCGATTCATTTTTACATAATTTAATCACTTTTTCCTGGTGAAAAGCTTTTACCGTTTTTCACTTGCAAAAATATTCTTGAATAGAAGCGCTTTTTTTGTGATACAGGAAGCTTGTGTGAGAAAAATTACTTTACAGAACCAATTTTATACGAGGATTCACGTTAAACGAAGTGAGGAGCTTTTGATGAATATGCTTATAAATGTGCTTATGAATGCAATTATTGCCAAATGTGCCTATGAATGTGTTTATGAATGTAACTATTGTCAAATATGCCTATGAATGTAACAATTGTGGATAATAAATTATATCCTTTCGGACAGGTATACTGTTTTATTATATCATATCTAAAGATCATGTGGAAAATTTTCCGGCCCACCGCCAACACATCTCGCAAGAAAGTAACTATACACAATCAACGGCTCCGTGTAAGCGCAGTTCATCTGCAACGGAGCTGTGACCGTGAGATTTCGCCAGTAGTTAACGGCGAATCTGAATCTAAAATGACAAGTGAAGAGAGATTGAGGAACGGACCTTTTGCTCGCCCATCTTTCACCCAACGCCAGAAAAATCGACCTAAAATGAATTATACACACGGCTAAAATTCTAAACACCGAGTAGTCTAGTGGGCACTCTAAAATATAGAAACAAAATCAATACCTTAAGGTCAAAATGAAGGTACGGAAAGTGGGAAATAACTTAAATTGCTGCAACGAAACTTTCTCATCCACTAATGAATTAAATCGAGTATTAGTAATTTGAGGGACTAGAACTGAAGCCTCTAATTAAAATGAAATTACGACTAAAAACGTGGAGTAGTTACGGGAGTTAAGATTAAATTTTGATTTTGATTAACGATTTAGTAATTTTAATATTTAAAAATTTTCGAATATTTAAACAAAAGCCAAATCGGGTCGAATAGATGTAATCGATTGTAATTGAGTTTAGGTTTTGTATAAGTTAAAATAATAGAGCAAGTGATTAAAATAAATAACGTGTATAAATTTGACGCGCTAAAATTAAAATAAGTGGACAATAGGTAAAAGTTGATTTGGATTTAAGAAACTTAGATTAAGCACGAAGAAAACATTTTGATTCGAATATATACTCTCAGCCGATATGTGAAGTAACACAAACTAAATCAATATATTGGAACTTGTAAAGAGAAAAGCAACATCAAGAAACCCCTCACAGGGATCTCAGTAGCATACTATACGAATCTAGTGAAAATATTTAAACCAATCTCAAGTATTATGAATTAATGAACTACTTATAAATAACAAATAAAAACAAAGCAAACTAAACAATTTTTATAATTAAAAACCATTAATACCTACAGGAAAATAAACAGAAATCTACGATAAACGAGAATATATAAGTCGATTTTCAACGTAGTTTGAGTAGAAATACTGTTGGATTCCAAATATGGCGTTTCATTTTGTAATGCCGGCCTAAACATTTAAGCGGTTATTCAAATAATAATGAAGAATTTAGTAAGGTTAATTAAATGAGTCATTCTTCAACAATATAGAAATAAAAATGATTTAAGTCTTAACATAATAAGAATTAGTTAAAATATACTTACTCGTTGAACTTCGACCACTTGAAAGCATTACTCTAAAATAAGAAAAAAAATTTTTGAATCTGTAAGTAGAGCCCATGTTTGCAATCTCTTTCAATCCATCCACTAATTAAGAAGATAACGGTGACATTAATTTCACTAAACTTAATACGATCAGGATAAACACAGGTCTATATATGTGTATATGTATATCCAAATACGCGAATGTTGATGCACAATTTTATGCGAATACTTAAAACAATCTGTATAAGCAATCAATAAATGGAAATTTTGAAAAAATGAAAATAGTAATCTGTCCAGACGAGTGACTATTGAGTCACAAGCGCATGGTAGCATGGTTTCATTGATGTGGAAGATTGGATGAATCTAGAGCGGTACAAATCAGATGAAACTCAACATAATAATGATAATGATATTATAATAATAGTACTTCTAACAATAATAATCATGATAATTTTGATAATAATAATAATACTAATAAAATTAATAATAATGGTAATAGTATTAATAATAATAACGATAAGATCGTATGATGTAATAACAACCGATAATAATAACTTTAATAATAATAATAATAAACATAACAATACCAGTAATATGAATATTAGAGGCAATAATAATGATCTTTACAGGAGTAACCTTATATAATGAGAATGAAAATATTAATTTGGATGTTAATAATAATGATAATCACAATAATAACAAAAATAATCTTGATAGAAATAATATTGTATAAAATAATATTGGACGATAATAATATAATAGTAGTCATAATAAAGATTTCAAAAACTAATTATAATAAGGCTCGTAACAATTATAATTGGGATAACAAAACCTATAAGGGTGAGGATATTTAAAATCACGAAGAGTACACTGATGAGATTAGAATCGGTAATGTGAGCAGTGGTAACGATGATTCTGGAACGGATACAATGACAAATAATAGAACAGTAAATTTAACATTCCGATGAGATAAAAGAAGAATGGGACCTAAAAATCGAAATCGAGCACAGGTCTTCTATCGGCAGCTCGTTGAAACCATAGATCGTTCGGTCAACTATAGCATTAGTAATAGCGCTCACTTTTTGCGAATGACCCACCCACTCAAGCTCAGTTCCAACGTTGCTTAGCAACGGGTGCCGAGTGGTAAGCAAAGAATATTTGTATGGGATTGTCTGGGTAACAATCATATAGTTTCAAAATATCAACACCCAGAACCCACCAAAAATAAGTTTAATAAATCTCTGTAACAGAATTCAAAGTCGACACTTACAATTTTTTTTAAAAACTGCCCATTATTAATATTGTTGGGCCAGAACACAAACGGCCTTGAGAATTGTTTAAGTGCTTCAGTAATACAGCACGAAAACCCAGCACCAAGATAACTTAAAATACAATATACAACACCAACTAAACATTTTAAAATCTGAGAGAATATAAATAAATATAAAATCAAAAACATAAAAGTAAAATAAAATAAATACAAAATGCATCAAGAACCGCACGAAATCTACATAAAAAATAACATAATAACAAGAAAATTTGACCGTAAAATGACCATTTATATAAAAGTAAAAATTAATGAATTTAATGAATAAAAATAAAATATTTTTGGCTGAATAAATATATTTAAAAATTTTAAAAATAAATTGCCAATTTAAATTAAGAAATTAATAAAAATTAAATTTAGATAACACCAATAATTTCAAGGTCAAATTTTGTTTAATCGCAATAAAAATAACACGCAAAGTTAAGGCCAAATTATAGGTATATACACTGATATGTTTTGACAGATTTTAATCTTATTTTTCAGTATTGATTTTCAGTCTCACTTTGAGATTTAACAATCGCATGGTTGACTTCTCTATGAACGTATTGATTAAAAAAAATGACGCTGCAAATTAAAAATGTTATTTATGAACAATAAATTATGATGCTGTGAACTGGCAATGCCAATTATGAACTTCCAACAATTATATGAATAAACGGTTTTATGCATTCGAGACTTTTACCCGATTGGTACGGTAACTTTTATTTTTTTTTCTGGCCCACAGTCAAAACAAATTGCAAGTTATTAAACTTATACATAAATATCGAACTGTGTAAGTGCGATGTAAGTCCGCCAATAGTTTGTGCCTGTGAAGGCTACGGCGTGAAAACGCTGTAGCTGAAACGCCAATATTATCCGTTTATAGGGGAAATTGGAAGGTAAGGGGGTAGTCGTTTGGCTGCTCCTTCGCCATCCGTTTCCTGAAAAATCTACAAAAAAAATCTTTTTTGAACAACAATCGGCTAAAAATCACTAACATTGAGTAGTCCAGTGGTCACTCATTAAATATAACATGAACATACATAGATCTTAAGGACAAAGAGAGAAAAAGGTAGCAGGGAAAATTGCAAAATCGTTGAAACAGTTTAAATGAATAGCCATCGGAAAAAGATTAATCCGAACGAGTAAAATCATGGAAACTAATGTTTTGAATAATATATAAGAATTAAATAAATTATGTTGAATTGAGACGGAAAATATGGGCAGAACGCTGCGCAAATTTTTAGAAATAGTTAAAATATTTATCATAAAACGGTAAAATCAGGGCGGAACGCTGCTCAAATTTTCCGAATCAATTAGAATACTTATCAAAAATAGCAAAATAAAAGTAGAATACGGTTCAATAATTGATAGAATTTTCGGGTGAGACCGTAAAATAAGGGTGGAACACTGCTCAAATTTTCAGAATTAATTAAAATACTTATAACAAATAGTAAAGTAAAGGTAGAATGTTGTTCAATTGTTAGTATAATTTTCTTATAAACTGTAGGAATCAATGAAGATACTTTATCGAAAATTGTAGAATAAGGATAAAACCGTAAAATAAGGGTGGAACTCTGCTAAAATATTTCGAATTAACAAAAATACTTTATCGAAAACTGAAGAAATACAGATGGATTACGGCTAAATTTTTATATAAGAAAAATATTTTATAAAGCTGAGGAATAAGGAAGGATCCCTACTAAAAACTCGATAATAATAATGATAATAGTAAGGATAATGGTAATTATAATAGTAATAATAATGGTAATCATAATAATAATAAATATAATGGTAATGGAAATAATGAGATTAATAATAATAACAATAGTAGTGAACATGGATTAGAATAATACGGATTATTAATATGGATTAGAATATTACAATGATAATACTAGTAATGATAATAGGGAACATAGCAGTTATATTAGGGATAAGGGTAAGAGAGATACTGTGAGGATATTTAACATAACAAAATGCGTACAGGCCATTGAAAAATCATCAACACGTTCAACGATGAAAAGGACCAGGCAAATGGACATAAAGATATGGGAAATGAGAGTATTGGTTAACATTTGAAACAGATAGGAAAATAAGGGAACCTAAAAATCGAAATCGAGCACAGGCCTTCTATCGGCAGCTCGTTGGACCCATAAATCGTTTGGTCAATTATAGCATTAGTAATTTTTGCGGACGATCTACCCACTCGAACACAGTTCCAACGTTGCTTATTTGTATGGGGTTGTCTGTTTCAAAATATCAACACCCAGAAACCCAACAATATTTTTATTATTTTATTTTTAAATTATTTAATATTATTATTCCTTACACTATTTTTATTATCCGACAGTTTTGTAGAAAATAAAGTTTGGTTTAAAACCCATAAATAATAAAATTAAGAAGATTATCCATTTTATGATAATAATTCTCTTAGTAAACGCCATTTGATTTTTTGCATTAATCATGTGGCTTTATTATGGTTTGTTTCTTGTTTTAACCTCATAGACTTTCATGAGGTTATGACCATTCACTGATCATAAATGATTAATTATATAAAGATTTATTAAGGCAAACAATATTTCGTAAATTTTTTAATATTTAACGCTAACGAAATCTTGGTTTATAATTTTTAAATCTAAGTTTTATTCTAGTTATTACTTTCGAACTAAAGTTTGTTTTATATGTTCAATAAATTGATTTCGTAGTTTTATTTTAAATTTCAAACACCATGTTGGATTGTCACAAGTTGGAAATGTTGATTTTAAATAATTATCTATTGACTTCATGCTTTTCAGTTAAATCAAATAACACTTTCTTGATTTAGTTAAAAACATATAATGAAACTTCCACTAATGAAATATGAATCAACCAAGGTATGTTCTTGTATCGAACAATTAATATTAGAAACATTTGATTACTTATTGGTATGTACGTTTTATTTCATAAAGGAATTTTTAAATTGAGATTTAATAAAAAGTATTTTTAAAAATTTAATATTAAATAATTGCAATATTAACCATTATTTTTCATTAATTTAGTTTAAATGTATTTGTATTTTTAATGTATCATATATTTTAAAATTTTTTGAATAATTTTGGAATAAGAGCTTCTAAATATTCTATTTTACAAATTTTTTACTATTTTCCTTAGTTTGGGGGAATGATTTTACGATGCAATCATCGAAGCCTTCCCCATATCCAATTGACTTGAAACTTTGCATACATACGTAGTTTTGATGACAAATAAATAATTGAATTTTATGAATTATACTTTTAGGATTTTTCCTAATATATTTTTTACCTAATAGTCTAATCAATATATCAAGTCGAATAGATTATTTGCTGGGGAAATATTTGGCATTTAATATAGAATGACTGATACTTTAATCCTACGACACACCATTATTTTTTTCCTGGAAAAGTGTAATAAATCGAGTTTTAGTAGAAAACAAATTTATTATGGCATGAGTAACAAGAATAGAAAATTTTTAAATAAAACAGCAACGCATAATTTATTATATCTAGTGGATATGAAGTTACTTATCAATATATTAGTAATAATTTTATATTTTTTAAAATGTTTGGTATTTGATACATCAGTGATTCTTAAATTGGTAGTATGTGGATCGATATCGGTTCATGAGGCATACATCGTCTGTCAGCACCATAGGAATATAAAAATCGGGAAGGGATCAAAAGGGTGCGCCGAGTTGTAAGGTCCGAGCTGTAAGTAGTAGTGCTATATTTCAAAGTTCATATTAATAACTGTGAGGAATTCCGTTGTCTAAATGAATCCCAATTGACATAACAATATAAAATTTGACAAGCCTGCATTTATATAAATTTCGTAATATATTTAAGATCATATAAAGAAAAATGATTTATAAAATTGGCACAATTTCTTGATATTTTCCACAATATCTTTACAATAAGTCTTTAATAATTTCAAATTAAGCATATATTAGTGGGTTTCAAGGTATTAATATGACTTTGGTAATGTCTGTCCATGACTTAACAGATACATACAACATTGTCCTTCAGTCCACGTTTCACCTGTTGCTCGACAACATGACAGGGTTGGTCGTCCGTCGATCAGTTGGAAAGACACTGTAATTCGTGCTGGGAACCTGATGGGTATAAAGATATGAGATTTTGAGGCCATTTTCAAGGAATTCCCACCAGATGCGCGCACGAGAGATATAACCATTGGATACCCATTGAAAATGTATTCCAATAGGCCGTTTCTAGTAAAAGGTGAGTAATATTACCATGACTGCTAATATACAAGAAAACTTTGGGTTCACGAGCTACCATAGAAGGTATTCACGCTCACTTTAATTAGCGGTTCTCCTTATTGTTAATTCAATGGAAATAATATCGTTTATTTGGCAAATTTATCTTATTTCACGAGTATTAGTTATTAGATAATTTGAGTTAGTTCCAAAACGATTAAAAAAATCATTTAATAAAACAGATTTTATAAAATTGGGTCAATGAATCAATTTCGATCTGAGGTGGGCGGCATGGAATTCTTCATTTGTACTATTAGTCTAGCCGGTTTCAATCTTCAGCGTCTCTCGGCTTTGCTGGGACAATTTTTATTAGTTTTGAGTTTGTCAACATTGTGGTCCACATTGATGGTTTGACATGAACATGAAGGGATAAATATTCGATCGATGCAAGTGGTTGTAGCTGTAGACGAATGATCTCTTTTAGATTTAATTGTTAGTTTTCTTTCTTTATCTTTTCTAATTCTATGGCCATTTAGGAATACTGTAATTTATGTTGAATTAGTTTCTTTCGGCCGCGTTCAAGTTTCTTTTATTCTGCGGCATCGACGGATCATTGCCTCGGCTCGTTGACTTTGTTCCAGAGCCTTATCGTGATAATAGGCCACATCTCGTCGAAATTTTTCCATATCCAGCGTCCTAGCTTGATTTTTGTCCACTGAAATTTTATATATGTATTTAAATTAAATTGTCAATCGATTTGGAACATTTACTACTATGATTACAAATATATACTCGTAAAATAGTGAGTTTCATCGGTTTTTGATGGGTTTTTGTTCATTTTCTGGAATTTGCAAATATTGTAGTCGAATGGTTTATGTAAAAAGTCCTAATCATGTAATTTTAATCAAAAATGTTGCCAAAAATATTAAATTCCCTTTAAATCCCAAGTTCAAAGTTTTAAATTTTATTTATTTAAGTAAAAATTCCTTTCTAAAAATAGTAACGGAATTTCTTACTTTTACACTACTAATCAGGGCGAGGTAGTTAATTTTCCTGTTTCCTATATAATCTAATCGATTTTTTTCTTTTATAAAATTTTCAAGGTTTTTTCGCAAATTGAAATTCTGTCTTTATTTTGATTTATGTAATTTAGTGCCATTTGTCGTTGGTAGGTTGGAGGAATTCGAATTTTATATGAATAAATATTTTGTTAGATTATTTAACTTCTTTTTAATTCAATTTTATTAAAATTCTTTATAGTAAATTCAATTTTAACGCTTATCAAAAACACTTGCACTATTTTCTCTTTTTGATTTTAACAATAACAAATTTGTAAGATAGCATATTATTTATTATAAATGAATACTGGAAGAACAAAATCAAATCAAATGCGCTATATGTATATATTTTTCTTTTGGAATTTTTATCAGCCTGGATTTCGAGAATAATTAGAGTCAGGATTCATTAGTGTTTTCCTTTGGAATTGTTATCCAGCAAATAAAAGAAAAGAAATAATTAAATAAATATGATAGAGTTAATTATGATTAAATAATTATTTGAAATAAAATTAATTTAAACTAAAAAGAAATAACTAATAATAAATTTGGATCAATAGTTTGCGATTTACGTTATTTTCTCATGTTATTTAAAATTTCATTTTGGTTAGAACTTTCTGCAATTCTTCTCAATTATGGCCATCGGTAAAACAAAACGCCTACACGTTTTTACCATATTTCATCACTTTTCCCCTAGTTGTCAGATTTTCATGATTCTTTTTTGTTAAAGTTTTTAATTACATTTTAAGCTTAATTCTCATAGTTATTTTCTAGAATATAAGCGTTTTCGATGAATTTGGAGCCAATTTAATGAAATAGGTTAATTTTACTAAAATTTTATGTTTTTCGAATCTTTTTAAATGTTTTTATTTATTTTTTACATATTCTTTGAATTTTTCTTCTCTTTCTACTTTTTATATTTGTTGTGCAAAAACTGATTAAGCCCATATTTGTTTGACCAGCACGATAATGCCTGTGTGTTTTTTGTGCGGGAAACTTAAACTTATAAAGAAAAATAAAAAATGTAAAGAAAAATAAAATAAATAAAATTTTTATGCAAAAAATGGAAAAATTTAATAAAAAATCAAAAGGAATTAAAAAATTATATTTTTAGAATATTCGGGAAAATTCCTTGTTTTACCGAATCAAAACACACACAGGAAATCGTGATATATAATGCAATGCTATTCGAGCAAAAATCACTATCTTTTAATTACTTTACTCTCTTAAAAATAAACTATTTTACGTGTCACTCTCACTATCTATTTTTACTTTAATTATTACGATTTTGATTTTGAACGGAAGGAATCATTATTTTTTTATTTATGTTTTTATTTTTATTTAATTTTAATTTTATTTGTTTATTAAAATGACAGGGTTTTGTTGTAAATTACGGAAACATATTTTTCTTTTTATATTTATTTTATGAAAAATAAAGTTTGGATTAAAATATTTTTTTTTATTTTATGTTCACAATAATTTTCTGTATGATTCCTTTTATTATCGAACCTCCATCACAAGTGTTGGGCAAAAACTGATGAAGCCCACTTTTTTGTTTTACCAGCACGATAACGCCTGTGGTCTTGAGCAGAAAACTTAAATTTAGATAAAAATGGAAAATTTGTAGAAAATAAAATAAAGAAAAAATTAAAGAAAAATTTCTGTACATAAAAATCAAAAAATTTAATTTTAAATCGAAAAGAATAAAAATTTTATAATTTTGGAATATTCTAGAAAATTTCTTGTTTTAATGTATCAAAACACACACACGAACAATCGTGATATATAAGGGGATGCTGGTTGAGCAAAACTCACTCTCAATCTCATATTTATCAATCATTTTTACTCTAAAAATTGTTTTTTAATTAAGAAAAACTTTCATTATCATTGTAAATTTTGGAAGAAGACCAAGTACTTATTGATTTTTATTTTTTTATATATGTCTTATTGATAATTATAACAGTTCACGTAGGCTAAAAATTTAATAGTTTAAGTTGATGTATATGGGACATTTTTGTTTAAAGTTTTTAAATTTTTTTTAACTAATTCTTTTATTATCTAACCTCCATAATGAGGAATTAAATCTAAATTATTTTATTTAATTTTATTGCGTTGCCGGATGTTAATTGGTACACACCATAACTCACACGCACGCAAGAAAGTAAAATGAAATCTTTTTTTGTTACCCCGGATCGAACAGGTATGTTAGTGGGGGAAGCCGCGGTGAAGGCAGTAGCTGGAGCCATTCAGTATTCTCCCCTTCCTAAATCCTATCGCCCAACCCTCGAAAGAGTAGTGTTGAGGTCCTGGGAAAGGTTAAATATAAAGCTTACACAAATACTATGTAAAATATACGTAGGCCAGTATTTAGTAGAACTAACAAAAGTTTCACGACAAAACATACTTTAATACCAAGAGTCACCAGCTAGCCTATAAAAAATTTGTACTACCATACTAACTAAAATATTCGAGAAATTTGACATCGACCACAGCGACCATATTTGACAAAAAAGATCGGCTTAAATCAGGATCACTTATCGACTTAGATTTTACAATAGAATTTTATAATGTCATTAAGCGTATCTCATTAATATTTTTACTCTAAAGAACTAAAAATTGTCTTTAGATTCGAAATTCCACGTTGACCCCATTACTCAGACTATCCTATTTCGTTAAAGATGAAAATTCTACACATTTTTTACAAAACCAATTCCACGACCCCACAGACCACAAAACAACTATCATTATAACTATTATCGTTATTATTATACATTTAAAGTTGTTATTATTACTAAAAATGTTATTATTATTATTATTATTGGTGGGTTACTGGGTTTTGCTATTTGTTTTAAACGTCCTTGTGTTTACCCCGGTAACGCCATATAAATATTTTCTAGTTACCACTCGCCACCCGTTGCTAGGCAACGTTGGAAATGTGTTCGAGTGGGTGGATTGCCCGCAAAAAGTGAGCGCTATTACTAATGCTGTAATTGCTCGGACAACCCCTGGGTTCAATGATCTGTCGATGGAAGACCTATGCTCGCTTTGAAAGTCCCTTGTTTGTGATGGTTATTGAGATTAGAGATTCATTATAGTGAGAACTAAATTCGGTAATAGCACTCCTAGAGATAATACAACGGCTACCTGACGAAGTGTGAGTACTCATGAAATAGCTGCGGGGTTTTCAATATTCCTCAAGTTTTAAAACATCGTTTTGAATAACTAAACCACCTTTATATAATTTATATTTAAATATACGCATTGTACAGATTAAACACGCTTAAATCAGATGAGTTTTATTCGACATCCGAGCGGCTCTACGTCTGGCACGCTCTTTTCGCCCGGCCTATAGCTGTTGGATGGTGTTGTAGTAGGAGTTACGGCGGGTGTTGGATTGGTTATTGATTCCCAATGGGCCAACTGGGATGGCGCGAAGACAAGAAGGTAGGTTACTGCCTCTCCTTCCCGGCTGGCGGACAAGACAACTTCCAACCCCTTATCTGTGTTCGAAGATTTTGATTCAATTGCCGCTCATCGGCCCAGCCCTTTTGAGCGGCGGTGAGCCTGTGGCGTAGGGGCTTGACCTTAGCTGGGTCCACCTACGTGGCTTTTACTTGTTGCATCTCTCTGGTGAGCTGGATAATTTGCTCATACAGCGCTTTGTTGGCTTGCTGAGCACGAGTCAGCTCTTTCTGCAGTATTTGGATGGGTTCCATTGATATTAATAGAGACATTTAAACGATTAGTTATTGACTTGGAAAAAAGAAGTTTTATGCATTAGACAAAAGGAATTCTCCTATTAAAACATTCACGCAAATAAGAACAGTTATCTAAAATAACAAACTATTTATTTAAGCAAAGTTCAACTAAATTAGGGGTGTTACATCGAATCATAGGGAGACTCTATCATGGGTTGGCAGTTCAGGAGGAGGGAAACCCCCTTTCTACCCATTCCTCCGGGGAATAGCCGGATATAGTCATTACGGGCCGCCTAGTATTGCGAGTCCGCGTGGTTCTCGGCCGGTTGCCGAGTGAGACCTTGCATTGCGGTGGGTGCTGATAACTGCTGGCGATCCGACCCGCTAGGAGATCCTCTTCAACATTCGCCAGGTATTGGCGAGCTCTAACCACTTGCAGATCCACCTGCCGCTGGTGGTTTTCGAGTCGCTCAAGGAGATGACGGGCCTTCCCATGGTCTATCGGCCAGCCACAAGTCATGGTCGTTTTCCATCGATTGCCGGTCAATTTGTTGAGGCTCCGGTTGGGGAAACTCGGGGCATCTCTCCTGCCGGAACCGTTCCCATGCCCACCTCCATCGATCAGCAATGTGGGTTGGAGTATAAGCCATCGAACTGGATCTCTCTGAATTAGGAAGAGCCGTTAATATTACTTTATATTTACATTTAACTTAACAGTTTTCACGGCAAAAGTAAATGTGAATAAATCTAAGGCCTACCACCCCTCGACTTAATTGTGGCCAGAGACAAATATTTATTTTACAAATAGGAAAATAAACACGTCTATTTGCGATAACCCTTACATTATGGGCATCGGCATAGCTTGAGTGCATTTTCTATATAAAAACAGGGAAATACTTGGTATTAAAGACTGAATATAGGCATGCGTATACCACGTGAGAGGACTTTATAATAAAAGATACACGTGGAAAGCCAACATTATGGGTAGCCATCATTTATCACGGACATTTGCAATTGTAAAATTATACAATTTGAGGATATTTCAAGCATTTTATTCCGTATTTCCAGGAGTTTGAGGCAGCAAAGAAACAAGGTAATCTGTAATTCATCTAATAAAATTTCAAGTCGAATATTTCTAGAGACTTTACAATTGTTAGACGTAAAATAAGTGTATTGAAAAACGTTATTTATAACTGAAAATTTCACTTCAACTTCCTAGGAAACTATTAGTGCCCGAAACTAAATTAGAAGAACCCTAAAAGCCATATTTGAATAAGAATTTTATAAGTCTTAGTCTTTCCCAAACGCCTTAAGATTGATAATAAACACGATAATTTAGTTTCGTACGGAAAATTATTAAAAAAATAATTTTTCGAGTATTTAACAATTAAAAAGTAAATATAATTACTAACTGTCCATAACATAGGTCATTAGCGCTGCTAATTCCTGACAGCGGTTTGCAGCTATGGTTAAGGCATTAATTACCTGGAAATACCCTATTAAAATCATCAAATGATTAGGGTTGAACAAAGTCAATTTCTGCGAATCGTTTAATTAAAAGTTATTATAACTGGTTTACCCAAAGTTCTTAGAGAACTTACGATCGAATTCACACTGAATGGTTTACAAAAATCAAAATTTTCATGATTAAAAGATCTGTTATCTGGCAAAATTTCGTCAGAAGTATCAAAATTATTAGGTTATCCATTTTCGTACATCTATAAATCAAAACAAACTACCGTTAAATGATTAAAAAAAATGGGATAGTGGTGGGTTACGGGGTTTCGTTGTTTGATTGAATTATCCTGTGGTCGCCCCAGTAACGCCATACAAAATGTTACTTCGACTACCACTCGGCACCCGTTGCTAGGCAACGTTGAAAATGTGTTCGAGTGGGTGGATTGTCCGCAAAAAGTGAGCATTATTGCTAATACTGTAATTGCCCGGACAACCCGTGGGTTCAACGAGCTGTCGTTGGAAGACCTAGGCTCGCTTTTTAGTCTGTCCCTTGTGCGGTAATTCAAAACCTATACCGACTAGTAGGAGGAGAACACTATTTTCCCGACGACACAATGTGAGTGTCTACGACCTTCCGATGATCATTCTGTTTATGATTATATCGAGAACATACTATTTTGATTCAATCACAATTACACAAAACGACATATAATAGTTCATCCGTCAGATCAGTCATTTAAAATTGTTCTGTCTAGTAACTGTGCGGCTTTACGGCGGCACGCTCTTTGCGTCCCGGTCGGCGATTGCTGGATTGGACGGTTGAAGAGTCCTTGGCAGGGGTAGAATTATGGATTTGGTTCTGGTAGGGCAACTGGGATGGGGCAAAGACAAGCGGGTAAGTTACCGCCTGCCCCTCACGACTTGCAGCCAAGGCGACTTCCAGCCCTCGGATTTGAGTCCGGAGACTCTGATTCAGCTGACGCTCCTCTGCCCAGCCCCTTTGAGTAGCTGTTAGGCGTTGGTAGGTAGTCTTTAACCTGGCTGGGTCCACACAGGTAGACTTTATTTGCTGCACCTCCTTCGTGAGTTGGATGATTTGTCTGTAGAGTGACTGGTTGTCCTGCTGTGCTCGGGATAGTTTCTGCTGCAACACTTGAGTAGGTTCCATGGCTTAATACAAATAAAGATAAGTATGGTAATTCATGGTCGGGTGTGATTGCGTCATATTAGCGTTACGTTAAACAAAAAAAAAGGAAATTTTTCGTCGGGTAATAAATAACAACAATTCACAAACTTTTATCTTAATATTAATAAGCAAATAACACTAAAATCACAAGTTACTACTGAAACTCTCAATCATTTATAACAAATAATAAGATGAAATCGGATCGTCACAACTCAAGAAAAGGAAGATTGGAGTTTCTTCAGGGGAATCGGCTCGCCACCCACTCTTCGGGTGTGTAGCCCGCGATTGCCATTGCTGGTCTTTTAGTGTTGCGGGTCCGGGCCGCATTGCTCGGTGGGATCTGGTCTGGAGAGATCTGGCAGGGATGCCAGTAGGAGTCAGCGATTCGACTCGCCAGCAAATCCTCCTCTACATTCGCCAGATGCTGGCGAGCTCGGGTCACCTGCGCATTTAGGTCACATTGTTGCGACACTAAGTTCTACAGTTGCTGCCGGGCCTGTTGATAAATTTCTTCCGACGGGTTCCATTGAGTGGACATCCCTCTTCCCAGATTATCCCGGTCGAGGAATTTCGACGGCGGGAAATCCGGACATCGTTCTTGACGGTATTGGGCCCAAGCCCATCTCCAGCGATCTGCGAGGAAATCGTGGAGTTGATAGCTAAAATTAAATATCATCAATTGGTATTCACTTGTCAGAACGCCTTCACAACTCGTCACATTTATTACTCCGTTTCTGTACTCGGTTGTCGTTTATTGGTTCGCCAATTATTACTTCCAAAAAACTCCTTATACTATGGTATTTTCTAAATCGTCTTTTTCTGTCATCGTCTCAAAACTGGGGGTACTATGAGGGTTGCATAGGTTCGGACATCTGTTTAGGCGTGGGCTTGGTGGTTCCCAGCCTCCTATCTGCTAACGGCTTGAAAATTTACTTGCGGCTAAGGACATTGTTTTGCTATGAACCATCCGTAGTTTCGGTGAGTTAACTAACTACGGGACATATGCCACTCATTATAACCTACATAACCATTTAATGATATACTTCCTGGATAAACTTATTCAGTTATATTAGTGTTACACCAACATGTTTAGTCATAAGATTAATATTATACATCATAAACTCATTTAGTGATACTTATGCACTACAATCGAAAACGTTTAATAATATTAATACTCTACATTATAAGTAAAATCATTTAGCGATGTTTATACCTTGTAATCACAGTTATTCAACAATATTAATCATAAGTAAAATCATTTAAAGATATTTATACATCATAATCAAAGTTATTCAACAATTTAAATCGTAAGTAAAATCATTTAAGGATATTTATACATTATAATCGAAGTTATTCAACAATTTAATCATAAGTAAAATCATTTAAGGGTATTTATACATTATAATCAAAGTTATTCAACAATTTAATCATCATTTAAGTATGTTTATACATAATAATCAGAATTAATCAATAATAATAAAGTGTGAATGAATAAAGTTACAACAATTTACCAGTGGATTCAGGGGCCAATCCCCCTGACCCTTCTCCTCTTGATGTCAGTCTCGATTTCGATGTCAATACGTTCGAAGCTAGCGAAAATTCCATAAATTTCCAATCGATTTTTCTCAGTGAATTATAGAAATATTTGGATCAATTGATTGTCGCATTATGGTTGTTGATATTAGTGTATTATTCGTGGATGGATAACATATCCTGCCGGAAGTTTCAATTCAGTGACATGGTTAATGGTCGAATATTGATTTTCGTCGAATGTCGATAGTTCGACATTTTATCGCGTTCACATGATTTAGTAAGTTCTCTGTTTTATATAATATTTTTTCTTTGACGTTAGCAACTCCTGTTAGTCCTTATGGTAATTTTCTGTTTGGCCTGCCGAAAATGGTTCTAGTTATATCAGTACAACAGGTTCTACAAGGGTTAGTATTTTAATTAATTTAATTTCGCACGAATTTACTGTTGTTATAGGAGTTCGGGAGTTACTCAAATGCTGGAATAATCGTTTCAATATTTGGTGGAATAAATTTTTGTTGCTTTCCTCTGCTTGATTGGGTTCAATGATGTTTATTTATTTCATTAAATTCTATTATCTTATGAAATTGCTCAGAAAACGTGTTATTCATATTTTGACTCGGGTTGGTTATGGTACGGAAATTATTGGGTGAGGGTGTAATTATCCTAACTAGGTATTAATTTGGTTTTCCTTTAATCATTTAAGTGAATTATGATTTCTCTTTTCTTTAAGTTCATATTAATTATTAATTGAAAAATAGCGGCATTGTGTCGGACTTGATTTAATGTGGTACATTGTTAGGGTTTTAGAATGGTTTATTTGATACTAATCGTAAGTCTACTACTTTAGGGTTCAATCAATTTATTTCATTACTAGGTTTACTTTATCAACGATTTCTTATTAACAACGATTTTATTTTTCTTTATAACAACGATTTCGTATTAATTTATTTTGTATCAGTTTATTCCCCGTACCCTTGCCCTTTAATAAGCCTTAGGCGCATATTGTGTTTATATTATATTTAATGAGTGCCCACTGGACTACTCGGTGTGATGATTTTGAGCCGTGTGTGAAATAATTTAGGTCGATTTTACAGAAATGAGAAACGAGGAAGCAGCCAAAAGACTTCTTCCTTATTTCTCCTTTCCTCTATATTGAATAATATTGACGTTACGACCCCTGCGTTCCGCACGCTGGGTCTTCACGGGTACATATCATTGGCGATTTTCCACGCGCTTACACGAATCTGTACTGTATATATTTTACTACCTTGCGATGTGTTGGCTGTGGGCCGGAAAAATTTCAACAAAATGATTTTATTAAATATATAGAACAATTTAAACATTATAAATATTTATTATCATATTAAAGAACAAAATACAAAATTACTTGACCAAAAATAATTCACAAAGGCATAAAAATGCATCTCTCCCCACGCCGACATCCAAGCAGAGCTCTACCGAGGTTGCGAGGATGGGACGTGGAGAGAGAGCCCCAAAATAAAACTATTTCTCACCTAAAAATAAAGGCTTCGCGATAGATTTTTAAACAATAATTCAAAAATAATTTTTGATTCAAAAATGGTTTGAAAAATGGTGTGTTTTAATGTGAAAATGAATCGGTATTTATACCTATTTTCTGTCCCTAACCTCGCGTTTTAAATTTGATGTAGTAAAACAAAATTCGACCTTGTTATTTTCTAGTGTATTCTAATCTTTAATTTTATTATTTTTCAATTTATTTTAATAATTTTCTATTTAGAATTTTTATTGAATTATTTCTAATTCAAATTTTTATTTAAGTTTCATTTTCATGAACTTTTATTAATTTATCAAATTTTGTCGAATTTGTTGGGTTTTCATGTTATATTTGTGTTTGTATCGTGCGAATCTTGTTGCATTTTGTTATTATTTTAATTTATTTTTATGTTTATTATTTTATATTTAATTCTCTTTTTCTCATATTTGGTAGGGTTTAATTGGTGTTTTAATAGGTTTTATTTTAAATTTGCTTGTTATGTTTGCATGTGTGTTACCGATCCATTTAAACATTTTCCAAGGCCATATGTGTTCTGGCCCAACAATAGAATTAAATTATCAATCAAGTAAAATATGATTAAATTATCAATCTATGGTTAACTAAAATCAAAAGGGTAATTTAAAATTTTATTTAATTAAAAACATTTAACGGTGTTATTCTGTAAGAGTTATCATATTTAATTAAAAAATTTGATATTACTTGGTTGGTCCGAATCTAGTTCTACGATTCCCACCTGATTTATCGGCATTTCGTCGTTAGTGAAGAATTTATTAGACATCTGGCAAAGAAAAAATGTCATTCCAACTATCGATTGTATTTATAGGGACTATGGTGATTGTGTGTGCCTTGCACACTGCCTATCGGTGTGTCGGAAGGTGGGTGATGATCGCTGACGAGATGAGAGAAAAATCGACCTTTAGATGGAGTATTCAGTTGGACTACGATTTTCATTCTAACATGGCGGTTGTTTTTTCGTAAACAATCGATTTAAATCGCGACATCCGCTCGGACTTTGTGATTTGATTTCCATTCCCCATGGTTTGATAATAAATGCTGATATGCAGTAGGTGCATCTTCACTCTCTGAACGTTAATCGATTCGGGAATGGAATTCAGGCAAGTTTTTGGAAGTTAACATCAGAAAACCCGCATGTGTCATTACAAATCTCACAATTTCACTGCGAGTGTTCCTATGTTAATTCCAGTTTTCAACATTTTTCTTTATTTTTCTAATATTTAAATAATTTATATCTAGTAGCTAAACGTTTCCGTTATGTCGTGGTTCATGAATGGTTATAGGTAGCTTCTTATTCGTTGGATTCTTTTATCAGGATTAGATTAAGTGAGTATTGGGTTTTATTTTATCAACTTATACATCTTCCTAATAGACTTCTATTGTGTTAAGCTTTCCCTTTCGATTATGGATTTGTTGCTTACTCCACGCGGTTGTGAGCTACAGTAGTGTTGGGTAATTTTATATTATATAATTAAGAATTTATTATTCAACTCTAGGGAATGTTAGGGATTTAGATTTCTGGCGAATTGTGGATTTGTTTATGACGACGGTCGAGATTTGAAAATCATTTATGGTCTAGGAATCTATCAAATATTTTCGGTCAAAAGTTGTATGGTTTGACAGTGGGACGGGGTATCGGACATGGAGAGCCTGTACCGTAGCACTATCAGTTGGTGCTGAAGCGGTTCAAAGGAGACAGAAAACAGGTGGATTATTATATCAGTTCAGTTGGCTCCTCAAGAGGAATTGGATATTTTCCTTGTATTTGGTTCACAATAAACTTTCCTCTACTCTATCGGTGTTTTGTATTTTAAATTTTTTAATTAATTACGTTAATTTTTCTTTTATGCGGGAGTCACTTTTGATCGACCGCTGGCTTAGTAACAACTACCTTTTATCTATAAGTGATTTTTGAAAGGGCTCTTCTATCATTCCTACTGGTAAAATATACTCTGGTTTGAAATTTGATCAAATCTTCGGCTCTACTGGAAGTTCATGGTAATCTGCTAATAACATTTTAAATTATTGTTCCTCGTCAAAAAAGTCCGCATCTGAGTTAAATTTATAAAGATAGTTAATTTAGTTTCATAGCAGTGATTTCATTTTTTAATTTTTATTCCCCGTCACCTTTCCTTTTATTAAGTCTTAAACGCATTTTGTGTTCATATTATATTTAATGAGTGCCCACTGGACTACTCGGTGTATAGATTTTAAGCCGTATGTAGATCAGTTTAGGTCGAATTTAGAGAAAATGGGAAATAAGGAAGTAGCCAAAAGACCCCTTCCTTATTTCTATTTTCTTCTATATGGGATAATATTAACGTTCCAATCCCTGCGTTCCGCACGCCAGGTCTTCACAGGCACAGATCATCGGCGATATTCCACGCACTTACACGAATCTGAATAATATGTGGATTTTACTAACTTGTGATGTGTCTTGGCTGTGGGCCGGAAAAATTTCGACAATCAAATAATTAATGAAAACAAACTAATTTTATATCTTATAAATATTTATTAATATATTAAAACAATATAACAAATTACTTGCTAAAGCATAAACATCATACAATAAAATGCTACCCTCCCCATGCCGACATCCAAGCAGAGCTCTACCGAGGTTGGGAGGACGTGACGTGGAGAGAGTTTCCAACTAAAACTCACCAGTAGATTTAAAAACAGTTAAATGATTTCAAATGATTGAAAAAAATGCTTTTTACGCTGAAAAAACGCTTAAAATTGTGTAAAAATGAATCGGTATATATACCTATTTTTTGTTCTTAACCTCGCGTGTTCTTTTTGATTTAGTAAAACAAAATTCGACCTTGATATTTTCTAGTGTATTCTAATCTTAATTTTTATTATTTTTTAATTTACTTTGATAATTTTTTATTTGAAATTTTTATTGAATTATTTCTAACTCAAATTCTTTGATTTTAATTTCATTTTCATGAAATTTTCATTTTTTGTTAAATTATCCATTTTCGGTCGAATTTGTTGGGTTTTCGTGTTATGTTTATGTTTATATCGTGGGATCTTGTTTCATTTTGTTATTATTTTAATTTATTTTTATGTTTATTATTTTATATGTAATTGCTTTTCTCTCGTATTTTGCTAGGTTTAATTGATGTTTTCATAGGTTTGAATTTAAAGTTGCATGTTATTTTTGCATGTGTGTTACCGATTCATTTAAACATTCACAGGGCCGTTTGTGTTCTGGCCCAACATTATTATTAATAACTATTAAAACTTCTCAACAAAATTCTAAAATCAGACATTCCGATATCACTTTTACAGCCTCTATTGTGTTCACTAATATTGGTCAAACCCTTCAATCGACAATGCTCTAGAACTCGAGTACAGAGATGACGGGAAGTCTCTCCAATGTATGTGGCATTACACCCATTACATGATGTAATACACTAGAGCAACATCAGAAAATAGCCGATTGATAACTAAAGTTTACCTGAGATATTGAGCGAATCAACCGGAAACCGTAAATCCAAATTGAATGAATTTAAAATTCGCGTGATCGGAGAGATTGAAGTTTCCGTCGACATTGTACCTACATGATGAACATAGATTGAATGCCATTAATATAAACACAAATTCTCTCACTAAAATATCCATGTTTAGTCACGAGGTAGCGGATGCAGGTGCCTCCACTCTAGATAAATAGTTTAGTGTGGATGCCATCCAGTCATTATACTACCATTTTTATTTTGAAATATGGATCTAACAACTATGACGTCAATTGGAGAAACGAATGCCCCAAGCCAAGGTAATTTATACCGACGTTCATTTTAATAAATGTTGATATTATATTTAGTAAATTTTAATCCAATTAAATAAATGTCAATATTATATAATAGTAAATTTTAAAGTCAATTTAATAAATGTCCATATTATATATTAGTCAATCTTAAATTCATTTTAATAAATGTCAATCTTATACATTTAGTAAATTTTGGATTAATGTTAATAAATGTCAACATCATGTATTCAGTAAATTTTAAATACACTTCAATAAATGTTTATACCTTGTATCCAGTAAATTTTTAATTAGTTTTTAACAAATATTATCCCTATGTATTTAGCAAACTATAACTTAATTTTGATGAAGGGTAATACTAGGTAGCTAGCAACTTTTAAATTAGTTTTAACAAATATTAATACTATACACTTAACAAGCTTTAACTTGACAAACGTTAATACCTTGTAGATCGTAGATTTTAACTTACCCAAGTAAACAGTCATTTATATTTCCATGCATGGTTAACAAGCTTACAGTTATTATCATTCATCAATTTCAGGGTAATCCATCTCGTTAATATCCATTGCTACCTAAACGTAATAGTATTCCGTGAACAACGCGTAATCTAACGAATGTCCACCATACAGTTACGCTGCTGATCGTTTTCGTCCCTTGAATGTCGAATTGATTACTGGGTCTAAACTCAGCTAGTACTCCCTTACCTAAGTCTTAACCCGGCAACAAAATCTTTGGTCTATGACTCCAACATTACCAATCATGAAGCGATCACCGACGACTTGAGCAGGCCTGCCGACACCTTTGTAGAAGAGAAATGAATAGATACTAAATCCGACCCATTTGTTACACCTCGAAGTACGAAAAGCTTGTATCCACACTACTTAGCCGTCGATAAGCGTTGATAATCCTCATAACACACTGAATCGACATAGGCGATACCTTGACGTCAACACACTAACTGAGGGACGAGAGATTATGCCCCTGTCAATAAAGAATCTATTGAAAACCATGTTATACTGGTTCACATAATCATAACGATATCTATTTTAGAAGAGTCAATACTTCTCGAGGAGATCCCCGCCCACGTGGCGGAAGAATGGCGCCGGGCTTGGAAGCGGGCCCGACCGACGACAATGCCCGAGGAACTTCAACCCAAGGAACCACACCGGACCGCCCTACAGATTCTAGGTATGGAGGATGACCCTCGTTGGGCCAAAATTCAATGTGACCAACAATATCCTGCCGAGGAGATCCGAAGTCACGCACGGAGCCTCCTCGCCCATTGGGAAAGGGTCCAATGGCAGGTCGATCAGAATGTCGTCAAGGCCAGAATGTATTTGGCCAATGTAGAAGAAGACATCTCCGCCGGGCGCATCCCCGAGTTCTATCCAGCCCGACCGTCCCGTAACACTAAACGTCCAGTGGCCATTATTCCCGGCTACTCCCCGGAGGAAGGGGTTAGGAAGTTCTTGGAGGAACCCTAACTTCCTAGATAAGAAGAAAATAAAAACAATATTCTGTGTCATTTAGTTAAATTAAAAAATCTTAAAAGATGATGTTCGTTTGTTGAATTAATAATCTCATTTTTCCACCCTATGCTTTACTAATCAGAGTTTTACTTTACCTAAGTTAATGATGAAATTAAGGATTTGTATTACAGATATAACATCCGTCCAGATATTGCAAGCGGAACTCGCTCATATGCGACGCGCCAACACAAACCTTCTCGACCAAATAGTTCAGATAACCTGAGAAGCGCAGCAGATCAAGTCTACTTGGTCGGACCCGAAGGAAACGAAGGCTCTCTATCACAGGCTCACTGCCGCTCAAAAGGGATGGGCGGAGGAGCGACTACTCAACCAGAGCCTCCGAACCCAAATCCGAGGACTGGAAGTCGCCCTGGCTGCAAGTCGGGAGGGGCAAGCGGTAACGTACCCGCTTGTCTTTGCTCCATTCCAGTTGTCATACCAGAATCAGACCCACAACGATACATCAGCCAAAAATTCTTCAACAGCCCCATCAAGCAGCCACCGGCCGGGACGTAAAGAACGTGCCCGCCGCAAAGCCGCACGTCTACTAGATAAGCGATCTAAAATGACGGACATGACACATTAATTTTGTTATTTTTTATCTCAATAAATAGAATCGTAACGGTGATTAGATTTAAAAACAGTATGTTTCCGATAGGATTATAAGTGGAATGGTCGTCGAAAAATCGTGAATACCCTCACTGTGTCGTCGAAATAGTGTTTCTCTCCCACCGTTCCGGACGAATTTTGTATTTCTTACATAGCGGACAGCATAAAGCGAGCGCAGGTCTTCTAACGACAGCTCGTTGAACCCGAGGGTTGTCCGAGCAATTACAGTATTAGTAATAATGCTCACTTTTTGCGGACAATCCACCCACTCGAAAACATTTCCAACGTTGCTTAGCAACAGGTGCCGAGTGGTGGTTGAAGTAACATTTTGTATGGCGTTACTGGGCAACCACAGGCTAATTCAAACAAACAATGAAATCTAGTAGCCCACCAATATTATTATCATTAATCCCTTATCTTCGGTAATAATAGTGTTAACAACAATATGATTATTATCCTTAGCCAGGAATGTTATCATTATTATCATTATTTTGGTATTACTATTATGATTGTTGACTCATAACTATTATTGCACTCTAATATTATTGTTATTATTCCTATTCTGGATGTTCTATTAACTTCACATTAATATTAATATTACTCAAAAATTATTATTTTTGATACAAAATTTATTATTATTACTATTATTATTATTGTTGCTGTTACTATTGTTGTTATTATTATTAACGCTAATTTTATATCATTATTGTTGTTAACCCATTAAGATTATTATTATTATTATTATTATTATTATTATATTATTATTATTATTATTGTTATTGTTATTATTATTATTATTATTATTATTATTATTATTATTATTAGTTTACTATTTTGGTTATTATTATTAATCTATTATCATTATTTTTATTATTTTGTTAATCTTACTATCATCATTATAAACTTATTAAAATATCTATTTTAAAGACCTTTTATTTTTTACCGAAAGCATTAATTAATAAAATAACGCGAAACTTACAAAATTTTTATTTCAAAAAATAATCACATAATAAATATTCCAACAAAAGAAAAGTCCAATTTGATGCGTGGCGATATGAGCGGTTGATCTCTACAATTTAAAGTTAAAAATGTATTAAAAAGGGACAAACATACTTCACTGGCGATGTCAGCGAAATGGGGGCGGCCACGGTTGTCCAGGGGTCCTTGGGATGCCTAGAAGTGTTGGTTGAAAGTAGCTAAAATCAATTTACCAATTGTTTGACCCGTTGCCATTGTAATAAGCGGCAAGCAGGTTAAAACATATATAGAATTCGCCACCCTTCCATTAAGATAAAACTCGCGATGGTAAGTAGATACATTTAAAAATATATTTAAAAGGGTATTTTCCTTGTCCCTTGTAAGTTTTCAGATACCACAGGGTTGAGTATAGAATTAATTATTGATTTAATATTTATTTTATTTACGTCACTGTCCGAAATTTTTCCCATTCTCAAAATTTATCGGCTGATTTCGTCCAAATTCGATCAAAGGCATAATCGGCAGGTCAATAAGTTTTTATTTTGTTATGAGTAAGTAGTATATTATCTAGTAGGCTCCTAATGGCGACTCTACATTCATCACTCCCAATGGAATCAATTTTTCAATCTGATTCTAACTTTAGATTTCTTTAATTTACATTTTCTCAAATCAAAATTCAAGAGTAAAGATTGTGGAATTTTTCGCAATCTATTTACCTCGTGTTGGATATTTATTCTTGCCTTTCTGATCTCGGTATTCAACACCTTCAATAAATGATTTGGTCGCAGATTTTCTTCGATTAAGATTTAATAAAATTTTCGTCTGGATTGTTTTGCATTTTATTTGTCTAAGTGAATACTATATAAAAATTTTTACGTTTGAATTCTTTCCTTTTAGTCTATTTATTAATACTGATTAAGGGAATAAGTAATTAAATCATAAATTTTTTTTAATGTCAGTTGAACAAAAAACAATTTTTAGATTTACGATGGTCTCTTGTTATCTTGTTGCTGATCTTCTTAAACTTTTCCTCAATGATGGAAGGCATAAAAAGAAATAAATTAATTAATTAAAGCTAATAGTAATGATGATAAAAAATACCAAAATAAATAAATCAAATTTATCAAACTTAATAATAATGACAATAAATAAAATTATGAGACAAGATTTAAATTAAATTTCTCAAAGCGGAGAATAGTATTACCACTTTCGATATTCTTTACACAACGATTTCTGGACATTATGCCTTAAACTTCGAAATGATCTAATTCGATCATCCAATACTGAATAAGATGTAAATAAAATTTTTTATTTTTTCCTTCCATTTTCTTAAAAACAAAAATAAAAAAAACAAATAGTAATTTTAAATTTAATTTTCAATTAGAAATTTACTTTGTGCGAACCGGTGTATTTATCCTTGATTTCTTATCATTCAGTTTGAAAACTTGATTATTACTTTCTGTTCTTTCCAAACTTTCACAATTCTTATTCAATCTCAAATTTCTGTTTACATTATTATTCTGTACAATTTTTTCACTTCTTTCTTAATATTTACTCGTTCCTCATGGTCATTCGCTCTCCACTGAGGGTTTGAAGTTCTTGGAGAGGAAATCTGACCCGGCGAACTACCATTCACTACGGGTAGATTAAATAATAATGGTGAATAAAAATAATAATAAATTAAACTTTCTAATTTGCATCGTTAGGGTTTTCAAAAAGTTTTAAGATAATAGAGTATAGGTAGTTTATGAAATTATGCCGGAGCTGAAACGTCAATATCAATCCGTATAGTGGAAAAGAGTGAGGGGGAAATAGTCTTTTGGCTGTTTCTCCGTCGCTCATTTCTCATAAACTCGACCTAAACTTATTTCTCACATACGGCTAAAATTCAAACATCGAGTAGTCCTGTGGGCACTCAATAACTATAATATGAACACAATGCGCCTAGGATCAAAATGAAGGACGGTGACGGGAATTTTAAATGAATAAAATCGTTGCTATAATAAAAATATAAAAATCTCACTAACTGTCGTTAAAATCTTATTAATCGACTGAATTAATAACAAGAGTCTTACGAATGGCTACTAACTAAAATACCAAGTTCCAAATAATGAATTTACTAGAGGTCATAAAATTAAAGGTTATTTTACTGAAATTTGCCATTAGAACCTAGTGTTTTTACTAAAACGTAAAGATTTACTTGGCAATGGAACTGTAAACAAAATTAACTTCCAAAGTATCGAATCTGTAAATGTAAAGATTTTGCTAAGACCCTAGAGTATGGAAACAATATTTAATAAATTGAAATTTCGACACTCTTAACCTCAAAATATCAAAAAATAGTACCAATACGAAGTGATTAGAAAATTGGACGAGTAAAATTTACCCCGACGTAACAATTGTATAAACAAACACGGAAGTTATAAACACTCAGAAAATCCAATTGCCCATTTATAGTTGAGATAAGACCTAATTCACCGCCCATAATTAATACAGAAGTACGCGAATGGCACCCAAAATTTTTAACACGTAAATAATCATCCAAGATTAAAATTACAAGCCAAACCGATTCGTTGAGTACGCAAGCTATATTATTATGACGTAGAAGTACCTTACTAACTGTTCTATTAATAACATTGGCAACTTACCCACACAAAACTCTGCTAAGACCAATTCAAAAAGTAAAACCCAAAATAATAACAACTTTGACAAAATAATCCTTTAATTTAACGGTTTTATCATACAGCAGTTTGACGATGAACACATCCAGCGAAAATAATATTGCGAATTCCACTAGAGCTATACCAGTTGGACGGACGGTACTAAATTACGACTCCAATAGCGAATGATTCGTTGTTCCTTAAAATAACGTGATAAAAGTAGTTGCCAAGAACAGAAAAACTTACCGTGGCCCCTTCCTAAACTTGATAAAATTTCACTAAAAGCATCTTCCCATTACATTATACCCCTTCACTAAGATTACTTTGGAATGTTCCGTATTGAAGATCCTAAAAATTTCCGATTAAAAATGCAAAATTAGCCCATAATATTACCGTCGCCTGAGGTTTAATAACAAGACGCAAAATGCGATCCTAAAATATTTAGCAGATTCCTCGAAAATCCCAACCTCATCATCAGTACTAGAAAAGATGAATGTCCATAAGTCGAAATAAATTCGCCAATACTTACGATCAATTCCACATAAATATTCTATGAAATAATTAGCTATCCCGACAACTGATCATATCATGAAATAGGAATCGACAGTATAACGCGTCTATATAGATCTCTAGTAAATATAGAATTATTCCAACCGCATTTACTGGAGAAAAGATCATGCAACTAACACAACTGATGCGGTGATTCTTAAATGCTAATCGGGCACACGTACTGGAATAAATTTTAAACACCCCTAAATAGATTAAATTATAAGTCAATAATAAAACTACTGACCTGACATTTCCAGAGTATAGAATGCAGGCACCGTCAGCATAATCAGATAATCATTAGAGGATAAATGCGCACACACGCACTTATATAAGAAGAGTAGTACGATGGAAGACAAATTCCATTTTCGCATTAAAATTTTCTTTATATATTCCGAATGTCTGAGAAAAATTCAAAGAGACAGCGAGAAGGCGAGGGTTCCAGTTACAGGAATCCCAAAGAACCCCTCCTACAGGTAAATTTCTAAAATTCCGTCATTTAATTTAATATATCTTCTGAGACCTAGCCACATTACCCCATCCATGCATCATTCCGGACACAGGCCAAACCAAGACCAGAAGAGAACCTTTATGTCGATAAATAAATTTATTGGATCATACAGAAAGTCTATTTAATAAATATTTTCCCCTCAAATTTTTGTTAACAAAGAAATCAAGTCGCAATCTTACCAGTTAAATCCTTATTTAAGTCACCAACCGCGACGGGTATTCGATATAATCATCAAGATAGTAGTTAAACGACAACCAGACATATATTTTACGATCGAAACAATACATTTAGGAGGGTCAATCAAGTTTTGGCTGCGATTCGATCGGCTCGGCGTTTAGCCCGCTCTTTACGTCCGGGTCGATGACCGCTAGCCTTTGGTGTAGTCTTTGGACCCGTAGTTGCCTCTCGGTAGGCCAGTTGGGCAGGAGCGAAGACGAGGGGGTACGTCACCGCCGCCCCTTCTTGGCAGGCTGATACTGCCACCTCTAGCCCTTTGATCTGAGTCCTCAGACTTTGATTTAATTGTTTCTCTTCTGTCCAGCCCTTGTGTGCTGCTGTGAGTCTCTGATAGAGCGACTTTGCTTTCTTTTGTTTTATCCATGTGGCTTTTATTTGCTGGACTTCTTCCGATAACTGGAGGATTTGCTCATAGAAGTTTTTGTTGATTTTCCGCGCGTGTTCTAACTCCTGTTGCAGAACTCTCAGGGAATCCATATCTGTAAAAGGTGAAATTAACTTTTATCTATGAACCTTAAGTCAATTAGATGATCATACAAATGTTTTTGCTAATAAAATATTTCTAGAAAAATGGGGAAATCGAGTATAACCAAATATTTATTAAAATTTGGTTTCACGAATGGTTTATATGGTTCGCAATCGAGTCTCTGATGAAAATACTGGGTTCGGGAATACACGCGATGTTTCCTTCAGGGTTCGGCCGAGCGTAGGGGTGTTCCGTATACACGAAGATGGGTCTCTGTCCTTCTCCGGTGGCTGGGGCGGGTCCTCTGGGGTACGGCAACATTGAGGTTCGAAGCACTCGCGTTCAACCGCTCGTCAACTCGGTTGGAAGAGCTGTGCGGCGGTGTGTAGCCGTCGGCACTCGCAATTCTGCCGGCTGCGATATCCTCCTCCACATTTGCTAGGTATAGCCTGGCTCTGGCTACTTGGAGGTTGGATTGGCGCTGCTGCTCCTCGAGATGAGCGAGGAGGAACACCGAATGTTCGCGAATTTCCTGGGCAGGGTTTCGGCTCGATGCTTGGTTTATCGCTACAAATGGTAGCTCAACGTCGTTTGTTTGTCGTAGCGCACCCGATCGGAGTTCTCTCGGCTGGGATGAATTAAATTTAGATTTACGACCGGATCTCGACAGGGCAGTCGCTTCTTTAATTCTGTCTCAGTAAATGAAGTTATCAAGACGGCACTTTGGTCGTTGATCACTACCCTTTGGGCCCAATTTTCGACGATCAGGTCGTCATGACACCTAGTCAATCTGTGGATATGTTACTGTAGTTCTATACTTTTCTGGTGCGATGTTCCGCATGTAGTTTTTGATATTTTATTTGACACCGAAAATGTGATGTTTCTTCTTCTAGTGCACTAGTTTGACGGGTGATTTTCGGAATTTTATAATGCTGCATGATGCTGGTGGTTTGAATGATAACAGAAAGTTTTATGAATAATTACTCTAAAGGAAAATAAAATAAGGTTAAAGTTTAGATTAATTAATTTTCCGATTTTTTAATTGAGATAGTAAAATCAAAACAACAAAAAAATGTTTAATTTATTTATCTATTGTCCGGAAGCAATTTGTTATGTGACATGGATGCACACATACCCATAGGCAAACTTTCGGCCAATTAGATGTGTTAGGTTACCGGGGTTGTGTCATAATAATAATTGCTAGTTATTGTAAAGCAGCTAAGTTAATTGTTGGAAGGTCAAAATAAAACAATATGCGTGTGTCCAAATATCTCTGTGCTGATGGATATATTATATATGATAGACAGACCGCAACATCCAGTAAAAATATTATCTAAAAGAATGATTATTTAGAAAATATTTTAAAAAGAGACTTTAAAAAGAGCTCGGAAGGAAATATCACGAAATTCAATATTTATATATGAGCATTGATAATATCAAAAATGAATTAAATAAATTAATATTCAAATTGAAAAATTTATGAGAAAAATTATCTTTCATATCGCACAAAATTTAATGCAAATACAGTCATAAATTTCAATGTAAATTATCACACCAAACGCACTGTTTGTTTGAACCTGTGGATTGTTTCCTGCTTTAAGACTTTTAAAGCAAAATCCTCTATGTATTTTCTACTGCCAAAATTGTAGTATTAGGACTTAAAAACCTCATCTACCAATAAATGTTGATAAACTTGTTATTGAAAACACAGGATTGCTCGATATCTGATTGGCTCAAATTGATATATATTATTCGATATTTAAAAATGGATTCGTCTGATAAATATTGCATTTTTATTTTTGGTTCAATATTAATTAATAATTTTTAAACATTCTCACTGGAGATACTTGTGAGAAAAATGGACTAGCTGTACCCTGAACTTCGACTGTCTTTGTTCTGTACGGATCCTGAATTACTATCATATCGACTAATAGGTCATGCTAGAATTGATCTCTTCGAAATTGTTTGTCAACATAGGGAGACGCCTGATCAATGTCCATATCAATGCGAAACTTGTGAAGATAATATAAGATTAACAATGTTGGGGTTCTTTCGAAATCAATTAAATAATTACAATTTTGATAATTGCGAGCAATAAATGTTATTTTATTATGACTTGTTTTATTTTGTCTTTAGAATAATAATAACAAAATTAATAATTTAAAACCAATAGTAATAATTAAAACAGCAATTATTAGGACAGCAATAGTAAAAATAGATGACACGTGATATTTTAAAACAAGTCATTGAAATTCATGATTCAATTTTAGAAACCACTAACCCCACAATATTAAAATAAGTTTATTACATTGGTTTTAAATAATTCTCGAAACGATAAGTAGCAGCAGCAGCAATGAAAGACTAATAATAATTATTTTACCCATTGGCAAATTAACACATGAGCAAAATATCACAATGGTCGCAGCTCTAATTTTTACTGAAATGATAATAATAATTTTACTATTGTTTGACAATTAGACCCATGTTGCGTCCTTTGACAACTGTCTGGGTGTAATTGACCTGTGTAAAAATTAATTTTTAAAACCTGATACAAATTGATACATAAAGTTTTCTTTTTTATAATGTTACAAAACAACACATTTTTTTAAATAAATATATATCAAAACAGTAATCATTTTAAAAAAAATTAATCGTCAAATATATAACCAAAAAATTATTAAATAAGGTATATCAAAAATTACTAAACATTAATCAAAAAATTAATTTTACATAAATTATTACAAAATAAATCATATAAATTCAAGTTTTTATAATTTTAATTATTAATTTATTTAGAAAAATATTACAATTTTAAAATCAAAACAATGTAAAATAATAAATATTTAAAAATAACAAATACTAAAAGTAAAATTTATTCATCAATAACCAAAAATAAGAATAAAAACAATATTAATAATTTATAAAAATATTGCATAATATCTAAAAATTTAATATTACTAATATTGAAAAATAATTTTACTAAAAATTAATACAAATAAATCATGTATAGTTAAGTTTTTAAAATTTTGATTAATAGTTTATTAAGAAAAATATTACAATTTCTTTTGTTGGCGTACTGGGTAGAATTAATTTTGTTTTACTCTGCTCTCACTTATTTTCATCTACTTCCTCAACCAACTC
Organism: Schmidtea mediterranea; assembly: GCA_022537955.1. Classification (NCBI taxonomy): domain Eukaryota; kingdom Metazoa; phylum Platyhelminthes; order Tricladida; family Dugesiidae; genus Schmidtea; species Schmidtea mediterranea. The sequence continues at coordinate 313,727,863 of CM039679.1, read as the reverse complement.
TTGCCTTTGCTAGGGTAATTCCTATCTCACGTAGACGCCCCACAATTTTGACCTTACCACTGTATACCCATGAGCGAGCCCATGTTGGTACTGTATACAGCAGCCGAGAGTCCACAAGCAGGTGAGCCCCGTTTCCAGGACTACTCCTTGTGATAATCTCGCTTTCGGGTTCCTGACGGCCGATAGAAGGACTTAAGTCTGTTTAACTCGTCTGATTCCATTGACGTTAATGCACACATCTCTAAATTTTTACCGCCGATCTTATGTACACGTTCGGAATAACGTTTTCCCGCGGTCTCTTTAGTCCATCGCTAAATATTAATACAAATTTATCGCCGGAAACATACTCGTTTGAGATTTGGCTACTTATTTATCTTTGGCTAATTTAATTTAGCAAACATTAATTTTAAACATTTAATCAATAAAATTGAACTACTGTAATTTAGAAATTTTTCGGAGGAAAGTTTTGATTAATGACTTTTGAAAATTTAGGTCCTTAAATTATCTAAAATTCCTAATTAAATCCCCGAAATAATTACTAGAAAACGAAATAATATTACTAATCTAGAATTTTGTTTTAAATTTATAAAGATTTCTCTTAAATAACAAGCGGTAATTTAAAACTTCATATACATTATTAAATTTACGGCTAGGTCAGCTGTTTTAAGTTTAATATAATTTTCTGTTTAATTTTAAGGAAAATAAAATCATCTGAACTTCCATACTTCATCTTTCATGCACAATCATTCTTTTATTATTAAAAATATTCATTACAAAAGGTTAAAATCAGACTCCATACATACATAAGACTTTTTCCATATCATACTATACTCATATAAAACTTCAAACATTTATTCATGATTTATTTAACTAGGAAAATCAAAATTTGCTAAAATCAATAAGAATTACAAAAATTCCACTTTTATTAAAATGTACAAGATTTAAAAAGAAAAACGAAATTAAATAAAATATAATCGATACATAAATTTGTAAATAGTGTGATAAGGATGGAGTCAGTTCTTATTCCCAATGGATGTTTACTCGTCGATATCGACAGCGTATTTTCGTCTATTCCGGAGGGGTTGTAATTGTGTAGTTCCGACCTGGGTGACGGAGTGGCATATTTCATCTCCGAAATTGTCCATCCAGTAACTTGCGAGAGTCGGCGACTTCTCTTTCATCATAGTTGTGGGATTGGTGACGGGCGAGATGTCCATGCACATTTGCATCTCGTCCGATTCGTCAGTAGTGGTTTGCGGGGTGGGTTTTTCCGATTTTTCTGGATCTGCTATAATTTCGTCTCTTTTTACAAACTCGGGATGCTACTCGGCGACCAGTGCTGCGGCTTCTTCGAGCACCTGTGCCGCGTTACTTAGCAGCGTTAGTCCCTCGGCTCGACGTCGTTCACGGCGGCGACGATTTTTACTCGGGTGGTTCTTCTTGCTGGTTCTGGGTGTTTGAGCTGGACCAACTTGATTTGTTTCAGGGAGATGATTCGCGGGAATCAGATTCAATTTCACCGCCAGATCACGACCCGCTAGCCGTTTTGCCAGCTCTACTTCAGTGAACGAAGCTACCAGGACGGCGCTCTGATCGTTAATGACGATCCGTTGAGCCCGGTTTTCGGCTATTAAATCTTCTCGGCATCTAGACAGCCGGTGTATTTTGTCTTGAAGGACTTTTACCGCTTCGGGAGCAAACCACGTGCCGAGCGTGCGTTCGTGTTCTGCGAACAGTTTGTTGTATTTCTGTTGGCATAAGCTATGGTCCAGCTGGGTATGCATGGCATTCGGTTTTGAAGATAACTTGGGTATTTTATATCCTGGCTGCATTTCGATAAGTTTTCAGAAATTGTTGGATAACTTTGAGAAGAATTTGCTGGGTAATTTTATCAAGATTGCAAACAGCTAAATGACGAAGGGTTTCTTATCATAAACATGGAATAATCGTAATTATTTAAGTATAATAGAGATTGATGAATATAATAAAATTAATAATTAAAACAATTCTCAAACATTCTCATTCCTCATTTATCCATAAACTAATATTAATTACTGCGATGTCTTGTAAAACGTTAAAACTGGTCAAAAACAAAATCCGTTTGAGAAAAATAAAAATTCTGATGCCCCGGTCACTTATTCGTTTAAAATTTAGTTTAGGTGCGTATTATAGATCGCTTTTCATAAAAATATCATTCATTCGATTTAGTCACAAAAAAACCTAATTTCACTGGTTCAATTATCGTTTCCTATACTTAACCCTAGTCGTTCCCATCAATATAAAAAGTTCGACAGGATTCAAAAACATAATATCCTACTTAAACATTCATTCGAATGTTGTTCCCCTAACTATATCGATCTTCCCGAATTTAAATTTCTACCGCTCCGACAAACATCGAAATGGCCGCCACGGTGAATTACGACGGAGTCCTACCCGCGATCAGTGTAACAAGACCTGATCGGACTAGGCAGACACCGAAGAGTGGTTGGCGACAAGGCAGCACATCAACATTCCCAAAATTAACTGTGGAAATTGAATCTTGCCAAGCCACCGTCCACGAAATTAATGCATATATAAATAATTTAAATTAGGGGGACCTGTCGCAGATACTAAAAAGTATCGCGGCCATCCATGATAAGAAAAATTTAAAAATTCAAAAAAAAATTCATTACGAAAACATGTATTGTAACATATACAAATCAATAACACTTACACTTAATGTTCACAAATGTTTCCAAAGTTCAAATTTTGAAAAGTTTTTTAAGGTTATTAAAGTTAAAATTTATGAAAATGGCTGTTATATTTATACTGTTTTTGTGCGTGTGTCCGACCAATCAGCTAATTTTAAATCTTTTTTGGCCATTTCGGGTTTTTTAATGGCTTTTATTTATTTTAATATTTTTCTATTTTCTTATTTATTTTTCTTAATTTTTTAATATTAATTTCCTTTAAATTTACATTTTTTATTTTTGGTTATTTTTATTCTGGTCGCCTCTTCCGCCTGTGTGTTTTCTAAACTTTTATTTTTTTCTTTATTTTTTTTATGTGCATTGCGTGCGAAATTTATTAATTATTTGTTTTAATTATTGTTTTATTTTATTTTTAATTTCTGTTTGCGGTGCGTGCTTGTGTTATAGCAGCCATTTTAACAATTTCCAAACCTCATTAATTTATACAATTTTTCACTTTTTTGTTTAAATTATGGCTTATAGTCCAACACTTTTAAAATAAAAAACAAAATAAAAATCATTTAAAAATGCAAATGCCAAAAATAAAATTTCATCAATCAATAATCAAAAATAAAACCATTATTAATAATTTATAAAAATTAATAAAAATATTTGATAAGAAATATTAAAAAATTACTAAATATTATTCGAAAACTAAATTTACCAAAATTATTACATTACAATTTTAAGAAATAAATAATCTAACATTTAATCTTCTGCTTTATTTGCGGGCATATCGAGATTTTCATGCTTTGCATTTTATCGGTTGTCGGATGTCGTGCCAGATAAATAAAATTTTTCATACCTTAGTTTTTGCCAAACTAAAGGGAGAGATATATTCGATTTGACATAAAATTAGGAACGAAAAATCAAAAATATTAAAAGCACACAAAATTTATTAACTCAAATATGATAATAAAAATTTACTGAAGTTATAAGAGAAAAACAAGTTAATTAAAATGTATTAATCCCATAATGGAAAACCTGAGCAGTGTGTAAAACCCGAGAAATATAGAGTCGAGCTATAAGGATAACCCTGAAAATTCTTGAAATAATTTCTAATTTTCAGATAAAGCACCAAAAATGGTTTATTTTAGAAGCGATTTCGGTGAATAATTGCCAAACAATAATTAAAATGTCTTCACTGAGAAAGTATGAAAAAGCTGTATAGAACTAGTCGTCATTTTTGCCGAAGACAGGATACTATTATCAATCAACAAATAAACTAATTTAATGTTGGTCAACTTTGACGTCCAAAAATACGATTTCCCTTTTGGTTACCTGTCTTCCGCCAAAAATATTTGTAAACGATGGAGTGCAATTTGTAAATTTGTTTTTGAGAATCAAACGTATTCTTTGTTGGGTATATAATAATTTTATTCACAATGAAAGAACATGAAGAGTCAGAAATTGACTAACTTATGTTGGTGTACGGGAAAACTTAATCAATGAAAAACTTGCGCTCCTGGTTAATAGCTATCCCATTTGTAATCTATGGCTGATTTATCCGCGCACACCCCCACAATCATCGCTTACTGCTAAGCACCCATGGTCGAAACCATGTTGGTACTGTGCGTAACAGCCGAATGCCGTTCGAGCAGGTGAGTTTCGTTTCCGATACTACTCCCCGAATGACCTTCGTTCCCTTTTCATGCTGCCACTAGAAGGTCTTACGCTTTGCATACTAATCTTATTATATTTAAGGCGAACCTGGTTTATGGTATTTGGGAATGAGAATTGTGAGGGCATTTATTACATATAACTTTATTGTCTACCGTCGGATTAGATATCAATTCCTTAATTCATCCCCATATTTAAACAACAATCGGTTTATCATGATATTTATTATTAGTTGCGCTAAGAAGAAAAGAAAACAAATGCGAAAAGTTAAATCCTATAATTTCGTAACTACAATTTCTAATACTACAAATAAAATAATACAATAATACGGTACAGAAGGAAAACATAATCATAAGAAGACACAGGAGAATTAGGAGATAAATAATGCTCAAAACATGTCGGTTAAGGTTTCAATCCAGGATTGTGGTTCAATCTTCCATATCAATGTCCACCGGTAGGCATTGACGTTTTGGCTGACGGCGGTTAGGAGTGGAGGCTTGACTCGGCCCCCCTGAGTCGAGGTTGACTGTTCTACCGCGGAGTGGGTGCTCAACGGTGCTCGTTCACTCAGAACGGCTATCTCTTCCGATGTAAGATCTAATCGCTCCAATGTGTTATTCAGATTGGGTGGTTCATTCTCTTTCGCCTCCAAATCGATGTATATTGAGGGATGGTGGTGGATAGAATATTATTGACGCAGCGTACACTACGTCCGGATCTATATCGGAAAACTCGAATTCTTCGTAGGCGGGAGGCGGGTCAGTCATTTCAAGCTTGAACTCCCTTCCTCCCATTCGCTCGTAGGAGATTTGCTTCGGCCCGGCGTCTTTCGCGACGACGGCGATTTCGATTTGGCCTTCGCCTCTGTGTTCCGGTTCTAGTTTCGATTATCCCACCAGGGGAGAGTTCATTTGGCTGCTGAGGCACTTGGTTGAGGGGGATGTTGGGCGGGGATAATGTTGATCTCTTGGGCCCAGTTACGACTCGGTAGATGAGTACTGAGCTCATTTTCTGTGCATATCTGCCGGAGCGCAGCACTCTGTTCAGCGATCGTGATTCGCTGGCCCCGGTTTTCAATTATGAGGTCGTCTTTGGCCCGAGAGAGGCGAGAAATCTTCTGGTATAGATTGCGGGTATCCTCGGGTGAACTCCACGTGCCCTTGACCTTCTGGTATTTAACCTGTAGAGTGGCGTAATCCCGCTCCAACTGCTCGAGCTTCTGCCTGGTGGCCACCGTCGATGGTGAAAGTCGGGATATCCGGGGAAGGTTTGATAAATTCGACATTTTCTCGAAATAGATAGGGTTCTCCTGGTATATAACTAAAGGGAGAGGAGAGGATAATTATCAATAGAGCGTGCTAGTACGAGTAAATATTTAGGCAATGATTATGGGTATACTAATATTTAACTATACGACTTGATTCATTCGCAAGAAGAAAATAAATCCAAACAAAATAAACAAAAATACTACTAATAATAACGTTATAATCAATAATAATAATAATAATAATAATAATAATAATAACTAATAATAATAATAATAATAATAATAATAATAATAATAATAATAATAATAATAATAATAATAATAATAATAATAATAATAATAATAATAATAATTTTAATAATAATAATTAGGTTAGTGACAAGTAATAATTCCTGATGGCGGGATTTACACGGGGATTTTTTCTATAGACTTGGTATTGGTCGGGATTATGCTGGGTGATGGTGGGCCAGTGATGTAACTCCAGATGGTGACCGAAATTCATAGTGTTCTAAATTATATTAACATCACGTAAACAAATATTTTCACTTATTATATTCCTAATGATATTCTGGGAGTTAAGATTGAATTAGATCAATTTATACGGTTGATGTTATGGGATCTTCTTAGGGTCACTACAGGGATTAAAAATGGGCGCCGCTAATCCACATCGGGTTCTCCGGCTGCATCTTTTACCTTGCTCTAACTTTCATCTTGGGGTTTTCGTTGGTCGCCAAAGTCGATTTAATTTTTTTTTTTATGTTTTAATTTTATTGATGATAATAGTTTATGTAGAGTTTGAAGAATTAATAATGTGCAGTATTTTGTTTAGAAAATAAAATTTTTCCTTAAAAATCATCTTGGAAAATTTTAACGAAATTTTTTTTTATTGTCTAACCTCCGTCATGAGGAATTAAATTTAAATTATTTTATTTAATTTTATTTCGTTGCGGGTACTCACCATAGACTTACACGCATGCAAGATAGAAAATTTGAAACTGTTTTTTTCGTTACCCCGGATCGAACCGGTATGTTAGTGGGGGAAGCCGTGGTGAAGGCAGTAGCTGGAGCCGCTCAGTATTCTCCCCTTCCTAAATCCTATCGTTCAACCCTCGAAAGAGTAGTGTTGAGGTCCTGGGAAAGGTTATAAATGAAGTCTACACAATAGCACGAAATATATGTATAGAGATGCACTCAGTAGAAATAACCGAGAAATCCGCGACACTATGAATCTCCACTCGAAACATCACCCAATTAGTCATAAAAATTAAATCACAGTTATGATCGATAAATCGCGACTTGTAATGTAGAAATTAAACCCATCTGACAAAGGTCGTCTATCTATTTAATTAGTGTTTCATCGGATTTTCATAATGTCATTAATAGTATTTTATCAATATTTTACTTTAAATGACCAAAAATCGACTTTAGAATTCGGAATTCCACATTGACCCACCACTCAGACTATCCTATTTTGTTAAAGATAAAATTCGACACAATTTTATAAAATAAATACTAGGACCCCGCAAATCAGAAAAAGATTATTATCCCTCGTGATTGTTGTTTTTTTCGTATTGTTATTATTATTATTATTATTATTATTATTATTATTATTATTATTATTATTATTATTATTATTATTTTATCATTATTATTATTATCATTATTATTATTTTATATTTATTATTATTTGTTAATTTACTATTATTATTATTTATTATTATTATTATTATTATTATTATTATTATTATTATTATTATTAATATAGTACCATTATTGTTAATCCATCACTATTATAACTATCATTATTACTATTATTATTATTATTATTATTTATTATATCATTATTATTATTATCATTATTAACATAATATCATTGTTGTGATTAATCTATTAAGATTATTATTATTATTATTAATATTATTATTATTGTCACTCTGGTTGTTAATATAATATTACTATTATTAGTAATTTATTATTATTATTATGAATATTATTATTATTATTATAAATGTTATTATTATTATTTACTTAATATTATTATGTCTAATATTATTATTATTAGGATCATTAGTATCATCATTGTAGTTATTAATCTACTTTTATTAGTATTATTGATCTAGTAAAGTTATTACTGTTGTTATTACACTTCCCTAAATTAATATTATTATTATTATTATTATTATTATTATTAGCATTAACATTATTATTACTAGAGTTATGGTTATATTGCCAAAATTAGTATTAACTATTATTATTTTTAAAAGTTCAGTTATGAAATCATTAAATTAAGAGAATAAATACATAAAACTTTATTAAATTAAAAAATTTAACGAGAAAAATCACCACATCAATTTAGAAATAAATCCAGCATAAATAAATTCCAGTATAGGGATTTCTTCTGCGGGCTAATTTCGAGAGATCTGTGGATTAAAGTTGAATAAAACCAATAATAAACTAAAGAGCATACCTGATAGCAAGTCATTGTAGTTATTAATCTACTGTTATTAGTATTATTGATCTAGTAAAGTTATTACTGTTGTTATTACACTTCCCTAAATTAATATTATTATTATTATTATTATTATTATTATTATTATTATTATTATTATTATTATTAGCATTAACATTATTATTACTAGAGTTATGGTTATATTGCAAAAATTAGTATTAACTATTATTATTTTTAAAAGTTCAGTTATGAAATCAATAAATCAGTATAGGGATTTCTTCTGCGGGCTAATTTCGAGAGATCTGTGGATTAAAGTTGAATAAAACCAATAATAAACTAAAGTGCATACCTGATAGCAAGTGTTGATGTTGGAATGTGGCGCAACAGAAGATCTGGTTGCGGTAGGAGATCTAAAAACATGAAAAAATATTAGAAAAAGTAACTAAAATCGATACTATAGAATTTACCAATTGTTTAACTCGCTGCCATGGTAATAAGCGGTAAGCAGGATAGTGCATATATAGGAAAAAGGTTATATAGCTAAATTTCTCTTAAACTATTGAGTTTTAATGATCAGATTCGTGGCCTGTAGTATAAAATAAGGTGTTTTATCTTATAGTAAAATTAATTTCATTTTACGATAAAATTTTTATAAATCACTATATAGTAATTTAAATTAAATAATTTTAATTTTAACTTTAATAAATTAAGATTTTTGGGGTTCAAAATAGATTTCTTAACAAGAAAATTAGATATAAGTTTTTAAAAATTGTAAAATAAAAATTTTCATATTATTATATTATTAATCATGTTGGGCCAGAACACAAAAATCTATTTTTGAGGTGGTTGAGAGTTTTATTTGAATACTCTCCACGTCACATCCTCGCAACCTCGATAGAGCTCTGCTTGGATGTCGGCGTGGGGAGAGCGATATGTTTATAATGTTTCTTTTGAATTTGCGGATTGGATTGTATTGGTAACTTAATTTTGATTTTAATAAATTATTTTATAATATTCAAGTTATATTTTGTTTTTGTCGAAATTTTTCCGGCCCACAGCCAAAGACACATCACAAGTCATTAAAATCAGACATATTATTCAGATTCGTGTAAGTGCGTGGAATATCGCCGATGATCTGTGCCCGTGAAGACTCGGCGTGCGGAACGCAGGGATCGGAACGTCAATACTATCCCGTATAGAAGAAAGGATGAATAAGGGAGTGGTTCTTTGGCTACTTCCTCGTCTCTCGTTTTCTTTAAATTTGACCTAAATTATTCTACATACGGCTCAAAATCACCACACCGAGTAGTCCAGTGGGCACTCATTAACTATAATATGAACACAATGCGTCTAAGGTCAACCAAAGGGAAGGTAACGGGGAAGTCTAATATGAAATCGTTGTTATTAATGAAAAAATCAATCAAAATGTAATATTGACTATAATATGCCCACAAATTTTCAACTACTAATATGGACGTAGAATAAATACGAACGCTGAGTGGTCACCAAACCCGTGCTATAGTCGATAAGGATTTTTCGGTTAAAAAAAGTCATTATCATAGACTTTAACCCAATAAAACCTAGAGGTTACCCATATTAAAACTAATGACGCGATCATCATGCCCTTTAAGAACCAGCTAAAACCAGTCGAATGAGGAACGAGATATTATAACGACCATAAACCAAAATAAAAATTGGCAGCATTAAGGTAGAAACCCACTCGGTATAGTCATAATAACTCCTTTCTAATTTAATAATCAGGAGTTCCACTCAACGAGTTGAAATTAGCAAAACTAATAAAATCGTCAAATCAAGGAATAGATATTCTATGTATGACTCCTTTACTAAAATAATAAAAACAATAAACAAGGAAGCGAATCACGACGTGCACCGATTCACTTCTAAAAGAGAAAATTTATTCTTTATTTTTTGGTTTCCATTATACCAAGACCCTGTACCCACGAGAAACATCGATCATTCCAACAAATGTTAAGGAAATAAAATCATAATCGTAATAATTTGTTTCCGTACAAGGGATAACGAGACATCAGGGGACGTCATCCATATTCGTCTGAGTCAAACCAGTTCTTTAAATCTAGTTCCTGTGCCAGTTAGATCCAATATATCACCTAAGAAAAATAAAGAAAAGGTACCACACACGCCCGAAAACTCTTACCAGTACTAGGGGTATCACCGCTCCAGTCCAAACGGAATATTCCCTGAGGTAAAGATTTATTTCCAGCAGACCATTTACTGACAAAACTCATGAAGGTTAGCGTAACTTCGACCGAAAAATATCCACTAAGGTTGAATCTAAATCGAGAAAAGTTTTATAAATGTCGATAATTACAAAGTACCTACTTGATTAATCCATAGATCCGACTAAGAGAGCAAAAATCCAACGAGTTATGCATGAGGCTAACCTTACGATGGAAATAAATGGGAAGGATTAAGAAATAATTTAAGAACCTGCTAAGTAAAACTGCCCACACAGATCAATAATCTCGCATGTTCACTATTGGCACTAAGAATTGTTACCGACGTTATCACTCGCATGCACAAAAATCGATTCAAAATAGACAGGAGTACGACAAATGCACATCTGTTCCACACGCACAAACAGGTTTACCAGATCGATACGTAACATATTAAAAGGAAATGTCAGGGTAGAAAACGACGCGAATATCCACTAGATGAGCGTGCAGTTGCAAAATCCGGTTACTACATACACGCATTCTCACTGGATTTCTATAAAGAGTAGTGGTAAAGTACAATCGATCAGTAATACTAATCATTTTATACATGTATCAATTACAGGAATTTAACAATGAGGGTTCTATGATCACGGTGTCAGAAGAAGAAGTAACACGGGAACCAAGCCCACCAACCCAGGGTAACTTATCAATTGCATGAGAAATATTTGAGATTTTTCTTTGTAAATAATAAATCTTGATTGCATAAATTTTAGTTTATCAATTTTTCGGGTTTGTAAATCGTCAATTTCTATTAAAAGTATAATGGCATAAATTCCCTTTATTAAATGTTCGAGATTTATAATTCACTAGCTCTAACAAAAATATAATTATGTAAATCTTTTGTAATTGACTTTTAAATTCTTCGTGCTAAATGTATAGGAATAACTAAATAATCTTCATAAAGCGTATTGTATTAATTTTTTGCAATTGATTTTTTTTTAAATTCTTCTTAATAAACGTATAGTAATAATTAGATAAATTTTTGAATTTATTTTAATAAAATGTATTGTATTAATTATATAAGTTTTTGTAAATGGTTTTAAATTCATCTCAATAAACGTATGGTAAAAATTACATAAATCTTTTGTAGACAAACAGTCAGATCCATCGTAAGGAATGTATTGCAATAAGCGTAGGAATTTTTTTTGTTTCTGAGAATCTTTGATAAAGATCTTAAATCACCATAGTTATAATCGTTAAATCTTCTGTCCCTAGAAATAATGTTTTTCCTTCTTCGACCCATATTCATTTAAGAGGGTTGAGTAATAAAATGCCGTACTCTATGGTAAGAGTATTTATTCCCTGGCGAACATTTAGTATATTTCATCGTTTTACCTTTGCGTATAATATAATTTCTTGAATTAATAAAGAAACTAGTAAAATATAGATTTCCCCACTGTCAGCTCTGTGTTTGTACGTGGAATCAATGCGTAAACTATTGGCAATCTCTAATGACATCAATTCGAAACCTACGGTGAGACGCTCTTAAGGATTTGGAGCGAAACTTTATGCTTTTGAATTTAATTGATCATTCGAAACGGTTGTTGAATCGTTACAAATTTAACAACACCTTATTTTGTTTCAAAATTATAAGGAAATTTCTTTTGAATTAACCACGTCTAACTATCATTATCTATGACAAAGATGTCGATGTTGCAACTGCTTTTTAAGCGAGTTATTAATAAATTGATATGAGTCGTCTATAATGAGTTTTTTCCTGTACAATTAATCACAACTTCTTATCGCTTGTTATTGGTATGCAATTTAAATTTCAACCATGGAAAATTTTAAGATATAGTAAATATCAAAGAGTAAAAAAAGCGAAATCGCAGAAAATCAACCAATTACCAGTGGACAAGTACAATGCTATTCATGCAGAGCAAATATGCCAAATTCGAGAACTAACATGGGCTAAATATACCAGATTTAGCTTTATGCGAGACCGCAAAAAAAGTGAACTTAAAATTTCAAAAATATGTTAGGTTCGTTTGTGGGTTTAACGTCTAACACAATCGTACATCTGATTCCAAAGATATATACTTGTATGTGTGTATAAAATAAATAACAACTCGTTTTTGATTTTCAAATATTTATTAGATAAATATAAATTACAAGATATGAATAAAATTCTTTACAAGAAAATAATTATTAAAAAGACCGCACAAAACTGAAGTTGAAATATAGGTTATTTCGAACCGTGCTTAACGTATCTCTAATATGGCGAAATCTATATCCTAAATGATCAGCAGCTCCGCTTTATCAAGAATGGAAAAAAACGAGGGTTTCCCAACATTTTAACTGCGATCGATTAACACCTCAATAACTACCCTCTGAAAGTTAAATCAAAATAACATCAACACCGTTTCCCTAGAAAACTGATGCTTTGAAAAAATAGGTTTAAGCCGACAAAGAATTTCTGTCTGTTGTGCTTATAGCTTTTAGTTTCTCAAAAATATTTCACTTTCTAGTTTGTTTTTCCGATTTAAATTTCTCTTACAATTTTTCTGACAAACTCGTTTCAATGTAACTTCAGTTTTTATGCAATTTCAACTAATTTTAATGCTTAGATTATATTCAAAATTATATTCAAAATAATCTGAATGTAATTCGCGCAATCTGCTACCAGTTTATTTTTCATAAAATTCTCGGATTCTCTATTGAGCAATATGTCACTAGTTTTTTTCTAGATACGTTTTTTGTTTTTTATTGCTTCTGTCACTCATATTTATACAATTTTAGAAAATTGGTTTATTTATTTTAGGTAATTAAAAATTACCCAATTTAGACTACTATTACTATTTATATTATTTAATTATTTATTTTTACTATTTCTGGTTATTTATTAAATATTACTAAAATTAACCATTTTCTATTTATAGTAATTTTACACTTATTATTAATAATTAATTGACTCTATCTATTAATATTTATTTATAAAATAACACAAAGGCCTAACCTAACCAAGCGATCCCAGGCCTAACCCAAACAAATAAAAAGTTTTTTGTAATAAAATTAATAAAAATATTAAAATATTGTACCAGAAAATAAACAAAATAAACGAAAAAAATAATCTTTTCAAGTTATTCGGCATCTCTTTTCCGCTACAATTTTTCCTATTTGGGGATAAATGTTGTTTGCAGTTATAATTCAACTAAAGCAATGTGAATGTCAATAATTTTGGATCTAAAAGGACACTTATTTTTATTTATAATGCGGAATAATTGCTCACAACGATATGTACTTCCAAATATTGAAATTGTTTGCACCTAGGTCTTCTAAAATGTCTAGGGTCTTAGTGCCTCGATGCCGAACAAAGACTATTGTTTTTCCACTACCATATCCATGAGTCTTGGTGTCCAGCAATCGGTGTTGGTACTGGATGTCATGGGCGGAAGTACCTTAGGTGATCCCACAAAGTGATATTCCTCGAAGCACACCCTCTTCTCACTAGCTGCCGATAGAAGTATTACGCTTTTACTAACTACTACTTAATTTTCCCGATGCGTCTAATTTGATCCTAATTAATATCTAGAGAGATCTAGAACCGTTATCATGCCTAAATCAAACATTCCCGCTTTCCTTAACTTCGTTAAAATTTGCTTAACGCATGCTACTTCCATACACGTGCGATTAAAGGAAGAAAAATCTTTGCCCTAATAATTTTCTTTGTTATTAACACAAGAATAGAGCACGGTTTGCTTCAACTTAACGGAAGACGAAAATATCTCATTCATGCAAATTAGAAATACTATCAACAATCAAACTCAATCAAGCCAATAAATAAGTATAAATAAACAATATTTATTTTATACAGCAAACCTAAATATTATTTAATAAATAATAATAGACAAGAAGAAAAATTGTCGACACAATTCTTTAGACAAAAAAATAAGATGCTATACTAGTTTTCATCATTAATATCAACTGGAAAGCTTCTCTTGCGGAGGTTCAGACTTGCTCGGGTGACTGGAGCACTGACATCATACTTTGTACCTTCCGGATGCTTCCGTACTAAATCCTTAGCCATTTGCTGCTTCGGTGGCAACACAAGGTTCTCAATAGATATAGTGATTGGAAGCGTCAGATTGAGTTGGCATTCATTTGTCACTTGAGTTATTCTTTCCATCTGGACTGATGCTTCTTGGGAAATGTCCCGTGATCCAGGAAAAGGCTCTAACCCGCCTGCGATGCTGGACTTTGAGATAGTGGCATTTTTGCTCGTCGGTTCATTCGACGACCGAGATTTTATTCTGGTTTGGCTCTGACAGATGATTGTTGGAGGATTTATTGGTGTTTGCTCGTGATGTCCTGGAGTAATATTTGCGAGATGAGCCATGTTGTAATTGGAGAGACGAATCTTTAATTTCTCTTCTGTGAAGGCGGACATTAGGGCATTGCTCTGGTAAGAGATGACCAGGCGTTGAGCCATAGTTTCAACGAGCAAATCATCCATGATACGAGTTAACCGAAGGTTTTTTGACTGTAACTATGAATTTTAAGGGTTCTAACCATGTGCTCGTGAGTTTATTTAGTTTCTCGCGCAAGTGTTGCGCTATGGTTTTCCAGGCTAGTAAGTAGTTCGGCTTGTACATGATGACGTTTGGGGCAACGGTTGGCATCTTCTTGGTATTTCCTGACATTTTAATGATAATGAATCTGATGTGCGAGAAAATCGTTTGAGGTAAATTTTACGAAGGCCTTTTTCTGAAGAGATGAGCTATTGAAGAAATAAAATCGGTAGACGTGTGTTGAATTGAATGAAGGGATCAAAGATTCTTAAATTTAATTTTCCAAGTTAAAAAAATTTAAATAACAAAGGAATTTTGGCTAGGTTTATCCTATAAAATCAAAAACGAAATAAACAAATATTTAAAAGTTGATTAAATTTCTCACTCGCATCCAACTTATCGTTTCTCAGCATGTGTGCAATTCAAAAGTTATCTAAAAGTCAATTTACAGCAAATATCGCCTGACTAATTAAATTATTTCAGTTATACCACCTTCGATCTATTGTTTGCAATTCATGACGTATCTATTTAGATGCTATGGTTATTACTATAATTATTAATATTATCACTATTATCAGAATTACTACTAGGTTGTATATAAAGTTCCCGGGCAGTTTTGGATTACAATTTCAATATATAGAATGACAATGAAAGCAAACATGATTAACCAACAGTTTTATTCGTCAAAGTAAAGTCCTCCATTGTCTATAACAAGAGTTTATTAACTTATAACTTTCATGTATGCAAAGTGCTTTGTAAATTCACTTGTTGCTGCTGCCCGAGAATTTTTTACACGACCTAATATTATTTTATATTATTATTTTTATCATATATAATTAAAACAAAATCATCGATCCACGGACATTTAGTATAAAATTTTTTTTGTATAATATTATTTTATATTATTATTTTTATCATATATAATTAAAACAAAATCATCGATCCACGGACATTTAGTATAAAATTTTTTTTGTATAATTTTTTTTGCATATATTTTTTTACGATAAGATTTTTATTATTTATTTTGCAAATTAAGCTAATATTTTAAGTGCAATAAATAAATTAAATCATAATATAAATATAGGTTCTTCCATAATATTCAATTAAGCTTTGCAACAATGGCGATGCACTAGAGACTATGATTTGAATGTTTCTATCAAATCCTCTAGTGGAATAAATGGAAATGCCATAAAGGCTAAGATAGATTGTCTGAAATTAGTATTTATCGGATTTTGATATTCAGCAGAGAGTCCAATCTCTTGAATCTTCCTCCAAAGAGATTGATTGAAGTGAAACAAACACCCTTTAACATTGGTATGTGGAAAAACCTCTTTTACAGCCGTTATAGCAGCTGTTTCAAAATCCATCATTATGTTATTTCAGGCAACAAGGAAAGACCATTATTTGATGCTGATTCTACCAGATGAAGATAGATTCTTTTATATGTATTTGCGGTTTTACGAAGACACAACACATAAACACATGGAAATGTATAACCAAAAATATCACAGTGAATTGTAAATAGTTGGTAAAATATATTTGACAAAGTATCAAAAGTTGATGTCGATCAATAGAATGATTTCCTTAATAAATTTTTTGTACTTCTAATTTCGTAGCCCTAATATGACTACTTTTCCACTCGCAAACACACATCGGATTGCATTTTAAGTCTCAAAGCAGGAAATAATTTCGGTTCAGTTCTTGATACTATGGTCCATATCCATTGTAACCGTAATTGACTGGATTTTAACATATTTTATTCGATATTGTAATTTATTAACATCTTAAGGTTTCTTGCTTCCCATTGTTCTGCATTTGCGAATTTGAAAAATTTTATAGGGTATTTTCCACTCCTATCAACAATATGCAGGAACGTCATTTTTGAAGCATCGAAAGTTCCTTTAATTTATATTCGATAACATAATTAAACAATTATGGAATAATAATCTTTATCTATGATTTTAGAAAGAGTTTATTAAAATGTCTAATATAAACAAAAACCTATATTTATATAAATTAATAAAGAAATGTTCAAAATTTGGCAGCCCGCCCGTCCTTACTCCATACACAGCAAATTTACCTGAATAATAAAAAATATATATAAATTATTATCCAAATTTATTGAAAATAAAGTTAATAGTCATATCGCATTAATATTGCAAGTGTAATAAAAAGGTCTTTATTATTAATATGTTATTATTTAATCCATTTTATTAAATAATATAGATTATATAAATGAAAATAATTCTCATAAAATATCTATAAGTGGTTTAGTAATCATTATTTGTATCTTTAAATGTTTATGGTGATATTATAAATTCATAGATATCTATCATTATTATAAAAATTAGTCTATTATATAAATTCATCAATTATTACAAAATATTCAATATTAGAAATTCATCAATTATTATATTTCCATCAATATCAATTTCATCACTTATTATAAAATTATTTATTTATTAAATTCTTTAATAGAAATAGTTAAAAATTAACATTTGTCCTCAAATTGCTGCTGATGATGACCAAGTTTGGTTTTTAGATCATTTTCTATTGTAGTATCATCATTCACAGTTTATTAATGAAATGTTATGAGATTTCAGATGATTTATCATAGTAGTCCGTTGTATATCATTTGCATCCAATAGTTTACCCACATCTATTATACACTACTGAATTCGAATTATTATCCTTACTCAGAAAATACATCCATACTTCTGTGTTTTGACATTACTAAAATTTTGTACACAATTATTTAAATTTAGAATAAGCAAAATAATAATATTAAATAGAGACCAGATTTTTGGTGGTTAAAAAAAGAAACATGAAAATCTACACACCGAGCTACTATTATAAACAAATCAATGCCTTAATTAAGTATTTTATTTAATATTAGTAATATTTTTATAAATTAAGGTTAATCAATGTAAAGTTATTTATTAATAACCAACGTAGAGTTATTTATTTTAGGTATTGTGAATGAAAGATAATCAAAGTAGAGTTGTTTATCTTAGGTATGTTGCATAAAAGTCAATCAATGTGTTAAGATCAAAAAGTGGGGGTGGGGCTACGATCTTAACACAGTTCGTTATCTGACTCCAAATCAATAAAAATTATTATTAAAAATAAACTAATATACAAAATATAAAAAGGTCGGTTGTGGTCCTATGCAAATAAATAAGAGAAAGACAATTAATTACTTATAGAATTTATTTGGCGATAAAATAAAATTTACAACGATTTATGTATATAAATTACAAGATTGGAAAGAAATCTGGATCCAATGATCCCTGCCAAATGGCCCGCAAGAAGTCGATGGTCACTTTGCCAACGCAACGACTTATCCTAAGAACAGAGGGTAAGTAAGTTTGATTTTGAGGCACCTCGAATACCGCGAAAGGTGTCAACTGCTTTGGGTATTGCTGATTTTAAAAATTATTTAAATTAATTACAAGCCGGATTAGGGAATCCGCTTTTCTAATGTTATTTATTAATTAAAATAAAATAATAAATACCGAATATCACCACTGGATAAGGCGTATCCAAAGTCTTGTGGATGAATTTCCTCAAATATCCTTTCAGTCAAAAATTTACCACTGGATAATGAGTATCCAAAATATGTCAATGTTTGTTTTCACGAAAAACTGCTTTCAAATTTTTCTTGTTAAAATCCACTAATATTGTTCCGAACTTTTCTTGTTAAAATTCTCGAATAATTGTTTCAAAATTTTCTTGTTAAAACCCGGTCTCCCTCAATTATTTCCCAAAGGAGTGATTTAAATACGTTTTCGAAATATTAGGCAAATACGATTTCCTTGAGTGTTTACTCTTTCTTTAATCCAATTTGGAGTTGTTTGTTCAAGCAGGAAAATTGGTTCGGATTGTTTATATAATTTTCTCTTTTCTTCAGGTAAATTTGCTTTCAATAGTACAATCAATTTTTTCTGAAAATTAATCTCTCTCGGATCGTTTAATTGTTTTTCTGGCTAACTTAGGTTTTGTAATCGGCTCTGCATTATTTTGTTTTATTTTTGTTCTCCCCCCTTCACAATAAATTATTTCTCTATTTATATTAAGGATAGATTGTTAAACTAATAATAAAATTACTATATTTATAATTTAATTACCAATTTTAGGCCCACGTCATCAGAAATCCAAATTTAGTAATTTTCTGATGACGTATTTCCAATTTTAGTAATTTTCAGTGACGTATTTCTAAATTTGGTAATTTTTTTGTGACATCACTAAAACGTCATTTTATTAACAGCGTTTAAATGACGTCAGTATTGGTGAGCTTCTGGGTGTGGATATTCTGAAGACTATATGGTTGTTACCCAGACAACCCCATACAAATATTTTTTCGCTTACCACTCGGCACCCGTTGCTAAGCAACGTTGGAACTGTGTTCGAGTTGGTAGATCGTCCGCAAAAAGTGAGCGCTATTTCTAATGCTGTAATTGACCGAACGATCCATGGGTTCAACGAGCTGCGGTAGAAGGCCTGTGCTCGAATTAAATTTATTTGGTCCCTTACTAAAAGTAATTTTTCGTTATTGTGATTTCTCAGGTTTGCACTTCGAATCTGTCAATTGAGTTGGGTCAGTTAACACTACGAACTATCTATGGTATCATTTATTAAAAGAAAAATTTATGTTCATGAATTAAATCACATTCGCCTCCTTGAGCCGCCGACGTTTTGCGCGCTCAGCTCTTCCTGGCCGGTGCCGGTTGAGTTTGTCCTTGGGTGTTGTCGGAACTATCGTGTCTCGATAAGCCAATTGCGCCGGGGCGAAGACCAACGGTGTAAGTTACCGCTGCCCCTTCTTGACTCGCCGACAGTGCTGTTTCTAGCCTTTTAATTTGAGTCTTCAAGTTCTGCGTCAATTGTCGCTCGCTGGCCCACCCTTTTTGCGCTGCTTCCATTCTTTGGTAAACAACCTTTGCCCTTTTCGGTTCGATCCAGGTTCCCTTGATCTGCTGGATCTCCTGGGTGAGTTGGAGAAGCTGTTGATGTAATTCCCGGTTGACTGCCTGGGCCTTGTCTAACTCCCTTTGTAGCATGGGGGATTGTCGAAAATTCATTTTTGAAATAAAAATGAGGATTCATAACATTTTCTTTTCCTTTTTTATTAAAAAATTTAATCGTTTATCAAGAGGGATCTTCGGACCATCACTTATTAATTAACCTCTGGGGAATTGGTCAGTTATAGTAGTAATAAATCGTGAAAATTTTAGTAAAATGACTGAGGCGTGAAAACGAACTCATTTATTTAAATCATTTCATGAAATTTCATGCACATTTAGAATGTTCTTGATATTCTATCTCCTCCTCTTGAGGTACCGCTCTCTCGCATAAGAATGTTCGCGTCGGAGTTCAGTGATTTCATTTTCCTTCCTCATCTCCTTCAGCAAGATGTGTCGTGGGACTACTACGCTCATTTCGGACATTCGCCTCTGGAGCCTGGGGTCATCCAACTCGTATGAGACATTATATTGTGGGGCATACCCGTCCGTACTGGGTATCCTGCCAGCCGCAATATCTTCGTTGACCCTTTGGAGATATTGTCTCGCCTGCTCTACTTGCCGGTCTGTTTCGGCTTGGTGTCGTTCGAGGCGTGCCAGCAGATACTCTGCCTGCCCTCGCATTTCTCTCGCCGGATTTCTTCCGGGCTCCCTTTTAATTGCGATATACGGGAGATCCACTTCGTCAGAGTCGCCTTGTGTGCCGCCTCGGGTTTCGCGGACTGGAGATATAGAAAATACCGCGTCTTACATCGCCTGCCTGCATCGGGAAGCCGAGTGGGCGGGGAACCGAGCTATGACTCTGGATGCGTCGATCCACGAGTCCTCTAGAAGCAATAAATTTATCATTTTCGAATTTATAGCGGCTGGATTATTTAATTTTGGGTTGATGGACTTCGGATCTGTACAGCTTAATGTGACTTATACGGCGTCCTGCGTCAGGGGTTTAAACCCATGGGCTTATTCACATAAAAGTTTTCGAAATTCTCACAACTCTTTGGTGGTGGCTCAGAGATTTGTCGACAACATAGTTTACGGGGGACATCCTTGGGGTTCCCTCTTCTCATGATCTCGTTTCCAATTCATGATTAGCTGTCTGTTGGTAATCAAAAGCTTTTATTTTTGACATTAATTGAACGGTATCTCGCCAGAAATCTACTTTGGGGATGAGGTTTAGATCTTCCTATTCCTATCTTTTCGGCCGATTGTGATTATACTCCATCTATTCAGTTGCAGCTCGCTTTCATACGTGGGTGTTATCGGTATTATTCTATCAACTTTCCTCGAGTCCGTCGAATACTCGACGTCATACAATACCGTGGGTTCTATTCCAATCTAATGAATATTTAACTGTATAGAGTTTTAAGGTAGAGCGTCAGTTGGGCGATTCGGCTCTACAGTTAACTAATGATCGCTGCGTGCCAACAAATTTGCCAACACGTTTATAAGGTTATAATCACAATCGTCTACCTATCTAAACCCAGTTTACTCATATACATTCTAAATTTTCAAATATTTAAGTTTGAAATAATATTGTACGTTTTAATCAAGGTTGTTTAGTCGTTGATGCTGAATTTACGTATAACTGCTAATGGCTACAAAACATGGAAACGACATCCATATGTTGATCTAAATACCTTTAATTAAAGTTATTTACTCGTCAGAGTTTGCCCTATTCGTAGCTGCTACTAATTTAATGATTATTTGGTTTAGTTATCAAATTTCATTTTATTTCTGATGACTACTAAATTATTTAAAACGATGTTCATAATCTTATACCGATATTTTAAGCAAAAATCCTTCACTTGTCGGAGTTTAGTTTACCAATCATTCTTAATAACCTAATAACCATTTCGAGTCTAACCGATACTCATATTCCTATGTAGGGTCTTTACTTGACATTATGATTTATCAAAATCATTTTTATTAAACATTTAAACTAAAATGTTATCCCTATTTTCATGTAGGTATTGGAACTCCATTTTATCTATTCATCGAAGTTAGTATATTTTAAAATTACCATTAATAAATAGATAATGAGTTTTTAAATTAAGTTCGTACGATTAGGTAGATAGTTAGACTGAAAACCCATTTATTTATCAAAACGACATACTGCAATTATTAATAGTTAATAAATTTTTATTTTTCGTACCGCCAGTTTAGTAAAGGTATTTAAAATATAATAATAAGTTACTTTGATAGTCTCTTCCCATCATGGTGGGCATCGAAAGAATGAAAAATTAAAGAAACACCGAATCTCAAATCTAGATACCCACTTATTAAACCTCATCGAGGATCTGCTCGGAAAAACTCTCGACCTCCACCAACGATTTGTGAATTCAGTTTAGGGTGTTTATTTATGGAGATCGTGATCATAATTGGGGTTTAGTAATTGTTCGGTAGTCCACCATGTGATTTCCTTCTCGTAATAGTGATTTATTTAGGCATAAAATGAATAAGTATTAAAAGGAATATCTGTATTGAATGTAATCAGCATATGCATTAGTCTTAGCGATAAATTGTCGCAACTCTCTGGTCAAGTCCATCCGTGTCGGTATTCAGAAATGATTCATGGTGTGGTTCGTATTTACCCTAGGACTCCGAAAATATGTCAAAAGTGAATTAACTAAGTTTAAGATTTACCCGATCGAGTGAATCCACTGGGGCCCGCGATGTCGGGTTCTTCGTAATTCTAACGCTTTTGAGAGACCTGTTCTGGTTTTCGAGACATTTTATTTATAGAGTGAAAATAACCAATTCTCGGCCGAACCATTTCTTTTATACTAATGCAGAAGTTTGTGACCCGTGCACACTCTCTCGATAGCCGTTGGTTCATTTCTCGCCATGTCGCTGACAGTTGGAACACACTACATATCGATTTTGTTAATTAGTTTATCATGAAATTTCACTAAATGTCACGTGCTTTCCCTCTCCAGTGGTCGTATTTATGACTTTGGATTTTTTCACTAAATCACGACAAATGGCTATTGGTAAGAAAATCGATCGTCGATAATTTCCTCAATTCAGGTGTTCTAACTTTTTCTATCTACGCGGTAAGTTATTTATTGCATCTTATATATATATTTCATTTATTATTAGTTGATAATATTGGAGTCTGGGCCTTCCAGCGGTTGATTAGATGCACGGTATCAGTTAAATTTGGGAATGGACGTCATCAAAGTTAGACGGTTTGTGTAAATACCTCCTTCGTACTGTCTCCGATCCAGCCTATTATGATCAGGAATATGTTTTTATTTTTATAAGTAACTTATGCGTTGTATTTTGCTGTATCATTGTTCTAAAATTGATTTGTTTTGAGGTGGGATTTTTGAACTATTTATTTAATCGATTTATTATGAGTTAGTTCGTGTGATTGATAAAATATAACTTTTCGTTTTATTTGGTTGTATCATTGATTTAATTTAATGTGGGATTTTTAATTATTTATTTAATCAATTTATTATGAATTAGTTCGTGTGATTGATAAAATATAACTTTGCGTTTTATTTTGATAGTCTTTATATTTTATGGAATTAGTTTCGTCTAGAAGACGGTAATTTGGGATTCGGTAATTTTTTGGGGAAACTATTTTATCAATCTAGTTGACTCGGTTATTAGCCTCGTGTAGACTATTGCATTTTTATTCTGTAAATAATATTGGTCTTTGGTTTTGGTTTAGCGAAACCCTATATTTCGATGTTTTAGTTCAATCAACAAACTCATGTAACGACTATTGTAGCTTTAAAGGCCCACTTCCATTTGTATCAGGCATCTCGAGGTTTAATTTATTTAGCTACTAATTTTTCAGAAACCCCTTATTTTGGTCATTATAACCTTACTAGACACTTATATATCCCGATTGTATTCATTTACGGATTTTGTAAAACTTCCTTATATTTTGAGCGCAGTACTTTAATTTTAATAATTTTATTAGGTATCTTCAGTACTCTTAATACATCTTTCTATGTTTAGTATATCATTTTAATTTCATTACAAATTTTCGTTTACTAAAATTCTTTATAACTCTAGCATAACATTTAATTTCATTAATAAATTTCTTAATATTTTTACTAACTTGTTATAGCATAGCAACGATTTTATTATCGGAAAAACCTCGTCACCTTCCTTTAATTGATCCTAGGCGCGTTTGTGTTTATATTATAGTTAATGAGTGCCCACTGGACTACTCAATGTTTGAATTTTAGCCGTATGTGAAAAATTAATTTAGGTCGAGTTTATGAGAAATGAGCGACGGAGAAACAGCCAAAAGACTATTTCCCCTTCACCCTTTTCCCCTATACGGAATGATATTGACGTTTCAGCTCCTGCATTCTCACGCCGGAGCCTTCACGGGCACGAAATCATTGACGATAATACACGCACTTACACGATTTTAATCGTATATTTGAGTTGAATGACTTGTAGTATGTTTCGGCTGTGGGCCAAAAAAAATTTTTAAAAACTTCGACAGAAAAATTTTAGTTCATTTAAATGAATATATATTTTGCCATATAATACATTGGATTTCATAAAATTAAGAAACATAATAAATTAACATCCTCTCCCCACGCCGACATCCAAGCAGAGCTCGATTGAGGTTGCGAGTATGCGACGTGGAGAGAGTTTCGAACATTCTCTCACTCACATCGTAGTTTTTGATTTCACTGGTTAGTCGAAAATCGATTCAGATTATAACTGATTACTCAGATTAAAAAACCGACTAAAATTGTGTAAAAATGAATCGTTATATATACCTGTTGTACGACCCTAACCTTGAATGTTATTTTTGATTTAGTAAAACAAAATTTGACCTTGTGGTTTTCTAGTATATTCTATTCTTAATTTTTATTATTTTTAAATTTTATTCGACAATTTTCTTTTACATTTTTTAATTGAATTATTTCTAATTCGAATTCTTTGATTTTTATTCCATTTTCATGAAATTTCTCATTTTTTGATAAATTGTCAAATTCCGGTCAAATTGTTAGGTTCTCATGTTATGTTTATGTTTATTTCGTGCGGATCTTGTTGCACTTTGTTATTATTTAAATTTATTTTTGTGTTTTATAATTTTATATTTAATTGTTCTCTTTCTCGCATTTTGGTAGGGTTAATTGATGTTTTAATAAGTTTGAGTTTAAATCTGCATGTTATGTTTGCGTGTGTATTACCGATTCATTAAAACACTTTACAAGGCCGTTTGTGTTCTGGCCCAACATAAAACACTCGGGGGCCCATAAAATCGCGACCCGCAATTTCAAAAGTCTTTTTCAAATTCTACTTTTATACACTGGTTTGAGTCTACGAGCTCTCTGGTTGTGATCTCAATACCCACATTCATAAAAAGGTTTCTACGTTTTAAATAAGTATCAAGATAAAGATGGACTTAAGGTCCGACTACTATACGTATGATCAAATAAAATCAGAGTGAAGTCTAGTAGTTCAGTTTTTCAAAATCAATGTAAATCAGTTATATAGTAAATTTGGTCTCGAACGAATCATTGACGGCTTGGGTTTCGCTTTCTAGCTGGTTTTCTCTTTTGGTTGGATTTGATTGACATGGTTGATTGAGGGAGATGCATGCGAGTTTTGTGGTTTCATTGGTTTTCTTGATGTTTCGGATTCGGTTAAGTATTCCTCTAATTTTTCGTATTGGGGTATTTTGTCTTTGTCGTTTTATCGTTAGGCAGATGATAAGACAGCATATCAGGAATACGATATTCAATGCTACACTGAGTGATAGGATTTGTTCCATCGACAGGATTGTTAGATTGGGTTCATACTTCTGTCTGAATTTATTCTGTTGTTGTCTTTTGGCTGACAAGGTGATTTTTAGGATTTCCCGCATTGGTTTACTTTCGGGGTTTGTTTTGACTTTTTCTTGGATTTGTTCGATGATTGTTTCCAAAATTTTCTTTATCTCTAGGTTCTCATTTTTTATTCTTGCTACCTCATCGTTTTTATTCAAAATGGTCTGTATCATTTGCTAGATTTTTCCGATACTTTGCTTGAGTTCGTTGTTGGTCTTTTCATTTTCTTTTATTGGGCATTGGGTACACTGTAGAGTTATTTGTTGACATTCTTCGTTTTCGGGATTTCTGCAGATCTCTTTGTAATCTGCGCAGGTGCTGTCTTCTCTTCTGAATGGGTGGTTTCTCTCGCATTATTGAAAAACACCTATATTATCTCCCTTTCATGATCTACCCTGTTCAGTTAGTTCCGGTTACCATATTCATAGAATGTACGATATTTTATTAATATATCGCACATCATTATTTGTTATCATAGTTATATAGTGTAAAATATTTATTAATATATATTTAATAATATTCAACATTAATAATCAATTTCAATTTTTTATTATTTCTAATAAACTATTCGGTTGATAACACTGAATCAAAGAATTACCTCCTAAGGAATCCAACCGGGACAATTATTTTGAGTTATTTACCTAACATTGATCTACTGATTCTAAGATGCTATACTTTGGGCTGGTCTAAGGTCTGATCCCAGCATTTTCTTATAAAGTTATTATTATCGGCGGATGAGATCCTGAACTTGATTTATTAGTCTGTATCAGGAAATTTAATAATGATCACTATCTTATTAGTCCTGAACTTGCTCTATCAATATTATTAGCATAAGGTAGGCTAGTAAAATTTTAGTCTAGGAATGTTCTCCTAATACACTGTTCCCTATAATGCATTGAATACCATTGAAATAGGCATCAAGCGAAGCCTCAAACAATCAATCAAAAATTAACCTGTAATCAATGCATGAGTGCGTCGTTATTTAAGTAAGCATTAGATTGAAATCGAGGATATTAATCAGAACACTATGATGTAACTCGAGAGGATCATCTTCTGTATAATCACACTATATGCGAGTTTTGACATTGAATTACAATATACGCGAGTTTTTGACGTTGAACATATTAGCGGTTCGACAATAAATTTCACCCGCAGTTTTTATTTAAGTTAATTTAATTTAACATTATAAACTATTTCGGAGTTACAATATCATTTTTATGTGACTAGATTTTTAACTGTTTCTAATGAAAATTCATCTAATTGGTGTAGTAGAAATCAGTTCCCTTTTTTGAAGTAAACGACACTTCTAATAAATGCTTTTATGCTTCTCACAAAATAACCGTAATATTTTCTAAAGAAAAGAAACATTTATTACACAAGTTTAAAATGACAATGAGTTAAAATTTAATTTACTTTTCGTATCACTTGAAATCCTGATTTAAGAATACCTACGTATACTTTACAAAAATCAAACACATACGTACTGGGTAAAACTACTATAACGAGGATGCAACTAAATGTTTAAAATATATTCTATTAAAGGTCGATTGGTCACGGATCATAACTGTCATTATAGATTTTCACGGAGTTCATGGTAACTGGTAAGTCTCTCTGTCTTCCTCCATTGATGCTAACATCGACGAACTGAGCAAAACAAATCAACCCATTTGATTAAAACAACGTCCTAGGTGAAATCTTCCAGACTATATCAGCGTGTTGGCTTATTTTTGGCGTTCGACTTAACATTCATTCATTTATTTGGATAATCCTCACGAGCAAGGCTTATATTATTCAAATTTAGTATGATTGGGTGCTTCGTGACCTGGTTCCTATCGTGAGCTGTTAATGGTATGTGGTAGGCTGGGTAGATCGTCTGGGTCTCGGAATTATAAGGGTTAAATGAATCGATTTATTATGATAAATTTACCTGTTGCGTGGTCCCTCTCCCTAGTCCTTGATTCTTCGGGAATTGTATTGTCTCGTGCTGAATGTCGTGCCATCGGAAGTTTTTCTTGTCTGACCTATGAAGTGATTGTATCGCGTATTTATTTTCGGGCGAGTATGTATGCAACTACTGTGTGCATCTTCTAATTCTTGGTCGGTGTCACTCGCTAGTGTGCATGTTGCATGATCGTGAGAGAGCCGCCTAAGTATTTCATGCAATCAATATTCCTTAAATATCAAGTCACAATTTCTTCCCGCTGTGCGGTAATTTATCATATTTAATTTTAGTGATTTCGATTCGTGAAATTCCGGCACTCAGATTTCTCAACGGCAATTGACCTTAAAATTGTCGAGTTTTCTAATAGCTAAAAGTTGACAACATTCACATGGCGATCACATTATTCAGAATAAGTACTACTGGGATGTCGATTTTATACTTCGAGCGATGGTAGGTTTTTGATATTTTAATTATTCTATTTAATTTTTCCTCTTAGTTTGAAAACGAGAAAAATTATCACTTCATTTATCTCAAGTTAATGTTTCTTCAAGGTGACTACGATGATATGCGGTTGGATTATCCCTTTTTCGATCTAAAAGGTTCGGTTAAATGACAGTAATGAGATGATTCGATTCCAGTATCAATTGGAGCTAAGATCGTGTCACAATCTCCTGATTTTCTTCAATGGTTTCTGCATTTGAAAAGCATTTGAAAATCTCAATATGGCCCTATATTACTCTTGCGAAACTATTTGTTATCATGCTATTCGAGAACGACGACCGATTCTCCCTAGTGGGTCGATCTACTGACTCAGTCGTTTTGACTTCTTATGAACTCTGAGGATTATTGTATGTCGGTTTACTGCGAATAAATCCTTGATGTTAGTTTATTGTTGAAGGCGACTTTCAGCTGTTTGTTATGAAATCCAAAAATACATGTGACTTTTGTTTTAGCTTTTATTTAGAGTTTAGCATGACTAAGTTGTGGTCGTATACGATCGCAGTTTTAATTTTAAGTTAATCTATAGTTTAATTTTTAGTGTGACGATACGGGTTACTTACTCAATGGCTGGTCTTGGCTATGGTAGTTAGGATAATTATTTGAATTTTTGTGGTGATTCAAGTTAAAATCTTAGGGCTTTTATTTAATTTATCGGTTTATTTTTAATTTTTTAACAAATCACATCAGAAATCCTTTAAATTTTTTAAGGCGTTCGTATAATTTATTTACGTCAGATTAGATTTTTCGAAGTTTTAGAAGTCATAGCAACGATTTTTATTAGTTTTATACTATTTCCCCGGTAACCTTCCCTTAGTTGATCCTAGGCGCAGTTGTGTTCATATTAAAAATTACGAGTGCCAACTGGACTACTCGGTGTTTTGATTTTGAGCCGTGTGTGAGATAAATTAGGTCGAGTTTATGAGAAATGAGTGCCGACGAAACAGCCAAAAGACTATTTCCCCTTCACCCTTTTCTCCTATACGGAATGATATTGACGTTTCAGCTCCTTCGTTCTCACGCCGGAGCCTTCACGGGCACGAATCATTGGCGATTATACACGCACTTACACAATTCGAATTGTATGTTTGATTTTGATATCTTGTAATATGTTTCGGCTGTGGGCCAGAAAAATTTCGACAGATAAGAATATTCATTTAAATATACATGTATTTTTCCATAGACTTTGCATCAAGTTGTCATTTAGCATATTCATACATCATAACTTTCTCTCCCCACGCCGACATCCAAGCAGAGCTCATTCGAGGTTGCGAGGATGCAACGTGAAGAGAGTGTCCAACAATCTCTCACTCACATGAAAATTTCAAGAACTCCACTGGTTAAACGAGTTGTTTAAATTCAGGTTGAAAGTCGATTTCAAGTTTTGTAAAAACTGCTTTAGGTTAAAAACCGATTAAAATTGTGTAGAAATGAATCGGTATATATACCTATTGTACGACCCTAACCTTGCGTGTTCTTTTTGATTTAGTAAAACAAAATTTGACCTTGTGGTTTTCTAGTATATTCTATTCTTAATTTTATTATTTTTGTAATTTTATTTGACAATTTTTCTTTTGCATTTTTTAATTCAAATTCTTTGATTTTCATTCCATTTTCATGAAATTTCTCATTTTTTGATAAATTGACAAATTCCGGTCAAATTGTTAGGTTCTCATGTTATGTTTATGTTTATTTCGTGCGGATCTTGTTGCACTTTGTTATTATTTAAATTTATTTTTGTGTTTTATAATTTTATATTTAATTGTTCTCTTTCTCGCATTTTAGTAGGGTTAATTGATGTTTTAATAGGTTTGATTTTAAATCTGCATGTTGTATTTGCTTGTGTATTACCGATTCATTAAAACACTTTACAAGGCCGTTTGTGTTTTGGCCCAACACAAGGATATTGAACTCCCCAGCATTCTCATTAAAAGGGAGCCGGGCAGAAATCCAGCCCGAGAGATCAGGCAGAGAGCGGAAGGTGAACTCCATCTCCTCGAACAGCTGGAATAGCGTTATAGATACCTGGCAAATCGACAGAGAGAGCATCTGGCTAGGATAAATAGGAATATCGCCAGCGGGCGTATCCCAAGCTCAGATGGGCACCTGCCCAACTACGGATAAAGACTACGATCTCCGGGATCCGGCCCTCCTGGAATGCGACGCACCCGTTCCGAGGAGCACGCCTATTCTCGAAGGCGTTTGGCAGGCAAAAAACCCCATATAAATTGAAATTTGTCGTGTATTTTATTTAAATAAATGTGTCTCTTTTAACTTTGCATTTTACCTTGTTTTGAATAATTCTGATAAACAGCTTTCACCCAAGATAGAACCACTATTATTAAACTCACCCCTGAAATAGCAGTGAATGTAAATTTAGGTAAACTTTGAGACTCTGATTCACTTACGATTCACTAAATGTGTAGCAATATGATTTATCAGATATTTCTCTGTCATTTAGGAAAATCACACCAGCTGTAGACCGGGTCTTAGCAGTTTTGGAAACAAAGCTCACCTTTGACGGTCACAGAACCATTGGTTACAATACCAACGTTGTTTAGCGACGGGTAACCAGTGGCAGTCGAATAGTGTTATATGATTGGGGTCAAAGTCACAATAATTACCACTAACCCCGCACTATTATTTTAAATGCATTTCTAATCTAACTACCAAATTATTTTTGGTGATTTTGATGAATTACTACTTTAATTGTATTGATTTATTTAGATTAAATTAAAAAAATTTTGGTGGTACGCGGTGATCAGGGACTTGACCTACATCAACAAAAAGCTACTATATACTTTATTTTGATCAGTAATATTTTTAGAATTATTGGCCAATCTAGAGCTACACAGCTTGTCGGAATTCACTACTTGAAACGGTAGGACTTTTAATCAGGTCATTGTTATTCAACAGTAGAGGGTCGGATGGTTGAAGTTATGTCTGTGAATTTCGATTCCGTTTAAATGGAAATGGCTAAATTGTTTGAGAAGATTGGGTCATGTATCTTAATAGTGGAAAAATTTTATAGCGCTTCCTAGCTATTGGTATTGCCGTACCTGTAGTGTGCTAAGCCTATTCACACTACCCTATTCGTTTCATGTAAGGTGTGGTAATTTTATTATTGACAATTTTCGTCAGCGTTTTAGCGTGATTTTGTTTATAGCTTTACTGGTACCTATCTCCTGACGTTGCAGAATTTCGCTGATTCGTATCCTTGGTTGATTTCCTTATCGGTTAACTCGTCGCTAAATGTTCCTATTTTTGATGAACGTTTTGTACCTAGTTACTAGCATGCATGTGGTTTGGTTATTTCTCATATTATACTCTTTTGCTGATGCCTTCCTGGGTTCAACCTTACAACAAGGCATTTGACTCCACAATTTACTTTCTATCCCTAGCTAACCAGTCGTATTATCACTTCAAAGAGGGTTTTTATAAAAATTTCGCTTAATGATCGACCAGCGATCACCCGTAATTCCCTTAACTAATAACGCCCTTCCCGTATTTTAATTTCTGCTCGTCTCGACCGACGTTTCCATCAGCCGTTACGAGTGGTAAAACGGTGCCCTGCGGGTAAAGTCCTGCGTCTTGCGACCAGGCCTTGCCGCGAACAACCGAGTTTTCAAGTGCACAGCCAGCAACGACAACTAACGAAAGCTAACTCGTTAGCCGGATCACCGACCTGCCCTCACTAGATCTATTTCTATACATAATTATAAAATATTTATCGGGACCTCTTCGTATGATTCATTAACAGCGAAAACATAATAATAAACATCCAAAATAATTTATTTAACTTGAAATTTAAATTACCATAAAAATTACAAAAATTACAAAAATAAAAATTACAATCCTTACTTCCAAAAATAATTGATCAAAATTTGACTAAAACTAGTTATCGTTATTTTGTAGAGTTATAAAGTTTTTGCTAAGTTTTTTGAAGTTAAAAAATAATGAATTTGGCCACTGTTTATATAGTAATTTTATGCGTGTGTGCGACCAATAGGCGATTTTTCGCCATTTAAGGGCTTTTTATTATTTTTATTAATTTTTAAATATTTTATAATTTTTTATGCATTTTTCCTTATTTTTTGAAATATTACTTTTGTTATCAGATTTATTTTTATTGCAATTTTTATATAATGTTCTTTTTAGCCCTTAAAATTTTGTTTCTTGATCGCCGCTTCTGCCTATGTTTTTTTTAAACCTTATTTTGCAAGGTTTTGGCAGTTTATTTTATTTCATGTACTTCTTTTTGCCCTCTATGTATTAATCGATTTTTGTTAATATATGTTTTAATTAATTTTGTTATATTTTAATTTTTTTATTTGGTGTTTTTATTTAATTTTTGTTTCTGCTTGCGGTGCATGTGTATGTACAGTTACCATTTTCTGTATTTTTATTTTTTTGTATTAATTCACAATACTATTATATTTTTGTTTTAATTTTGGCTTTAAGCCCAACACACCGTTCCATTGTATTGCGATTTTAATATTTGCAGCTGCATAGCATTACTGTAATCGCATTTCATTATTTAATGAATTTACTGCATTAAGTATCATTTAGGATAAGATGTTGTTGGCACATAAGTTGGGTGAAGGCAAAAAACCCACTTCACATAGCTTCATAATTATTCTTAATATGTATACAAAATGTGATGTGATCTTTTGTCAATTTTGTAAAATATTTCATTATAAATTATTACGAATAATATTTGGATATTAACTCAAATATCCAAATATCGAATAGTTACAAAAAGGCCGGTTATATTCGGATATCGAATACCCCTAATCATGATTAATTTCATTATCTAAAAATTCATAATAATTTTTCAATTTTAATAATAAATTTACCAAGATCAACATTATGTTGGTGTACGGAGAAAATTAATCAGCTTTCTCATCTCTATGGCTACCTAACATCTTTATCCAACTTTCTTTATTCACCATTGTTTCTATCTTTACCCTAGCACACATCATAACTCTACCTCATACTGTCATGTACATATGAGCGTGCCCATTTTGGTATTGTATATAACAACCGAACACTCATCAAGCAGATTAGCAGTATCACTCCTTGAGTAATCTTCAATTACGGGTTTTTGACGGCCGTTTTAAGGTTTTACGTCGTTACTTTATCCATGAGTTAAGTTACTGCCTTGATTCTTGTATGTTTATACCAAATCACTCGTTCCTTCGATTTTCAGTTGTGATTTCGCTTCCCGGCACTTATTGATTCCAATGGCTCCTCGTTTCAGAACAAAGGGGTGGTTTTCGATTTAACTCGGTAAAAACCCTTTCCTTTCGTATGTATTTTATTTATTTTGAGAAACCGAATGAATTTATACCAAATCATTTAAAAGATATTAAAAATTTCCTTTTTTCTGTTAAATTTAGTCAATTTGTCAGGGATAGGCTTTTAGTCTTAAAATCATTGTCAGATTGACGTCACTAAACGGTGACGTAGAAAATAATAAAACGACGTTTTAGTGATTACTCTAAATTAATTATAGTAATTTAATATGTAAATACGTAATCAAGAATCTTCAAGATATTACTAAATTTGGATTCTTGATGACGTAAATCTAAATATTGTAATTTTATTATGACATAAATTTAAATATAGTAATTTTTTTTAATATTAACTTTTAATATTAATCATAAACTTTTAATATAAATAGAGTAACATTTAAGTTTTAGGAGCCGATCCGTAAACCAACTAAACGAGGACAAAATTAATTTACACCGATGAAAATTTGACACTTAAGAAGATTGATTTATTTGAAGAAGAATTTATTTGAAACCCACACAGAACAGAAAATCTTAAACCCCTTGAAAATTTGAAGATTATTTATTTCACAATACAAATCGTGGCAAAGTAAAGTACTATGACTGCTGGAGCTGTAATTGAAGATTGGGGAATATGTACATGGAAATTTCATTCGGAGAGGCAGAAGAGAAAAGAAAAGAAAACCAACTAAACAACAGTGAGAAATATTCAATAATCCGGAGAATTTCCAGAAAAAGTCGAAAGGGATGCATTATTATCCTGATTTTTTATTGGTAATTTTTGATAATAAACTAAAGTTTTTATTTTTAAAAGCGGATTTCTTAATCTGGCTTCTAATAAAATTAATTAATTTAAATTACAAAAAGAATACCCAAAGCAGTAGACAGCTTTCGCAGTATTTGAGGAGCGCCAAAATTAAACTTCTTACCCCTCTGTGATTTTAAGAAAAGTTGTTGTGTCGACATAGTGACATCGACTTCTTGCGGGGCATTTGTGCAAGGATCATTTGATCCAGTTATCTTTCAAAATTGACTTGTGTAATTTATTTAATAAAACCACAACCGACCTTTTATATTTATATTGGTTAGTTCATCTCTAATTATTATTTTGATTTTATAAATTTGGAGTCAGAAAATAAACAGTGTTAAGATCGTAACCCCCACGTTTTGATCTTAACACATTTGTTAAACTTAATTTATTGTAATCTAAAATTTTATTTAATTTAAATCGTTGTTTATTTTTAATTAAAACAGGAAGATAATATTTTCTACAAAATTTGACTATGAATCAGATTTATTTAAGGTATTCACGAATTTTCGGCACAGCCTTTTTTATGAATTTTATGAATTTTAAAACAAGCAAATTATTTCTATCCCTCGTGTATGTGTGTGTTCAAGGACATTTAATAGCATCTTTTACTTTAAAATTGTAAACGGATAAATTATTATTATTATTAAAAGGACTTTTTTTGTTTTTCACCCCTGTTTTCTTTATAGGTTACATAATATTTTCTACAAAATTTGACTATGAATCAGATTTATTTAAGGTATTCACGAATTTTCGGCACAGCCTTTTTTATGAATTTTAAAACAAGCAAATTTTTTCTATCCCTCGTGTATGCGTGTGTTCAAGGAACATTTAATAGCATCTTTTACTTTAAAAATTGTAAACGGATAAATTATTATTATTATTATAAGGACTTTTTTGTTTTTCACCCCTGTTTTCTTTATAGGTTACATAATATTTTCTACAAAATTTGACTATGAATCAGATTTATTTAAGGTATTCACGAATTTTCGGCACAGCCTTTTTTATGAATTTTAAAACAAGCAAATTTTTTCTATCCCTCGTGTATGCGTGTGTTCAAGGAACATTTAATAGCATCTTTTACTTTAAAAATTGTAAACGGATAAATTATTATTATTATTATAAGGACTTTTTTGTTTTTCACCCCTGTTTTCTTTATAGGTTACATAATATTTTCTACAAAATTTGACTATGAATCAGATTTATTTAAGGTATTCACGAATTTTCGGCAGTCTTTTTAGTGAATACTTTAAATAAATCTGATTCATAGCCAAATTTTGTAGAAAATATTATGTCACCTATAAAGAAATCAGAGGTGAAAAACAAAAAAAGTCCTTATAATAAAACAGGAAGATTAATTTTTTATTAAAAGAAAAACTGATTGCTCAATTGACAAAGTGGTGGTTGACCCAAATCGGGTTGATTTAAGTTAAATATGAAGTAAATGGCTAAGTTGCGAATTCGTTGGGCTTTCAACACTCATATCCTTCAACATAAGTTTATTCGAATTCTAGATATTTCAGACCTTCTAGGTACAAATTCTCAACATTCCATTCATTCAAGTTCCCTTAGAATCTCATCAAACTGTTTTATCATCACATAGTATTTACGAGTGTTACTGTCATCATACCGATTACCCATTCATAAAAACATTCAACCAATACTTTAAAAAAGAAAAGTATTAAAATTATTTATTTTAAGAAGACAACGATTGATATACAAAATACGGTGGCAAGCATGATGGTCAGTTCCGATCAGAGTTACAGTTGATTACAATGGGTGATCGCTGGATTTACCATCAATATTTCAAGACCTCGTGATTATTCGTCCTCCGTGACGATATCGACAGGGAAATATCGCTGCTTTGGTGTCGATATAAGCCGCTCTAGATGCCTGTTCAGTGATCAGATTGAAAAACGGGTCTTCGTTAGTAGTCGGTATTTCAGAGGGAATTGGTGGTAAGTTCTTGAATAATTCTAATTTTGCTTACAGAGTTGCATTCTCCACACGGCGTGGTTTTACAACGTCTCCGGTTTTTATTCGGTTTATGTCTCGACGGGACACAAGATGCTTGAAGGACTTGATTAGATGTCCGAGCAAATGTTGTAGCATTTTCCATTCGAGAAGAATATTTGACACTTTCTGCGGTTGGCACGTGGTGTACTGAGATTAGTTCAATCTTGTGTCATTTCCGCCAGGTATGCGCGCTTGTAACTCTTTTTCAGTGAAGATCTGGTGGCGTTCAGCACTCTGCTCTTCTATTAAAATGCGCTGAGCACTACTTTCAATAATTAAGCCGTCCCTGCAACACGATAGGTGGGTTATATTCATGTGCAATTCGTTGGCCTTTTCCGAGAAACACCAGGTCCCCTTGAGTTTTTCATATTTCTGTTGGAGATGTGCATATTTGGTTTACATCGTAGTACTAGGATCCGATAATAACATATGTATAGATTTTGGTACTAGCTTAGGGGTTTTTGGGAATTTCATTTTTCGATGGATAGTAAGAATGTCGGTTTAAAAGAATTTAAATTAAAATATTTAACAAGCAAAAATCTTTTTTATGCTTTTTTAATTTCTTTGGGTAATTTCATTATTTTTTTCTATTGCTGGACACTGATTGAGTAAATAAAATTTAATGATGGGTCTATGGGTTATCCAATTCCTAACCAGCGCCCGCATAAGAGATAACCACTAGACACCCGCGGAAAAACGACGTTGGTACTTTGTGCTAGTGTGTGAATATTAGCAAAGAGTGAGTCTCTCTACAAAGACTGACAATGTCCTAATATTCCTTTTGGGTCCATGAGCTGTCATAGAAGACTTTGTGCTCTATTTCTACCTGTCCCTACCCTCGAAAAACTAACTGGTTTATTCAATTTTAATTTAAATAAAAGACAAAATCATAACAAAGTTAATATTGTAATAATAGGATAATAACCAAACACAAATAAATGATCACAAATCTTTTGTCAGTAATACAATTTAATGTCACTCAAATGCCATTCTATTTGAGAATGTGGCCTACCATTCGGGCAGCCTTGACTTTATTTTTACGCTCTCGCTCGCGGTTACCAGGCCGAGCTTTTTACCTGTTTCTCTTTGGCTTTGGTTCCGAGTGGGGTATATTTTCGGGCGTAGTGATGGCTACATCAATATCTTTCAACATCATTTTCCGGATCACGGTTGCTTCTTGCTCTGCCGACAATTTGATGCCACACCTCTCTCTTGTTCTTTAATTTTCTGATCCGCTTGGTCAGGGATCATTCCTTTTGGGATAATGTCGTTCTTAGCTCCTCCACTTCTGCCCTCATTTTGGCTACCTCTTCGGGCCTCATCCAGGTCTGCTCCATACGTCGACATCAACGTACCAGTGCCTCAGCCCTCAGATTTTATAAAATTGCCTACGCGTGGTATTACGCCATGTCTCTTTTGAATCTCAGATAATTGTGAGGTTTGATCTACTGAAATAAACCAAATAATTGTTACTGTAACACATCTACCACTAATTTAATCCATATTAGAATTTTCAAAATGAAATTTCTATAAGTTTATCTGAGGACATTTTCTAGTGAACTTTTACACGCCTGGGTGAGAGGAGTGAGGGTGACTGTAATTTCCTTTACTATTTAATTTTCGGGAAGGTCTCTACAACAATGCTAAAACCCATCGAACCTTGGCCGATGCGATAGAAGAATTATTGAGGACACCATATGTTCTCGCCTCATTCCTATACATTTTGACTAAAGATATCCAAAGGGAGTTGATGTTGCATTAAGTTATGGTACACGAGTACGAAAATATAAGTTGATGTTCATAAATGGACAAGATAAATTATTTATAATGATATTATAGAACCTAATATGACTTAATGACCATCCTATGAGTTTTAAATATGAATTATGGAGATCCAATAACGTTAAATAGAGATAATAGAAATAGCGGTAAAGACAACAGTAATACTATTGGTAATGATGATGCTAAGATCCTTAATAGCCATTTTAAAGATGCATGATAATAATAACTAATAATAATAACAACAATGATAATAATAATAGTAATTATAATATTAATAATAACTGTGATATATAGGTGTGGCCTATATACTAATAATGTTAATAATAATAATGATTAGGATAATAATAATAATAATAATAATAATAATAATAATAATAATAATAATTGTGCTAACGATTATGTTAATAATAGAAATAATAATAACACTTATATTTAAAATATGGATGATAACGATAATCATTGTAATGATACCAATAAAAATGATAGTAGAATTATCAATAATTAGCAATAATAATCTCAATGATAAATGTAATATATAAAAACTGATAAAATTACTAAAATTCTGGTTTCTACAATGGTAATTCCATCGGAGTCGATCATGATCGTAATATTACGTGAAATAATAATAATGATGCTAGATTGTCGATATTAGTCTCGATTAGGCTACTATCGTTGACATAAAAAGAATTCGATGACCTAATTATCAATTTATGCAAGTTGTTCATCGCCATGGCAACTTATTATCAGAAAGGAAATTCTCTTCCCCGTTCAAAAATTCCTAGAGTGATTCCCATTCAAGAATTTCGCTATCTCAATGCCTAAAATGATCATTCAATTTGGAACATATATTTTTCGTTTCAAATCGCTCTGGAATTTATTTACCTATGATTCTTCATCCAGTAGTTTTTAATTTGTTTTCTGATAAACTTTAGTACAAATCGTTATTGCTTTCATTATTTTAAATTATTCTATATTTTAGTCATCTTTATTCTGTAGATAGATTAAATAATTAAGAAAACAACATTCAAGTTCATCATAGGTTATTCAATAACCACGAAAATTAAAATTCTGGCTTTTAGAAACATTAGAATACAATTCCGTGATAAATTAATTTGACATAGAAACTCGTTTAACACTTATTGTACAGGCTACTGAGTATGTTTCAGCCTAATAGTTTTGTGAATATCGTCGATTTATGTAGCATTTCGACTTCCGTCTAGTACTTTATTACCATTCTAAGGGATATCAATGTTTGCTCCCATCATTCTCGTTTACATAACTCAAATTGTCTAGTTAATAAAAAATTAATTTTTGCTCTAATTTGTAATTCTTTCTTTTGCTTCAATTCACTTTTGATAATTTAGTCACTCTTTATTTTTCTAATAATGTGTATAGTCATTTAGATTTAGACCTTTTCCAGGGCCACCACGCGCTCTTTCGAGGGTTGGGCTATAGAATTTAGGAAGGGAGAATACTGAGCAGTTCCAGCAAACGTCTTCACCATGAGTTCCCCGTTAACCACGGTTTCATCCGGGTAATATAAATAATTTTAATTACTTTGTGTGCCTGTTTCATAAAGACAATGGAAGGATGTGTTAGTAAAATTTACTTTCCGTGATGGAGATTCGGTCGCAAATAAAATTCTCAGGGAGATAATGATAACATCATATCCCTGGTAAACGTTTAAAAAAATAAAATATAAAAAATCAATGATAACACTTTAATTGAATCACAATTAAAAATAACATTATTTATATATTGAATAAAAAGAATATAATATATAAAATAAAATAACTAATACGACATCACTAGACTGGATAAAGAAAAATTCATAGGTGCTTATAATATCCTAAACCTTCCTAACCGATTATTTAATTACTTTCGACGAGGTTTAAAAATTTGTTGATCCATATGGATCCTTACCTATTTCCCCTAACTGAGGTTTAGTTTATAGTGCCTACCCTGACCGATGTTTACATCAGATGCTGTAGGTTGTGTAACGGTGGCCTGTGTCTTTTGACCAGAATTCGCCACGAACACCGAGAGATTGAGAGTAGTATATCTAGCGCTACAATCAGCTAAAGTTAACTAACCAGTCGACCCTCTCAAAATTCTATTGAAACACATAATAATATAATTTAAGGGGACTCGTCGATGGTTCCAAAAAAGCCATGACCATCTAGAATCCAATTTAACATAAATGAGAATTAAAAATTTTTACTTAGAAAAATATATTAACACTAAAGTACAAAATACTTACAGTTAACTTAATACTTACAAAATACTTACATATACTCTAACAAAATGTTGGAAATTTTTTAGAGTTAGTAAAGTTAAAATTATGGATTTGGCTACTATATATAGTTGTTTTGTGTGTGTGTGCGACTAAAAACCTTTTTGGCCATTTCAGATGTTTTTAATATTTTTATTTAATTTTTAATAACTATATATTTTCCCACTTATTTTTGTCTTATTTTATTTTTATTAAATATTTCCAACCATAAATATTTTATCCGATTTTATTCATTAATTTCTTGGTTTTATAAATTTGTCTATTTTTGGTCAAATTTTCATGTTACTATGTTATTTTTTATGTTAATTTCGCGTGGTTCTTGGTGCGTCTTTGTATATATTTTAATTTAATTTTATGTTTTTTGATTTTGTATTTAATTATATTTTTCTCTAATATATTAGGGTGTTTAGTTGATGTTTAATAGTTTGATTTTGAATCTGGATTCTGTGTTTGCGTGTTATTTTCGATTCATTTAAACAAATCTTAGTCTCGGCCCAACACTTATAATGTTCCAAAACCGGTTGTTGATTTAAATTAAAAATATACATAGTATTCTAGTGAAACAAAATCAAAATAAAACTTTGGATGTGGAGAAGTTCCGACAAGACGTGGCCTACTACCACAAGGAGGCTCTGAACCAAAGTCAGCGAGCCAAATAAATGATCCGAAAATGCCGCAGAATGGAAGAAACATGTATGTTGCCGGAACAAGCCCAGATATTAACTCAGTACAATGACTTGTTAAAAGTACAGCACGTAGAGATGACCGTAGAGCTAGAGTAGGTAGTAAGTAGCTTTCTGCCATAACACACAAGTACCCCCTACCCCTGTTTGCGACGGATTAAATTACATAACGACGTAATTAATAACAAAGATAATTAATTTTGTGTGCGCATCTTTTTTTAAAATTTATTTTAGAATTTTTTGGCGCCTTTTTTTAAAATTCATATTTTGGCTAATTTTTGAATTAAAATTGTTTGAAATATTTTTTTTGAATAAATATTTTTCATCCACAAAATTTTTCGATCACACTATAGTCAGGGGGTATTTTGACTTTCGATTAAAAAGCCTAAAATAAAATTGGTTTGAATCGCCTAACGATAAAAAAGCATAAAATTAAAATTGACTAGAATCGCCTGCGATGTCACAGAGGGTATTTTTCATTCACAAAATATTTTTTTCGATCACACTATAGTCACGGGGTATTTTTGACTCTCGATAAAAAGCCTAAAATAAATATTGGGTCGAATCGCCTACCGATAAAAAATTGTCAGGGGTACTTTACAGGCTTAATAAAAAACACTGGTAATATTTGGCCACACAATTTTCATATGCAAATTTAGGTTCTAGATAAAAATAAGTTAAAATACCTAAAGTAAATTAAGGTAAATTAAAGTAAAGTAAAGGGTATATTAAAGTAAATTAATGTAAATAAAAGGGTCTAAAGTAAATTAAAGTACATTAGAGTATATTAAAGTAAATTAAGGTAAATTAAGGTAAATTAAGATAAATTAAAGTACATTAGAATACATTTAAGTAAATTAAAGTTCCTAAAGTAAATTAAGATACATTAGAGTAAATTTAATTTTATTAGAGTAAATTTAAGTATATTAGAATACATTTAAGTAAATTAAGGTTACTAGAGTAAAGTATGGTGAGTTACGTAAGAATTTTTAAAAATTAAATAGAGGATCAACAGTTAAGGTACATAAGCGTAATTTTTAAAGCCGAAAATTTTAAAAGCCGTTATATTTGGCAAATTACATAAGGTAATAATTTCTTAAAAGTAAATAGAGGGTCAAAAGGTAAGTTACATAATGTAAGAACTTTTAAAGTTAAAGAGTCGACAATATTACATGATAAAATTTTTAGTATAATTTCATCGATCAATTTCTGTACATATTTTTAAATGAGAAAATTTTAACATTATTTTACAAATGACGTAATGACGTAATTAATCACAAATTATCTTGATTACATAAAAAATTGAAATTTTTGAAATTTTTTTACATAATTTTTTTATATAATTTTTAATATAATTTTATCGATGACTTTTTTATACATGTTTTTAATTGATAAAAGTTTTAATGTAATCTTACAATTAAATTTTATATCACTTTAAAATGAAATTTTTTAGTATAATTTTTACAATGACTTTTTATACATGTTGATAACAGCCAAATTTTCAAAGAAATTTTTCAAAAACTTTTTTCAAAGAATTTTATTAAATGAAATTTTTGAGTTTCAGTATTACATAGTAATGCCTAAGGTATGTAGTAATCATTCGCAAGAGCAACTCATCTCCTCCACTCTGCAGCAACACATCCTTAATAATAAAATAATAATAATAATAATAATAATAATAATAATAATAATAATAATATTAATAATAATAGTATTAATAATAATAATAAAATAAATTCAACAACAACCATCAAATCAAAAGTTACTAGATATCGACATTAATACAACCCACCGAGTAGGTATTTATTAAAATTTAATACAAAACAAATAAATACTGATTAACAAAAACAAAAACTTACGAGGAATTAGCGTACTAATCAGGCGCTTACTATCATAATTGTTACGAGTGGAGTTATACCAAATGGATATAGTTTGGAATTTGTGATGACTAAGATTCTCCCGGTAAGGTTCCACTCACCTTGGCCTACAGATCTCGCTTCTTAATTTTTGCTGAATTTAGTCGTCAAATTTTAACGACTGCACATTCTGGTCGTTTAACTTTGATGGCAGTGAAATTTATTCGTTAAGTTTTTAGTAATTATAAAATTAAGTCGTTTAACTTTTGTGATTATAAATTTTTGTAGTTTTTAGTGATTGTAACATTTAGTCGTTTAATTTTTAAATGACTCTAAAATTTAGTCGTTGCGAGGGTTCCGACTTTCCCCGTCACCCGTTTCTTTCATTTTGGCCTAAGGTTCATATGTATGTTGATATTAAATTTATTGGTGCCCACTGGACTACCCGGTGTATAGAGTTTTAGCTGATGGGGTGGAAAGATTGTTGGTTGATTTTATCGGAATCAGGTGTAAGGGTGATGGGCCATAAGACTCGTTCCAGAAGCTATCGGTTTCTGCTATTTGATTTTTGTGTTTCCACGCTCTGACCAGCGGTTCTTCACTGGTTGACCTTCATAGTCACAAAGCTGTCGCAGATCAACTGCATTTTTCACTATCTATTGACGTATTTAATAGTTTATTGACTTGTGATGTGTCGACTGTGGGCCGGAAAAGTTTCGATGTCTTAGAAAGTTCTGAGTCATAATAGCTAACATAATTGCATTATATCTACATTCAGGTTGGCTGCATCATCAGACATGAAAACCAGAAAATATATCCAAGTAGAAGCTTACTTAGTAAGTATGCTTAAAACGTATTTAACAGAAATTCTCTGAACTTTTAAACAATAGTGATTTCTTCCGTAGTGACTTCAAAAAGTGATTACAAAAAGTACTTTCAACACGAGTGGTTTTTCACTCCAAAAGGTGATTTTTCACCTAACAAAAAAAGGTGATTTGAAAGAGTGCTTTTCACATAATACAAAGTGCTAAAATAAGTGTTTGAAATCTAAAAATCGGATTTGTATTTATACCTCTGCTAGCTGGTGTGTATAAATTACTGCGACTAAACAAAATTTGAGCTTCTTAAAGTTTCTAATATAGTTTTATTTTATTTTTATTTGCGTGTATTTTATTCAACTAATTTATCTTTTTTAAGAGAATCAGAATTAATTCGTTAAGTAATATTTTATAAATTAGCTGAATTTCGGTCAAACTTTTCATGTTATCATATTATGTTTATATTGATGTAGTTAGATTCTTGTTGCATTTTGTAATTATTTAATTTTACTTTTAGGTGTTTGATTTTATTTTTAGGGGTTTAGTTGATGTTTTTTCTATTTGAAATCATCTTGATGTGTGTTTGCGTGTTATATTGATCAGATAAAAAAACTTTAATGTCGCTTCGTACTGGCTCAATAGTTGTAAAACTTTGGTACACTTATTTCATATTTTACTTCACAGCAAAATACTCTAATTCCCACTTTCTTAAAAAGTACGATGCTCGTCAGCAAGTTTTTGTTTATTTGTGCTACCACTTGGTTTTCATAAATACATACTGAATATAGAGATAAAATAAATAAAAGAATTATTCTATTTTAAACATTAACTTACCAGAGACTGAATATTTGCACAAATCAAAAAGCACCATCAACAAAACAATTCATCTCCAGAAGAGAAATATTACCAGTTATGCAAAACAAACAAGTTAGTACAGACTAATAAAATGGCAAAGTACTAGTAACCTTTTACAATGTGTTGGGGTTGCCGGTGAATTTAAGTAGGATGTATTGTCAATCTGACTCCAAGCGTGCTTTTAAACAACTGTAATGAACTCCAAACAATATAAACTTTATTGATTAATACACTTTATCGCCACTTTAAAATGACACAAAGAATTATCTATTACAGTCACAACTTGGTGCTTATTACGACCCTTCGGGAAGAATATCACTTTTCGAATCAATTGGATTTCACAATCTCTTGACTACTGTGACGGGTTTCTGAGATCGGTAAATCTGATTTAGTTGCTTTGCTTTGACTTCACTTTAGTTCCTTTTCACAATTTCGGCTTTGTCTCTTTTCAACTTTCTTTATTATGTTTTTGCTTAATTTCTGTTTCAAATTTC
Organism: Schmidtea mediterranea; assembly: GCA_022537955.1. Taxonomy (NCBI): domain Eukaryota; kingdom Metazoa; phylum Platyhelminthes; order Tricladida; family Dugesiidae; genus Schmidtea; species Schmidtea mediterranea. The sequence goes on along the minus strand of CM039679.1, from coordinate 313,682,868 downwards.
TCTTTTCCTTGATTTCAACTTCTAGTTTTCTCTAAATTTCTCTTTAATACCTTTCTTTAATAACTTTCTGTAATTTTCTCCTTTTAATTCTTAGTCCAATTTTTTTCTCTCCAATTCCAGTTGCGCTTCATTTTTATACTCCGTCACCCAATAATACTTACTGATGTTAAATAGAATTTCCAATATCTTTTACCGCTAATTCCATTTGGGCCTCTATAATAACTGACAGCTGTCCAGATAAATAATTTTTTAGAGATGCCCTTTCCCGGATCCTCAAACAACATTCCTTCCCTTATCTTGAAAGGGATTTCGAGATAACGTGCAAATTTCGGTTTTGTTTTGGTTTTCTAAATTTGCACTCATTAATTATAAATGACCTATTTTTATTCAATTGTTTGTTTTTATTGATTTTCTCTTATTCCTTTCTCGTTATTCGACATTTCTTTTTCATTCCATTTTTATTAAGCTCCAGAACCACATCTTAATCACTTATCATTGTTTCTTTCAATCATTTTACAAGTTTATTAATTATTTTATTCTATTATTTAGGTATCCTCAACAAATGTACAGTTTGTTTTTAAATTTATACTTGAAAAACTAATAATGACAATAAGTTATTATAATAGATCACATTACCATTGCTTTTCTTAATTTTGCTAAACATTTTTTTCTAATTATATTTTTACTCTATAAACGTGTTTTAAATTGACCCTTTTCTGATTCGTCTCTCTTTTTCCCGAATGAGAATTACAGAAAAATCGCATTGATTTGCTCATTTTGAGTGGTGACAATCACTCACCAGAACTCCTCGATCTTAAGACAGGCATATCCTACTTTCTCCCCAGGATTGATGTGGATTCTCCATCCCAGGATATTCGTAATATCATAATAATAGGTCATGGTAACTCGCAATTACTTTGCTCGATACTCCTAATACTCTTTCAAGAAAACATGAAAAATAAAAAAGTAAAAAAACAAGTAATTCGTCCGCCAAGCATTTTTAAAATAGAATTATATTTATTTAATTAACTTTCTCCCATCAATAAATTAATTATTATGTAATGTTAGTAAAGTATCCGTTTTGTAAATTATATGAAATATTTACTTTTTTAAATTTTGTATTTTTGTTCTTTGCTTGTTGCATTAAAATTTATATATGAAAAATTTATTTTTTTTTGTATTTTTATATTATGTTTATTAGTATATATAAAGCTTTGTAGATTATTAATGAGTGCGGCCCGCAACAAAATTTTAAAATTTAAATTGGCCTAAAAAGGTTGGTTAAAATTGGTTAAAAAGGTTGCTCAGCCCTGCATTAAGTGATAAAAATAAAGAGCCGAAATGCACCAAATAAAAATGTCTTTGCTTGTCTAAAATCGCATAATAGAAACGGACAGAACTTTCAAGTAGACCTTATTTTTACAGGTATAAATTTATTATTGTTCTTTCGCTTACCATTTATTTATTCACTTTTTATAATTTTTGCTTTTTAAATTAATCTTTTCCATATTCGATATCATTTTACTATCATTACACTCATATTTATATAATCTTAGTGTAAATCTAATTTAATTAAATTTTCGTCGTGTTTTCCTACACCACATCTGACCAAACGTTATTTTCTATTTTATTATTTACAATATTTTATATTTATGAGCTCATATAATAACTATTTTATTTTGTAGTCATATTAATCGCTTTACAAAAATTCACTTTATTCACTATCTTTATTACTTTATTTTCTTTATTCTATCCATCTTTAATCAGCCCCTTGATTTTGAAACATGTCTTCGAGACATTTTGTTATTCTACCCTTTGTTCACTCTCATTCGCAAAAGTGTTTTGTCTCCTAGTTTGCTTTTGTTCAACAAAAATACCAATTCGCGACTGAGCCCCAAAATTTTGTAGGGTGGGTTACTGAGTTTAATTTTTAGAGTCTAGATTTATGTTATTGACGCAACATACAAAAATTAAATGAAGATATTTACCACTAGTATCCTCTGTTTCTGCTCTGCCTCAAATCTTTTTAACTCTAACTTAAGAGCGCGGATCTCCACTTGGTTCTAAGCTGCCAGTTCTTTATATTGCATTAGATCTGTGCAATTTTTCATCTGCTCTGACTTGAACCAGGTAGCCTTTATCACCCAGCACTTTATTTTTTTACCGTTCGGCTCGTTGATTCGCTTTGTCTTTTCCCTCTGAAGTCGGTCGATGTATTCTCTAAATTCTGTCATTAATTTTTTCACTAAGTTACAAGCAAAGTTATTTATTTCTCTTAGTGAGTATTCTATAAATTGGAATAGTCGTGATGTATCGTTAATTTTATCACTTGCAACTTTCATTACCTGAAATTTTTAACAGTTTAGTTAGGATTTCTTCTCAAAGTACTATATGCTTTTCATTAATCTGCGTAGATTTTAGTACCAGGAATAACAATTTTCTGAATAATTGGCATAATAGTATTGAGAGATCTATCATCAAGTTTAATAGCAAATTCCTTTTTAAGCATCAGCATTAACTTCTTTTTTGCATAATGCCCAAACTTGTTTCTCTTGGTGTTATGCGTTAACATTGCTTTATCTATTTGATTTATTTTGAAAGTCCCACCCAGTCTTATTGGATTTTCATCAAAATACTTTTTAAATTGTTTCTAAAACTGTCATTCTTATATTCAAAAAAGAATTTCTTGAAATATCAACAAAGCTTAATATTTTGCAAGGTAATGTTCATGTGGCCAGTAAACCATGACTTTCATTTTGTCTTCATTGGTAATCCCATGTTTTCAAATAGGCTTTTTTGTTTTAATTGTTTTGTTGTTTGCCAGACGAAGTCATTACGAGAATCTTCGATGTTTTTAAGTTTCATTATTGAATTTGCAATGTAAACAATTTAGTTCATTTAAAAGTATTGAATTATCGAAAAACAAATGTAGGATTGATTCATCAGAGCTTGATGCAAAAAATCTTAAAATCTCTTCGTTATTTTGATGTTGCATTAAGGGTAATTAAAAATTTCTTATAAGATGTATTTTAGAGGGGGTATTTTGAACATGATCCAATGATTTGAAGTCTTTTGTATTTATTATATCTAGTATTGATTTTCATAAATAAAGGGACTGATATGCTTGTTAGTGTGTGGCATGCATTGTATTTTAAATGTTTAAATTTTATTTGTATTTTTATATACGTTTGATTGTTGGGTTATTATATATGAAGTCGGTCAATCTCTGACTTCCTGTTGTTATATATCAAATAACCAAAACCAAACACAGAATACGGCCATTGATTTCATTTACAATTTGTCACACGATTTGCACTCTTCAATCAGATATATTTTCAAGAACGTGAAAACAGAGGTCCCAATGGAAAATCGCCTCTTCTGGAACGATAATTTAATTAAAATTCACTTCATATTTTGGTTTCTGACCTTATGTGGCTTCACAATATCATAAATCTCATTTCGTAGTTTTCTTCGACAAACTGCCATTTTATCTCATCTAAAGCTCTATTTTTATAGTGTATCTTTGAAAACATTTTAATTGTTGGCACACAAACTTTCCTGAAATTTTAAGATAATTAATTTTAAAAATTGGTTAGTTGTTTTTGAACATTCGATTCGCTCGTTCGGCTCTTGGGTACTTTATCTAAATAATTTTTAATTGTTTTATTTACTTTCCGGGCTCTCTGCAAAGCTGGGGGATTAATTAATTCCAATTAGTTTGTTTTGTGCCTATAACTTTACCTGGGGACCCATCACCTAATTGTTATTATTATCAGTTTTTCTTTCGATTCGGTCTTCAACCATACTCGTTCCCCCGATCAATATAAATTTTTAATTAATTTTGTTTTGATGTTTTCACTCATTTTGTTTCCATAATTTTATAACCCAAACATATTATATCTTGTTTTCTTTGTTATTAACTAGTATGTAATTACTTGTGCGATTAATAAGTGATTGATTTTAATAATAGTAATATAAAAACTTATTTTTGTGTTCTACGGATTGTTTTTTCTCGTTGCCTGGTCAACAATTTCCCAAAGTAACAATACTAGGAGTATGCCAGATAAAGCTTTCTAACTGCCATTTATCGCGCATTTCCTAGCGATAACTCATTACCAGAGTTAATAATTTGATTATAACATAGTGCGCTTTCAAATCATTTAGAAAAATTCATTACTATTGAGCACATAAGAATATTAAAACTAAATAAACTCAATATCTATTATAGATGTTTCTGAAAAATCTTCCAAACTTCAAACAAACTCCATTAAACGAAATTATTTAGCTGTGATTGAGATAAAATAACAAAAACTAAATTTATTCTATTAAAATATTTAACTATTCTTTTTGTTTTTCAAGTAATAATCATTCATGCAAGTTTTAAATAATTTTAAAATATCCTGGCATTTTCTCCAATCCCTGTACTCAGCCATACATCCCATCACATCGTAATGCTGTGAAAGGCAGCCAGCATTTATTAGTATTTTTTCAATTGGATCATCTTCTTCCAGTGCTTCGTTTGAATAATCATGCTTCGGCATTTATAATAAAAATATCTAAAATTTAGTACCAAGTTAAATCAAGATGGAAAGAAAATTTGGCATTTAAAAAATATTGTCTAAAACTGAGCAAAATTTTTTATTTGAATTACTAGATTTTCGTTGTTTGGAAATCGTTTCATTAATTATTACGAATTCAATTAAAATAATTGTAATTCAAAGCAACTCTCGCTTTTAAAAAAATACATTAAAATATGTTCATATTCAAACAAAATGAATATTATGTTAGAAATCGACAAATTAATAAAACATATCAAAATTAATAATTACATAATAATCAGGATGAATTATGATTTTTACTTGTGAAATAGTTCTTATTTAGAATGTGTATTCACTAACCTGAAAAAATATAAATAATTAATAGAAAGTTTCAGAAATGCTATAATAATGTAAGACAAATGATCCAAAAATCAAATAAATGAAGAAATGCAAACTGAACTATTTCCAACTACTGTTCCGTGTATTGATTGGCATTTGTAAGGATATTGCATACAAGCTTAACATGAAAAAGCAATAAGTAATGCATTACTTCATATTTGACCGAAAGGACGTTTTGAACATAATTCGATACTGTTAGCTTGTATTAAAGTCTCAAATATAGTAAAAATTATTTAATTTCTGTAGAATGGCTTTACATCTAAAATGCCTGTGACATTTGGCGATAATTATTTGTGAAATCTTTGTTTTATAGATGTTATTAAAGATTTAAACAGCATAGTGAAATAACTCTATTTTGAAACTACTGGTGGGTTTCTGGGTGTTGATATTTTGAAACTATATGGTTGTTACCCAGACAACCCCATACAAATATTCTTCGCTTACCACTCGGCACCCGTTGCTAAGCAACGTTGGAACTGTGTTCGAGTGGGTAGATCGTCCGCAAAAAGTGAGCGCTATTACTAATGTTATAATTTACCGAACGATCCATGGGTTCAACGAGCTGCCGATAGAAGGCCTGTGCTCGATTTCGACTTTTAGGTACCATTATTCTCCTATCTCTTTCAAATGTTAACCTATACTCTCATATCATTCATTGTTATGTCCATTCCCATAGTCCTTCTTATCGTCGTCCGTGTTGATGATTATTCTTTGACCTGTACACCCTTTGTTATGTTAAATATTCACACACTAGCTTTCTTACTTTTATCCCTATTATAGCTACAATATTCCCTATTATTATTACTAGCATTATCATTGTTGCTATTATATGTATTACCTTTATTAATTGTTACTACTATTACCTTTATTATTATTTTTATACTATATAATTACCATTACAGTTATTATATTACTACTATTAACATCATAATTTTTATCATTACTATTATAGGTACCATGATCATTATTATTATTATTATTATTATTATCCTCATTATTATTATTATTATTATTATTATTATTATTATTATTATTATTATTATTATTATTATTATTATTATTATTATTATTATTATTATTATTATTATTATTATTATTATTATTATTATTATTATTATTATTATTATTATTATTATTATTATTATTATTATTATTATTATTATTATTATATTTACAATTATTATAATTATTATCAATATTATTAACAAAATTTTGTGTAGGGATTCGTCCTTATTCCTCAGTTTTAAGAAATATTTTTCTTATATAAAAATTTAGCCGTAATCCATCTGTATTTCCCCGGTTTTCGGTAAAGTATTTTTGTTGATTCGAAAAATTTGAGCAGCGTTCCGCCCTTATTTTACGGTTTATAAGAATATTATACTAACAATCGAACGACAATTCGCTTTTGTTTTACTATTTTCTATAAGTATTTTAATCATTTCGGAAAATTTGAGCAGCATTCCGCCCTTATTTTACGCGTTCCACTTTTACTTTACTATTTTCAATAAGTATTTTAATTACTTCGAAAATTTTGAGCAGCGATCCGCCCTTATTTTACGGTTTATAAGAATATTATACTAACAATCGAACGACAATTCGCTTTTGTTTTACTATTTTCTATAAGTATTTTAATCATTTTGGAAAATTTGAGCAGCGATCCGCCCATATTTTCCGTTTCAATTGACATAATTTATTTAATTCTTATTTAAAAACATTATTTTTCATGATTTTGGTCGTTCGGATTAATCTTTTTCCGATGGCTATTCATTTTAACTGTTGCAACGATTTCGCAATTTTCCCCACTACCCATTCCCTCTCTTTGTCCTTAAGATCTATGTATGTTCATTTCATAATTAATGAGTGCCCACTGGACTACTCGGTGTTAGATATTTTGAGCCGATTGTTGTTAAAAATTTATGTTAATTTTACAGGAAACGGATGATGAAGGAGCAGCCAAAAGACTACTCATTTACCCTCCAAGTTTCCTTATCTACGGAAAATATTGACGTTCTAACTCCTGCGTTCCGCACGCCAGAGCCTTCACGGACACGAAATCATTGGCGATTGTACACGCACTTACACGATTTACGATAGTATGTTTTATTTTCTATCTTGCGTTATGTTTTGGCTGTGGGCCGAAAAAGGAGTAAATGAAAATTACCAGATCCATTGAGTAAAAGTCTCGAATGCATGAAACAATTTTCGGAAATTTGTAAACATATAATAGAAATTAATAATCCATAATTCATCCTATATTGTAAATTCGTAATAGCATAATTCAACATCAAAAATCATATATTGAAAATTAACAATTTGTTTCATAATTTACCATTAACAATTCACAGCATAATCCATAAAAATTTGAAACATAATCCCTTAAAAATTCTAATCCATTGATAATCCAAAATAATTCCATTAATAATTCGTAATATAATAAAAATTCATCAAAAATTCGTAACCTAATCTATCGATAATCCATCCATTAATAATTCGTAATGTAATCTAATAAAATTAAAAATTCGTAACCTAATCCATTGATAATCCATTTAAATTTCCATCGATAATCCATCCATCAATAATCTAATAAAAATTTAATAAAAATTCGTAACCTAATCCATTGATAATCCATCCATTAATAATTCTAATAAAAATTCCAATCAATAAGTGCTATAGTGCACACTAATACAACCGGTCTCCCAGTGAGACGGAAAATTGAAATTCTAACCAAGTTAGAAATAATACTGTCGAATAATATTTAGTTTAATTTTAGTTCTAGTACTTGTGCTTGTTAATTTGTGAAAACACGTCAGTATATATATACCTACAATTTGGCCTTAACCTTGCGTCTTAATTTTATTGCGATTAAATTAAATTCGACCTTGAAATTATTTGTATTATCTAAATTAAATTTTTATTACTTTCTTAATTTAAATTAGTAATTTATTTTTAACATTTTTAAATAAATTTATTCAACCAAAAAATATTTTATTTTTATTCATTTAATTCATTAATTTTTACTTTTATATAAATGGTCATTTTACGGTCGAATTTTCTTGTTATTATGTTATTTTTTATTTATTTTATTTTACTTTTATGTTTTTAATTTTATATTTATTTATATTCTCTCAGATTTTAAAATGTTTAGTTGGTGTTGTATGTTACATTTTAAGTTATCTTGGTGCTGGGTTTTCGTGCTGTATTATTGATGCATTTAAACAATTCTCAAGGCTATCTGTGTGGTGGCCCAACATTACTTAATTACAATGATTATACTTTTATGCAGAATATTCAAATTGAACAAGGCGTTGAACATGGACACATTGTGCAAAGCCTTGTTTTTCCAATTCTTGATACAATTAGTCGATAATATATTGCTGAGTACCTGATGGGTAAAAGATACAGGATTTTCGTGATAATTTGCAAGAGGTTCCAACCAGATGCGCACACAAGGGATATAACCATTGGATACCCGCCAAAAGGACGTTGGAAATGTATTCCAATCGGCGGTTTCTAGTAAAAGGTGAGCCATATTACCATGACTGCTAATACCCTAGAAAACCTTTGGGTTCAAGAGCTACCATATAATGTATTCATGCTCATTTTAATTATAAGTCCCTCTGTTATTAATTTAATTGAAATAATATTGATTCCTTGATCGTTATATTTTGTTTTAAAGGTATTGTTTATAGAAAGTTTTAAATGATTTCAAAACGACCATTGACCCAAATCCCAAAATATTCTATTGATTACTTCAAAAATTGAAAGATTATTAAAGAATGCCAGAAGATGAAGGTCTAAATTTCTTTATCTGCCCCAGTAGACGAGCAATCTTCAATCGGCGTCTTCTTTCCCTTTCCGCTTTGCTGGGGTGGCATTTTTTGTGATTTGGCTTCGATTGTGGATCACGATTCATTTGGATATTAGTTAAGATAAAACTTGAAATGAGCCAGGCGACACTCGGCTCAACGTTTAAAACTGTGCTGGGGTGCTGTCCGATCTCTGTCCTGATTGTTTTCTTCAACTTCAGTTGGCAGTTTTCCTTCCTTAACTGGTCTAGTTTGGTCATCATCTCCGTGTGTTGATTTTTGAGTAATTCATTTTGTTGTTTCAATTTGGTCGCCGAGTCCAGGTCTCCTCCATCCGACGACATCTTCGGATCATTGTGTTGGGCCAAAACACAAACGGCCTTGAGAATTGTTTAAATGAATCGGTAATACACACGCAAATAAAGCATGCAGATTTAAAATCGGACCTATAAAACATCAACTAACCCTGCTAAAATATGAGAAAGAAAACAATTAAATATAAAATCACAAAACACAAAAATAAATTAAATTAATAACAAAGTGCAACAAGATCCGCACGAAATAAACATAAAAATAACACGAAAACCTAACAATTTGACCGAAATTTGACAATTTACCAAAAAATTCAAAAATCCATGAAAATGGAATAAAAATCAAATAATTTGAATTGGAAACAATTCAATTAAAAAAATTAAAGAAAAAATTGTCAAATTAAATTACAAAAATAATAAAATTAAGAATAGAATATACTAGAAAATCACAAGGTCAAATTTCGTTTTACTAAATCAAATTTAACACGCAAAGTTAGGGTCGTACAATAGGTATATATACCGATTCATTTTCACACAATTTTAATCGGTTTTTAACCTTAACTCAGTTTTTGAAAAACTTGAATCGTTTTTAACTCTGAAAGATCATTTCAACCAGTGGAAGCCAAAAATTTTAGAATGTGAGTGAGAGAATGTTTGAAACTCTCTCCACGTCGCGTCCTTACAACCTCGAATGAGCTCTGCTTGGGTGTCGGCGTGGAGAGAGAGTTATGATGTATTGTAAAGGAAAATTATGACACTATGATGTACCATGCAGCAATAAAAGTATTTAAATAAAAATGAATTTTTTGCGTCGAAATTTTTCCGGCCCACAGCCGACACATCATGCAAGATATAAACTTATCACATCCTATCGAACTGTGTAAGTGCGTGTATAATCGCCAATAGTTCGTGCCCGTGAAGCCTACGGCGTGAGAACGCAGTAGCTGGAACGTAAAATTATCATTCCGTATAGGGGAAAAGGGTGAAGGGGAAATAGTCTTTTGGCTGTTTCGTCGTCACTCAATTCCCATAAACTCGACCTAAATTATATTCACATACGGCTAAAATTTAAAACACCGAGTAGTCCAGTGAGCCCTTATTAATTTGTAATATAAACACAACGCGCCTAGGATCAATTAAAAGGGAAGGTGACGGGGAATTAGAGAATAAAAATCGTTGCTATGACCTTCTAATATTATGCCATAAATAAATTTAACTAAAATCAATCCGTGGAATAAACGTAATTAACGTAAAACCCTCAGATGAAATTGAATTTTGAACTAAACCCACAAATTTTGAAAAATAAAAACGTTAAACGAAACAAAAAATTCGAACCGTAATAATTCATACTATTAGTTATAAACATAAAGATCCTCGATGAATGTAGAATAATCCAAGTTTCTATTTCTATGTAAAAATAACAACCCTCAACAGTACTCTTCCACATTTAACACAGTAGTTCGATAAGAAAATTCCGAAATCTTAACCAACTAGGTAAAACCTCGACCAGGACCCCTAATGTCAAATAAGCATATAGTTCTTACGAAGCGATTCGAATATTTACAGTGATAGAAACTCGACCTTGTGCAAAGAGTGACTCGACGACCATAAATACCTTCACCATCTAACGGGATAATAAAATAACATGGCGAGTTACTAACAATGAATAGACGGAATGGCTAGTCAGAAAAGGTAGTGAAAAATAAGATTTACCCCAAAACAATTATACTGGCATGTGACGAAAGGTACAAACTTCTCGGCCAAAAATAAATAAACGGTTTTCAGTGTTACAAGTGTTCGAGTTGATAATTACTACGCGAAGATTCCGGTTCTAACCACATAAACAAGCCGCTCGACAATCATTTTTGGGAAAACGGTTTGCTCGTAATTATTCTAAGTTTAGCCGCGTAACTTATCAATATTAGGATCTCTAAGATATTTTGTTTCAGTAATTCAGGTTAAAATTTAATAAAATAAAATATTGGCATTCAAATTACTCCAATGAATTACTCCAATCCTCGATAAATAACAACAACAAAAGGCTCCAAGAATTTATTTAATGACATTCACCAGCAGGAGTAAATCAAAAATATCACCAATAATTGGGATTCTATCATAAAGAATCTTCCACCAATTCCTTGTGCACCGGTCAATCGAAAACCTAAAGGACCAAAAATTAATGGTTGATCAAATTGGATTAATAATGAACACCTACTTTTGAAATAATTCGACGGAAACGATCCAAATGTCCAAACGACGGATAAACCAAAAATGGTTAGATGAATTTAGAATAAACAAATGATTCCGATCGGTAGGATAAATATCTGCTTTATACATATCCAACTCGACATTTTTCCGCGAGTGGATCGATACATATAAATCAAATAAATTGGAGAATCACCTCGTGTAACTAAAAATAAAATGCATACATGGAAAATTTTACTTCAAATATGCACACATATTCGAGAAGAAAATATTCTTCGCCCAGCGACAGTTGGTGTGACCTTTCAGTAGAACCATAAAATTAATCAATGTAACGGCACACACCCAATAGTCATACATTAGCTGATGAAAATCTCTGCGCCGATAAGTCAACCAGACGATTGTTAACCAAAATATACATACCAACTCATATAAGTTCCTGGAACGAATCGACTTCGTCATTTATCATCATTCTAAACATGGATCAATATACCAAACGCACCAATGACGACTCTCCAATTTGACTTCGGGAAGACGAAATCTCGATGGAACTAAGACCCAATAATCGAAGGGGTGAGACTCATTTTTTTTAATTTGTCTTTAAATTAATGAGATACTTGAGGCTTAGGCACGAGGTAATAGGCGAATTCCAGGATGAGACGATTACCTCAAATCAGAACATTTAAATCCTTCTCATTTATTGAAAAATAAAATTTATTCGTCTAAAAATGCATTTTTCTGTCAAACATAGTGAAGCACTGACGATGAGTTTAAATCTCCAAAGTTTTACGTAACGTGAAGAAACGTCGAGCTTATGGATGATAGTGAGGTCGATCTGACTTTTTATTATTCTGATTCTCCCAACAACGATAACCTTATGTTCGCACTGAATTTGAAATGCCAGCCTCACCCTGATGGTCTAGAACTGAGATGATGATTCAAGAGATGATCTGATTTATACACACAACATTAACCTCAAGGAACAATCAAATCTGACTGTGTAATTAAGATAACTCAGCTAATAAGAAGTTTACTAACAAGGTCTTGGTTATCGGTATTGTAACTTTTGATATTTAAATTAAACACATGCTTATGACGTAATTAATTCTAGTCGAATCAATTATCTCCACACATACATAGCATGGAATCTAATAATCCTAACAATTTACGCAATAAAACTAGTTGAAATATTTAACGTTTTTTTATACATTAAATTTAAATTGTTTAATATATCATTATAACTCATTTAAATGTTATCTTATTTTAAAGATCCTAAATAAAATTAATTAATTAAGGTTTGGTTTATTTTACCGTTTATTTATTTTGCACCACAATGAAATTTTATTTATAAAATATAGATAGTAATTTACTGGTTCATAGTCAAACACTTTTGAATAAAAATAATGCCATTTAAAATTGAAGAGGTTTATGTATTTATATATTAATTATTTATAATCTTAAAAATAAAATATAAGAATGTGAATAATAATAGCAGCAATATTAACACGACATTACTGCATAACTTGAGCTTACACCCTCAAAATAATCAACCCAACATGCAAGCATTCATTTATGTAAATAGTGAACAGGTTCACCTACGTAGGGTAGGTTATGGAGATTTGAAAATCGTTCATTTTTTAACTTGAATAACTTTAGGTTGTTTAATCGTCACAAAAAATCGACAAAAATCTCGAATCATCCTCTCATGGCCATCAGGAGGGCAAGAATAATTATTATAACAACATTCGCTCGGTAAGTGTCCCAGAAGAGTCAAAATGCCTAACGTGTATCCCATCCCCGAGTCCGACTCTTTAATCCTTGAATCCAATACTACCAGCATACGTCCTAGGGATATTTACGTCTAAAATTCATGACTAAAATAGTGTCCGGTATAATAAGGAAAAATAGCTCGATTAATCATTAAAAATAATTTTTCGTTTAGATGATTCGTGGATCGATGCATCCCGGATCATGGTGCGCTTTCCCGCATACGCGGCAAATCGTTGCCGTCAAGCCATGTGGAATGCGGGATTTACCGTATCCCAGGTCAAAGAATCCAGATTTGGTACCCTGCAAAAATCTGAGGAGGTCGAGCTCCCGTTTGTTGCCATAAAACGGGAGCCAGGCCGCAATCCGGCCAGAGAAATCCGGAGTCAGGCTGAGTTCCTCCTCGCTCGTCTTGACTAACATCAGCGGCAGACCAACATTCAGGTGGATCAAGCTAGGCGCTATTTAGCTAATGTCAACGACGACATCGCGGCAGGTAGAATCGCCAGTACGGACGGATATGCTCCTCCGTACAACACATCGTTCAACCTCGACGATGAGAGACTAAACTCTAGATCCTCGGCCATCAACGTAGTGGTCCCGCGGAGGATCCTTCCCCGTGGCATGAGAATGGAGAAAGAGCAGGCCGAGGAACACCGCGAGCACCCTTACGCTCGGACGGCCCCAAAACGAAATGACTATGGACATCGTTGTGATTCACGTTATGATTAATTATCAATAATAAAACATCTTAGTTAATTATGAGTTGCTTGTTTGATTAAAACTTTCAACGATGACGACTATAGGATTCTATAATTAATGATTATGATTAAATAAAAGTGAAAAACTACCCCAAAGCCCAGCATCCATCGACCAGGAAGAAAGGAGCGAGCCAAGCGTCGAGCCGCTCGACACCCAACTAGAGTGTAATTAGTATCATTGAATACATGTTTTCTTTCTTTTAGCTCGATTGTTTTCTTTTGTTCCGTTGGTTGATCGAAACAGTACAACGTTAGTACAAACGAGAATAAATCACGAGAGTCAAGTAGTCGAATTATGGATTGAGTAAGATCGAACAGATAATGATGGGACAGAATTAATAAAGCACAAGCAGGCCTTCTAACGGTAGTGTTGGACCCAGCCTGAGGTCGGGGCAGAGTAGTTCCTCTGTGGCGCTCACCTTTGGCGACCTCACAACCAATGGTTACATTACCAATGTTGCCTAGCAACGGGTAACCACTGGGCGCAGTGAACGTTTACATCTGGGGTCGAGGTTATCAAAACCATAAACCCCACAATTGACTCAGCTCGCTGGCTCTGTTCCAAGGCCTCATTGTCATAATGGGCTACGTCCCGCCTGAATCTTTCCACATTCAGGGTTTTATTATTATTTGGCTGCACTAAAATAATTTAAAAAAAATATTTTTAGCTTGAATCGAGGATTGTTTTGGGAATAATAAAAAATAGATTCATTAATTTTGACTTTTATTCGTTTACTTTTAATTAAAGGCTACATTAAATCGAAAGATGGGTAACATCTATGGGAGGTCTTTGGGGACTAATTTGAACCCCCAAAAGAAATAACAAACCTTTTAAACCTCGGAATCCGACCCATTTTATCCTCCTAAAATACGGTAAAACTCCTAATGGTCGAAGTCGAGGAATTTATTAGTTTCTATTTTTAGATCTCAAAAGAAATTTGTTAAATTTTAACACCACTACTCGGTGAGAGGGAAGATTTATGTAGGTCAACTATTATTAATTTTTGTTATGAAAATTTTTATTTTTAATTTCTCATTAGTTTAGCAAATTTTCCCGTTTTACCAAACCATTCTATTCAAATCCTTGGTGTTCCAATCCAAAACTCGTTTCAATTGGACTGGGAATTTTTGGATGAAGAGATATGAGGCGTAAGCAAGTAATAGCTTTTAATTTTTCGTAATTTAATATACCATTAATAATTAAAAATAATTAATATCAATTAATTATTTTAGTTAAAATTCATTCAGTCATAATTTATTTAGTCAAACGAGACGAACAACAAAAGGAATTTTTATAATTCTATTTTATTTATTCAACATTTAGTCTATCTGATTTTGTTAGATACTGGAATATCTTTGGATTTGTATCTCTTGGATCAACGAGTTTTTCCTTTGGAATTTTATATCGATTTGTTTTCTCCGAAATAAAAAATAGAATAATTAATAAATGATTATGTGGGAATTTTTTGAGATAGATTAACATTATTTCTTTATAATAAATATATATCAAATTTGGTTCTTTTCTTTTTATAATCAATAAAGTAAAATAGTATTTTATATAAAAAATACATGCTAAATTTGATTCTTTCCTTTCGGCATTATAATCATAAGGTAAAATAATGTTTTATATAAATGTAAATGTGAATATTTTCTTTAATCGTTACATTAAAATCGGGAGATAGCTCATTTTAAAAATAATTAATTGCTATGATATGATAATCAATTATCAATAACGTTGCAGACTAAAAGAGGAGTTTACTTATTTTCCGGATCGTCTGAAAATGTATACGAAAGGTACCCAACATGAAAATTATTATGAGTTTTTATTAGAAAATTTCCTGGATTTAGGCCGGAAATAATTATATGAAATTCATTAATATATTATTAAAAATGATAAGAATAATTATTATGATTATAAACTTACCTGAAATAATTATATAAAATTTATTAATATATCATTAAAAATAACAAAAATAATTATTATGATTACTCGACACAGTTTCAGAAATCAGTATATATTTTACAAATTTTCAACTTTCATTTTGTTTCCTTTTCTTTCTAATTAGGGATATCAACTTTTATAAATATTTTATTTGTTAACTCTCATTCTTGATAGATAATGTTCTTCTATGACAAAAAAATTCACTCCATTTCTTTTCTTTTCTTTGAGTTAACATAATAATAACAAACATTGCACGGAAATATACATCTTCTCTCTGAGTCGTTCTACTAGTATATTCTTCATTCATTTTATATTATTTAAATCTTCATCATGATCCTTCGCTCTCTACAGAGGGTCTGACGTTGAGATTTTTGGAGAGGAGATCTGACCCAGCGAACTACCATTCATTACGGGTACCTCCCACACCGAAGAACTAGCTTTAAACTAGTTGGTGAGAATTTAATTTTTGTGACTTGCATGCATGTGATCGGAGGATAATAATGGTCAATAAAATTAATAATAATAGTGGATAAAATAACGTTCAGATTTGCATCATTTGGATTCTTTGAAAAGATTTTAGATAAATGGTAATTTTATGAAATTAATGATAATGGTTAAGTCTAATAATAATAATATTAAATGCAATAAATGATCATTATTAATACTTCATTATTACTTTTCTCGAGTGATGGAAAATATTGGTCACGAGGCATCTCGTATAAGTCAAGTACCATGGAAGCGAAATAAATCAAATCATATTATTTGAATAAAAAATATTTTTTTATATACAATACATTTATAGACCTAAACATTACAGGTGATAACCTAAATAGAGTTTCCAATATAAAAATTCAATCTTTTCAAATATGATAGTACCTATCCTAATATCTTTAATAAAAATAAAAATAAGGATAAAATAATAATAATATAAGAATAAAGAAACTTTTCCTTACTTCGGAATGATTCCTTGAAGTTTTATAAAAATTTCTTGAAAAATAGCATTTAATTGTGTCGATCTGGCATCGACTTATATAGACGGGTTTTACACGCATGTTTTTTGATCCGGTAAAACAGAACGCCTATACGTTTTATCACTTTTCCCCTAGTTGTCAGATTTTCGTGATTCTTTTTTGTTAAATTTTTTAATTACATTTTAAGCTTAATTCTCATAGTTATTTTCTAGAATATAAGCGTTTTCTATGAATTTGAAACCAATTTGATGAAATAGGTTAATTTTACTAAAATTTAATGTTTTTTGATTCTTTTTAAATGTTTTTATTTATTTTTTATATATTTTTTGTATTTTCTACTCTTTTTTTCTATTTTTTGTATTATTTAATGCTAAGTAGGCTTTTTCTGATGATTTTTATTCCATTTGCGTTTTGCGCGCCATGATTTTATTGGATGTCGTGCCAAATAAAAACCAATTTAAAATATTTGTTTTTGCCCAACAATATTACCACTTTCAGATTGGATTCTCTCTTATTCAAGTATTTTCTTGCGTTGATGATATTTGTATTGTAACCAACTTTAAAATGAGAATAAAAGAAAATAATATGAATTGTGACGGTATTTGAATTATTATCAATATTTAAAATATTGATATTTGTTTAAATATTCTAGTTGTTTTTAATAAAATTTTGAATTTAGTTGGACTTAAAGACAAAATTAAACCAAAATAATAATTGTCGATAAAAACAAAATTGTAGATATCGTGAAAATGGATGCTGTAAGCATACAGATGCACCGTAAGTAGAAATTAAAAATACCAAATAAAAAAAATAATATATATATATATACAAAAATAATTAAAACAAAATTAATAAAATCGAAAGAAAGCCTACAGCAGCAGACAGAGACACACTCGTAACATAAAACCACCAAAACCTTGCAAAAGAAGGTTTAGAAAAAACGGGCGAAGGCGACAACCAACAAACAAACCTTGTATGGGTAAAAAGAAAAATGATCCAAAAATAATAATAAAAGTAGATTTGGAAAAATATAAATAATATTAAAAATAAGAAAAAATAAGTAAAAAAGTTAATAAATCATTTAAAAAACCTAAAAATCACTAAAATTCGCCTATTGGTTGCACACACATACAATTCAACTATATATACAGTAGACAATTTCATAATTTCTAATGTTAATTTACATTTTAAAACAATTTGATTATTTATGAAATATTATTGAAGTAAGGAATCTTGTATTTTTACAAGTATATTTTTTAATACATACTATATCAAAACTTTGTTTTAAATTTATGCAAGTAATTTATTCTGGATGGTCGTGGTATCTTTTGGTACCACTGACGAGTCACCCTAAAATCGTATATATATATATTGGTGGGTTTCTGGGTGTTGATATTTTGAAACTATATGGTTGTTACCCGGACAACCCATACAAATATCTTTCGCTTACCACTCGGCACCCGTTGCTAAGCAACTTTGGAACTGTGTTCGAGTGGGTAGATCGTCCGCAAAAAGTGAGCGTTATTGCTAATGCTATAATTGACAGAACGATCCATAGGTCCAACGAGCTGCCGATAGAAGGCCTGTGCTCGATTTCGCTTTTTAGGTCCCTTATTTTCTTATCTCCTTCAAATGTTATCTTTATGTCCATTCGCTTAGTCCTTCTCATCGTTGTCCGCGTTGATGATTTTTTATGGCCTGTAAACCCTCTGTTATGTTAAATAAACACAGTACATCTCTTACCCTTATCCCTATTATAACTACAATGTTCCCTATTATTATTGCTAGCCTTATCATTGATACTATTATATGTATTACCTTTATTAATTGTTACTACTATTACATTTGTTATTATTCTTATTACTATATAATTACCATTACATTTATTATATTACTACTATTCTTATTATTACTATTATCATTATTATTATTATTATTATTATTATTATTATTATTATTATTATTATTATTATTATTATTATTATTATTATTATTATTATTATTATTATTATTATTATTATTATTATTATTATTATTATTATGTTTTTGTAGGGATCCGTCCTTATTTCTCAGCTTTATGAAAATATTTTTCTTATATAAAAATTTAGCCGTAATTTATCCTTATCTTTACAGTTTTCGGTAAAGTATTTTTAATAATTCGAAAAGTTTTAGCAGCGTTCCACCCTTATCTTTCGGTTTTATCGGATTATTATACCAACAATTTGAGCCGCGCTCCACCCTTTCCTTACAATATTAGCTGAAGTATTTTAATTTATTCGGAACATTTGAGCAGCGTTCTGCCCTTATTTTTCAGTTTTGTAATAAATTTTGCTTATTTCCGAAAATTTGCGCAGCGTTCCGCCCATATTTTCCGTTTCAATTCAACATAATTTATTTAATTCTTATATATTATTTAAAACATTATTTTTTCCTGATTTTGGTCGTTCGGATTAATCTTTTTCCGATGGCGTTTCATTTTAACTGTTGCAACGATTTTGCAATTTTCCCCGCTACTCTTTCCCTCTCTTGGTCCTTAAGATCTATTTATGTTCATATTATATTTAATGAGTGCCCACTGGACTACTCGATGTTAGTGATTTTGAGCCGAATGTTGTTAAAATGTTTATGTCGATTTCATCGAAATTAAGTGCAAGAAAGTTGAGCCAAAAGACCCGCTCACAAGCTACTCTCTTTCGCTATTTATTTCGGTGATTTGACGTTTGGGTTCCTGCGTTCTCACGCCGGAACCTTCACGGGCACGACTGTTGGCGGACTTACACCGCGCTTACACAATCGATTAGGGTGTGTGATTTTACTTCCTTGCTTTATGTTTTGGCTGTGGGCCGAAAAAGAAAAAGAAAAAATGAATTTTACCATATCAGTTGAGCAAACTTTTCGAGCATAGTACGGTTTATTCGACATGAAATATTTCACATAGTAATCAGACGTCTATTGGCATAATCATTGTTCATTGCTTCCTCCCAATACATTTAATCAAATTGGACAAAAAATTCATGCAGTATTCATTCATTGGTCAAATAATCCATTAAGCATCCATCTATCTCGCTTCACACAGCAATGTACAGCAACTGAGAGTTATCGTGTTCAGACAAAACACTTACTAGTGTTAATTGCCCGAAAGCACGGCTCTCAGTTGCAACGCCACCAACTCAGATTAGACTGAAATATTTTCTCTGAAAATTAAGACTGAAAATTTGTCAAAACACATCAGTATATATACCTATAATTTGGCCTTAACCTTGCGTGTTATTTTTATTGCGATTAAACAAAATTTGACCTTGAAATTATTGGTGTTATCTAAATTTAATTTTTATTAATTTCTTAATTTAAATTGGCAATTTATTTTTAACATTTTTAATTCAATTTATTCAGCTAAAAATATTTCATTTTTATTAATTTAATTCATTAATTTTTACTTTTATATAAATGGTCATTTTACGGTCAAATTTTCTTGTTATTATGTTATTTTTTATGTAGATTTCGTGCGGTTTTTGATGCATTTTGTATTTATTTTATTTTTCTTTTATGTTTTTTATTTTATATTTATTTATATTCTCTCAGATTTTAAAATGTTTAATTGGTGTTGTATATTATATTTTAAGTTATCTTGGTGCTAGGTTTTCGTGTTGTATTACTGATACATTTAAACAACTTTCAAGGCTATTTGTGTTCTGGCCCAAAAATATGTATAGCAATAGAATTGAAAGGGCAAACTGGTTGCTCGGCTTGTGAGTTAATTTCGCTAGTTGCAGAATCTGGTTGTGCTAATTTCAAAAACTCGGCTGTACACCACCAGTTCTGTTCGAAAAACGCTAAATTCTTCTCGTAGGGTGTCGTTTAAAAACCCAAAGGGACCGATGCAATGTTGGTCGGATTCGCAGGTCAAATCATTGGGAAGGGCCACATGAGGTAGGGGATGTAGGAAATGATCCATATAGATCAATAGGAACGATTTTTCTAAATAAAATCTATCAGAATTTACTATTATTAGTGGGTAGCAAGAGATCGGATAACATAATCGATATAGAGATGAATTACGATGCTATAAGTTTTCATAATCATTTCAAAATTGAAAAGGACGTGGTCTTCTAATCGAGAACCACTCTCAACGGATTCTCATCGCAGACCAGAGCGTTGCACTTCGGCAAGTTTTCACAGAAAAAGAGTTACAGGCACGTCTGCTGGTTTGCGAAATGGCTCATTGAATTAACATTATACTAGCTCATCGTCTGTCGGGGTCGAAAATGTGCTCCTCCACAAATTCGGACGAGCAAGCAACAACGGGTGCTTTTTTAGCCGCTTGGATATATCAAATGCTTTCCTAATCAAAGATGCACAATCCAAACAAAAATAGAAGTCTGAGAGAAAAACAACGAGCAGAGAAAGCCAGTAAGTAGTTAGTAGCTTTCACCCCCCACACACCATTGCATAATAAAAATGTGGGGGTTCGCGACGGATTAAATTACTGAATGTCGTAATTTAATCTCGAATTATCTTGATTACATAATTATGTAATCAAAATAATTAATTTTGTGTGCGCATCTTTTTTTTAATAATTTTTTTTTGAATTTATTTTTTGAATATTTTTTGGTGGATTCTTTTAAATTAAAATTTTTGGCACATTTTTTAATATAAATTTTCTGTTGTAAAACTTTTAATGTTAATTTTTCTAGTAATTTTAAGTGTTATTTTTTTAAGTCACATTTTTATACATATTTTTAAAGTAAATCTTTGTAGTATAATTTTAAAAGTTGAAAATTTTCAAAGCAGTTTAGAGTTAACAAAATAAATTAATATGAAATTTTCAAAATAATAATAATAATAATAATAATAAAATTCTTTCAACAACATTAATACAACCTAGTAAATACTTAATAAAAATTTGATACTCAACAAATAAAGACTTAAAAATAAAATCGTAAAAAGATCAAATTAAAAATAGTTCTGCCATCAAAATATGGACAACGTTTTTCTTCTTATACTCCCTGCAGCATCTGCATCTAAATTGGAAAGTCAAAAATGTGGGATCTGCACAAACAATGTATCCGTAAAATTTCTTCGATGTTGATTCCTGCCATTTGATAAATCCGTGTTGCCAAAAATTCAGGAGCACAATACGGAAGCTTGTTCTCCATATTCTGAAAGAGCTCTTCCATTTTCCTCAGAATTGTTTCGAATACGTAGGGTTCTTGCTTGTCAATCATTTTTAATTTTCACAATCGTCATAATTCAATCTATTTAAACTCATTCAATGCTTAATAAATAATCTAGTATTTCTTCGTCGGTATTAAGATTATTAATTTTTGATTTTATAAAATTAAATATTTCTTGTACTATTGTGTTGTATTCCAGTGTTTTTATCCACATGACAACGACTTTTTCGCTTGCAAATACATTCACACAAAGTGGATTATACTTGACAATTCTTAATGCGGAAACAGTTTCGGTTCGTAAATGTTTTCTGTTTTGGTAGCCAAATCATACAAGTTGATTTGACAACCCATGTCAATGTTCATAGATAATGATTGAATTTGTAAATCATACATCTAATATTTGAGATCCCCTTCCTGTAATTGTCTCTTGCAACTCATTATCCTGCATTTTCCACTCTTGAAGAATAAGATTGGATATTTTCCGCTTCTATTCACTACATGTTGAGGTTTTCCGGTTGGGAACTTCATTCCAGAGACTTCACATCTTCCTCTATAATTAATATTACTAATCATTTTCTGCTATCTATCAAATTATAAACAAATCAAATTAAATTAAATTAAATTAAATGGAATTAAGAAATGATTGAGTATATCAAATTGTAAGGCCAAGTAGGAGCGGACAAACATTATTTGTATGTAATTTATTGCAGTAAAGCATGTTCAAATCAAAATTCAATAAAATATATTGACATAGGGGCGCAGATGAAGAACACGGATTGACACAAAATCAGTTTTGTAAATTGAAAATGACATTAGTTAAGGAATTTGATAAAAACTGGTCGTCTAGGTTACATCGAGGCGATGCAATAATTATATATGATTTGTATCAAGAAGCAAATAAGGAAAACGATTTCAATAACAAAAATCAGTAGACATTGTGGAGTTACTGTTATTTTTATAACACAAAATTTATTACATCAAGGAGGAAGTCATCGAACTCGTAATTTAAATGTTCAATACCTAGTTATTTTCAAAAATCCACTCGATCAAACGATTATTGATTTCTTAGCCAGGAAAGCTTATCCAAACAACATAAAATTCTTAATTGAATCATTCCAAGATGCTACAAGTGTTCCCCACAGATATTTATTCTTTGACTTTACACAATAATGCAGTAACGATTTAATGAAAAGGTGTTACGATTTATAAACAAAATTGAAAACAATAAATCCAATCAATCGTGTCATTTAAAAAAGTATTTGTCAAAAACGAAATTCAATCCAAAAAAGGTATTTGTAAACCCAAATCAAAAGTAAAGAAGATTCTAAAGAAGAATTTAAAGAAGAATTTAAAGAAAAAGAAGTGGATCAAATTATAAACAATAATAATTGATTGTAAATAGTAAACATGAAATTTAAACGCAGTCTTCCATAATTCAATGCATTGATAAAGGCTCAAAATAATAAAAGAATAGCGAGTTTACAAGCTTTTGCTTGAAGTTATTGTAAATATTAGTAAAGCTAAAAGAATGGTATTACAAAGACATAAGAGATCCCTTTTATCATTGGTAAACACTAAAAATAGACATTTAATGAAAAGAATAATGTATAAACAAAAGGGTGCGTTCTTGGGTACATTAATTCCAATAGTTTTATCAGCAATTAGTGCAATTTCATCCTTAAGATCTTAATGGGTTTACAACACTCTAAACCTGATAAAGTCGATTTAAATATTTTAACATCTTGTTGTAATAATGAAGAAACAATTAACCAAAAATCAACTCAAAACAATATGGACAAACCCAAAAGATCCAGATGGTTTTGGTGGTGTAGAAAAATTAACAAAATGAGTGATTAATTCTATAAAAGAGACTCAAAAATGGTTATCAGACCAACTAGCATACAGTTTAAATAAACCAATGTTGAAAAGATTCCCAACCAGACCATAGAAAACAAGAGGAATCAATGATTTGTGGCAAATGGACTTGATGGAAATGATACCTTATTCGAGAATCAACAAAGGGTACAAATATATTTTAACTTGTATTGATGTTTTCAGTAGATATGCCCGTGCTATTCCAACAAAAACTAAATCTGCTAATGAAATGGCCATTGCAATTAAAAAATTGTTTAAAGATGGTCAACCTCGTAATTTACAAACTGATTTTGGTAAGAAACTTAATTAATTAAAATAAATTTAATTTATTTTAGGTAAAGAATTTTATAATATCAAAGTATAAAAAGTTATCCAAGCCAAGATTTAATCGAACTTTGAGAGAAAGATTGAAAAAATACTTTGTGTATCAAGGTTATAAAACTTGGATACATGTTTTACCGAAAATTATTTTTAGTTACAATCATTCGCCACATAAAGGATTAAATGGTCTCAGACCCGTTGACATTACCAACAAAGACCAAGTATTAAAGAAAAGAAAATTCAATAAGCCAAAATAAATGGCTGGTGATCATGTAAGAATTAGTAAAATTAGTACTTCTCCGTTCATCAAGAATTTTGACAGCAATTGGAGCGATGAAGTAGATGAATTATAGAAAATAGATACAAAATTGAATCCAGTAATGTATTTAATAGCAGATCATGAGAATAAAGAAATCAGCAGAAAATTCTACGAACAAGATCTCCAAGTCACTCCAATCCCAACAATATTTAGAATTCAAAAGATTTTAAAAACCAAACATTTTGGTAAATATAAACAATACTACGTTAAGTGGCATGGATACGAAACTTGGATATCCTCATTTCATTTGATTAAATAAATATTATGAAAGAAAATCAGTTTTATATGATTTTGCCTAGTAATAATTGCCCTTTTATTTATCTTAATAATGAGACTAGTAATTTTAATGTACAAGTAAATTCTGTGTACTTGAATGGCGAATGGGAATTTGCTTTGATTGATTTCACTTTTGTGGTTTTGTAGGGTGATGTCATTGACCTTGACCCCATATGAAAATTATTGTCTCTCCCCCAATGGTTACCCGTTGCCAAGCAACGTTGGTGCTGCAACCACTGGTTATGGAATCGCCAAAGATGAGCGCCATATAGGAACTACTAAGGCTCGATCCCATAGCGGGTTCAACGCACTACCGATAGAAGGTATGTGTGCGATTTCTATTTCCGGTCCCTTTCACTTGCAAGTGTGATCTGTCGTCTCTCTATTTGCGTTATGCTTTACTTTCTTACGTATATCATTCGTAGCCATAGTTAATAAAATTAATAAACGTGTAGACATTTTAACAAAACATTTATTTGATATAACATTTCTCATTTGGGTTGCTCCATCAATCTCATCGCTCGTCTTCTCGCCCGCTCGATCTTTCCTGGACGCCGTTGATGTGGTTTTATCGCCAGTTTAGATGTGCTGGTGGCGTCACGATACGCCAGCTGGGCCGGTGCGAAAACTAGGGGTTACGTGACGGCTTGGCCTTCTTGGCAGGCCACTAGCGCCACTTCTAGTCCACAAATCTGTGTCTTCATGGCCTGCGTCAACCGCTTCTCTTCAGTCCATCCACGCTAGGCGGTGGTTATTAGTAGGTAGATGTGTCCCATCTGGCGCACTTTTTGGTACCCCCCCCCTGACAAAAACAAAACAAACTAAAATATAATGTAAACACAAAAAAAAATTACAAAATAATGAATAAGAACAAGAGCGTATATAGGTATACATTTATTAATTCAATGAACAGTTGGATGAGCTGTTAGATGATCTGTTTGATAGGCTGTTGGATGTGCTGTTTGACGTGCTGTCGGATAATCATGTGGAAAATTATTATCTTTATTCATTGTCAGTCTCAATCATATAATGACCGTATGCCAGGCTTTCATTCTTTTCTACCCAAACCCTTTTATCCTCTTTGTTTGTTAGTGCAACCTTTGAAGTTTTAAAACTATAAAGTTGATGATTGTTTGTACCAATACGAAATTGTGGTACAGAAAAGACGGAGTTTTTCTCATAACACTCTTTATAAGTTTTATGTGCTAGATCGGTATCCTTTAATGATTTACCCTTAGCTTTTAGACAAGAAGATTTACCTAACAAACTATAACATTTGGGTCGAAGGAAAACCCATTCGTCATAACCTTCTCCCTTACTTTCGTCCTTAAATTTTCCAATGACCGAATCAAGTTTTTTAGAATAAAGTGGATGAGTAGAAGGGTAATTAGATGTATCCAAAAGATTATCCTTAGCCATTTCAAACAAAAGAATATCTAGTTTACAATTTTTAATCTCCAAGAAGAAAGAGTCTGTATCTCCAGCAACTATATTAATATCACAATTAAATTGTTGTCGATATTTTTCCAAGTCCTTATACTGAAGCTCATACATTCGAAGTTTCGACAAGTCAAGCACTGATTGTCCTATATAACTTGGTCGATCTAAACATACTGAGTCAGGATTTAACAAAGCAGCAATTAGATCATCAGCAATTTTGATACTTCTTTGAAAGGTTGGTTTAGAAGCATATGTAATCATCTTCTTTTCTGTATTACATAATCTTAAATTCATTCTTTTTTTCAGGTTTTCGACAGTTTTACCATACAAACTATTATTTAGGAGCTTATAATAATTTTTATCTAGTGTGTTTGTACTTTTTGCTCTTAACTCTGTATTGGTATCAATGTAGTTTTTAAAAATAGGAGACTGTTTGAATCTTACAGCTCGATTCACACGAGTAACCTTAACACCAAGAGACAAGTATAAATTTAGTAAACGCCAATGAATCACATAATTCATTTTTGGGTAATGAGTCAATAACAATTTTTCAACCTTAGATTCCTCAGGTTTCATTTTCTCAGCAGCAATAGGAAAGTCGTCTAACTTATCGTGAAGATCAGAAGGAATTTCAAGATCAACTTCAAGAGTATACCCATATGACAAAGATTCAAGATTCAAAGTCAAACAATCAGATAATATTATATCAAAACCATCAAGTATCCAATTAAATTCACCACAAGGTAATGGTTGACTTAAAGCCCAACCGTATAAATTATTAATATCAATATAAAGCAACTCAGTGGTTTCATCAGTTTTTACAAAGTGTTTATTAACAAAAGTAAGACCTCCACGAATACCACCCTCATAGAAATTATAAATTTCCATGTCTTGCAATAGTTCAATGGGTTTATCTAAAGTTATTAACGCAGAACTCCAAGACATTCCAGGAATACCAAAATAATTTAAAGGCTCTAAACTATTATGAGCTATAGATTTCGCCCGAAATTGTTGAAAAAAGTCAGCTAAAAGAAAGCAATCGAGTTTCAAGTATATCATCATACAGTCAAGTAACTTTACACATTTAGTTTCAGTCCAAATTAATTGAGCTTTCTTATATTCAATTTCACTCACTCCTTACCAGATTGGAGGCAGTTCATAAGTATTTTCAAGGACCTCTAAACTAGTGGCAAAGTTGTACGGAAAAATACCTTTTTCATTAACAATGGTACCAGTAAAAACAGATTTTGTTAATGGTAAACTAGTCAAAGTTTTCACAGCCCTAGCTAATGAGTCATTAACAAACTGGTAAGAGTCGATAAAACGTATTCTAAGCTTACCAACATATACCATAAGCGATAAGAACTTTTCACTACTAATTGGAATACATGATAAGTTCCAATTTGGAAATTGATTTATTCCATACTTAAGGATATGATGTAAGTCATACCCACGTAAATTATGAAACACTACAGGTAATAATTCTTTGATGCTCCTATTAACATTACAACTTTTACATGCTGGACCAATATATTTTCCTGTAAAATGGTCATGGTCTCTAACTTTATCTACTATATTCTTATTACACAAATAACAATATTCACAATTATCAAATAAATATTCTTCGTCAAAAGTAAGTGGTAACATTAGCTTTTTCCCATTTTCTTTATAATATGGTAGCACAATGTTTGTTCCTATATCTGAAACCTTCTTCAAAAATTCATAAACACAGTTATCACCAATGAAATGATGGTAACTTGTCATACCAGTGAAATTGTTGATTAATAAGAGTCCAGCAGAAATTGGCAAATGTTTTTGAAAATAAATGTCATCTTTTGGTAAAATAGATTCAAAATCTGCATAGATAACGAAAGGAGGTGTTATCGTTTTTGACCAGTTTTTGAACTGCAAATATTTATCTTTATCTTTTGGTAATGTATATAGTGTAGTACCCAACTGATTTTTCTTACATAACTTTTGGTGTTTTTCAAAGGATTTTGGCTTACGAAATCCATTTAAACAATTTTCACACCATTTGCAACGAATTCGAACATTACAATCATTGTTTTTATGACAATTCATCAAGGATTGTAAATTAGTTACTGCTGTATAATGATATTTTTCACCCTCCTTTATCAATAATAAATAAATTGGATCCACTCCAGATAGTTTTGTTCGGTGAATTATATTTAAATATGGATGCTTCATTATAAGTTCTTCTCTATCCTCAAAATTTTCGTTATTATAAATCATTACATTAATTGCTAAACCAGGATTTTTCTTCTCAAAAGTTGGAATATCACACAGTTTCATTGGCATATCGTTAGGATCGTATACCAAGTCATTCATATACGGTAAATATTTTCTTGGTCTATCTCTATCTTTCTTGATTTTATCAGATTTTAATACAGCCAAAACACTATATATGAAACATAAATTATCTGTATTTTGTACGTTAACTATTGCCTTTTTACCTAATAGAGCTTTAGGTGTTGGAATATAACTATGTCCAGATAACCTAGATATATTAGAAACTTTGGTTACCTTGAAATTTACTTCTATTATTCGGTTTATTTTCCAACTACTTCCTAATTCTGTTCGTTCAACAATCTTTTCATTTATTTTCTTTATACCCTCATCAAGAAAAGTTGTAGTCACTGAAGCAGCGCGATTTGATATACTATCTACTTTGAGTTCCCCATCTTTCTCAAATTCTACTTGGACTCCAAATTGAACTTTTGAATGTTTCATTTCATTTAATGTAATTTTTAATTTTTCAAAAAGAGAAGATGGAAGAACTATTTCCTTAACATTATATCTTCCGATGTTCACTTTTATAATTCGATGTGAGCGTAGTAAATCATATTCAATTTCTGGTTCAACAATAATGTCACTTAACCCTAGTCCAATTTGTAAATCATCTTTAATAAATATTTTTTCAAGTATTTCAGATTTTATGGTGCTTTTTCGTTTCAAACTGTGTTTAAACAATGATGTTTTATCCGTATAAAATTGAGTCAAGTGATTTTTATGGTCATTATAAAATTTAAGGTATGGGTCAGAGGTTTGGGTCTGGCATACAGGACATATATAATAATTATTCATTTGATAATATCGATTCATTTTATTGTGGCAGTTGTTATCATGGCTTGTAGATTGACAATACTTCGGATAAAGATTACCTGAAACATGTAAAAGTTAAATAATTCTGATTGTAATAACAAAAAACTCACATTTAACATTTACAGTAGAGATATTTTCAAGTTCGGCAAAATTTGTTTCATAAAATATTCTATCATCTATGTTTTCAATGTGAACATTTAAATCATCTAAATTAAAAATAATTAATAATTTAAATAAAAGTAAAAAATTACCATTTTTATATTCATTTCTTTCATTACTCGATCTTGAATCTTGAATATTAAAAGTATCTAACAGTTAATAATTTAAAAATCATTAAAAATTATCAAAAGATTACTTGTATCATATTTATCAATATGCAAAGTGTCTTGAAGGGTTGTCCTCTTTGACAATACTAAAAAAAAGAAAATTAATAGTTAGTTATATTATACATACACGTACTTTTGGCAACAATACTACTTTTCGATTCTCCGAATTGTTTGAGGTGATGCCCGTGTTTGTGTAAAAACATTGACCATCTACCAGATGTTATTGTGAGACATTCTGGACACACATAACCAAGGAAACCAGCATCATTTATCTTGAAATATGATGATGTAACAAGTTCACAGTAGTGAACATCTTCGTGACTGATAGCTACGCAAAATTTATATGTATAGCAATTATTCACTAAAAAACAAACAGTTAATTAAATATACATAAAAAGTAAACTTACTTATGATAATATTTTAATAATAATTTAATTAATAATTGATTGTTTATACCTCAAAATCATTCGTTTATACTAATTAAAATCGATTGTTTATACTAAAAAATTACATCCAAATTGAAATTTTTAATAAATTTAAATTGAATAAATTATAAATATGATGTTTGAAAATGAAATTTAATAACATAGGTTGCTATAGTTTCATGGAAATCATTAATATCAAGAAAATTACAAAATGAAAAATACTTATTGATTTATATCACATCGATTAATTTTCAAAAAAAATATATATATATATTTATGCAATAAATTATTAGTTAATTCCTCACAGAGAAATAAAATATAACTAATAGGTTTGAAAACCAAATTTAATAACACAGGTTGCTATAGTTACATGGAAAAGATTAATATCATGATAAATCAATAATATATGATGGTCACATCGGGAAATTAACTTTTTAATAAATTATTTTGTGTTAAGTACAAAATGAAAATACTTATTGATTTATTTCTCATCGATTAATTTTTCAAAAATACATACTTATGCAATAAGTTATTTGTTGATTCCCTACAAAGAAATTAATTGAATAACATGTAACTAAGATATTTGAAAACTAAATTTTTAAAATCAAATTTAATAACATAGGTTGCTATAGTTACGTTGTTTCAACCGACGATTAATTTCAATTGTTAGTTCGCCACGTCACCTATGTGATTTCCCACATTTCTCCTTATTGATCCGCAGTTTATTTCGTTATTGGCTAGAGACATTTCATGTGTAGATTTTGGTGGATTGTTACATTGGCCTTATCACTGGAATTATTTCGATAACATTCAATTGACCATATTCAGTAATTTCTGATCTCATCATCGGCGGCAATTCAAGTGACCGATTTTATTAACTTCCCCTAAATGAATATTTCAGATTTCAGCTCCTCACCGTTTAACTACCAACTCCTACAAGGGTTCTTTACATCTCTTGATTCTGTAGATGTCGCTATTTATTTATCGTGACGTCGGTCATGAATAATTCATGTCATATTCATGATGCTTTGGGAAGTTAATATATGTGATTCATGATTCGTGTAATTTATTCTCGATTTATTGCTGTATCCATGTGGGTGAAAACGGATGTTGACTATGCAAATCCTGGGTGTATCATGATTCTTATTTTGTTAAAGTAATTTAGGTCTCATTTGAATATCCTGATTGTTTGGTTGATAAACACTCTGACTCTATTTACGACAACCTAAGTTCATGGTTTTTTCTATTCTCTGGTGGAGGGTTATAATTGATTTAATAAACTCAAATTGGGTGATTTTTTAGGAGTAAATTTGTTTTACGTTCATATTTCATGTAGGGTGGCCACGTTAAATTTTTCTTTATTACAAAATTATGATCAAGTACCATATTTTTGGGGTGGATTATTACTCGGAGAAAAAATGTTTAGGGTTTGAAAAGAGTCTTAATTTACAGAGGGTAGCTATCAAGTGGTCATAAAGATGTTGTCGAGAGTATTATTACTAATTATGCCGTGATTTTTGCAAGTTTAGTTGGTAGTGATTTTTTAATACAAAACAAACATACTATAATCTTACCATTTTTTGTTCATATTTTATCTCCCCCGTTATTTCTCTACAGCTGCGGTTTGAATTTCTCCAATTAAATATTTGGTAGTTAGTTCGATTTACACTTTATTATGGTTCGAGACATTTAAAAGACATTATAACGATTTCAAATTTCTTTTCCCCCCTCCTTGCCCTTGAATTTGATCTTAGGATGGTTATCTTTATATTAGGATTTTAAGAGTGCTCACCGAGCTACTCAATATTTATGATTTTGGCCGATATGTGAAATCAAAATTTAGGTCGAAATTATAGGAAACTGGGTGGTGAACGAGTAGCCAAAAGACTACTCCCCCTCCTCCCAATTTCCCCCTATAACGGTTATGAGTTGACGTTTGGGCCCTGCGTTATTCACGCAGGAACCTTCACGAGCACAGGCTATTGGCAGATAAACTGCTCTTACACAGCCTGAATTGTGTGTATATTTAATTGACTTGCGGTGCGTGAGTGGCTGTGAGCCGGAAAAATTTCGACTAAGAGTTGTTAGATCAAACATTTATTTTATATAACCGTCAAAATACATATTCGTAACTGCATTCACCGCATAAAAATCTTTCCCCACGCCGACACTCCAAACAGAGCTCACACGAGGTTGTTTGGGTGCGACGTGGAGAAAGTCATTGAACATTTCTTTACTCACATCAAAATTGCTTCAAGATGATTAAGACTGCTAAAACTGAATTAAAACGATTTCAAGTTTGTAAAAACTGATTAAAACGATAAAAATGATCGATTAATTTATGTGAAAATGAATCAGTATATATACCTATTGTACGACCCTAACTTTGCGTGTTAGTTTTGATTTAGTAAAACAAAATTTGACCTTGTGATTTTCCGGAATATTCTAATCTTAATTTTATTAATTTTTATAATTTAATTCGACAATTTTCTTTTTAGTTTTTTAATTGAATTGTTTCTAATTCAAAATATATTTGATTTTTATTCCATTTTCATGGATTTTCGTAGATCTATGGTTATATTTTTTATGATATTTTATTGAAAATATGGTAAAGATATAGTTTACTGTTTTTATATACAAAATAATTATAGATTTAAATTATTATAAAACTCGACAAAATACATAAAACAAATCTTATAAAAACTATACATAAGATAATTTTTAAAAAATTTATTCAACAACATTTTTGATTTTACAAATAGGCTTGATAATAGAATTGTTAATCTTAACTCCTTTAATAATTATCTCAATTTTATATTTTTTATCACTCTGTACTTCTTCCTTCAATTTACTTTCACAATTATTAAATGAAAATATCTCATTAAAAACCATGTCCTTGTTCATCAAATGAAGAATATCTGCAATATTTTTTCTATCTTTATCTTCAATATTTTCAATCTGAATATTGTATTCATAAACTTTTAAATTAACTGATTCCTAAAAAATAATTAATCAAGTTAATTTGAATTAAAAAATTACCTTGAATGTATAAGTAATAGGAAACTTTAAATAGTCCATACTGTATTGAATGTATTGAACAGGAGGCTTGCATGTCATCCAAATAACAGCTGTACTATTTTCTTCTAAAAGTACTTCATATATTTTCGACATTCTTGCTTTATCATCCAAAATATAATTTTCATTTATAGTTAATAAACAATTTTGATTGGATGCACACTAATTGTGCATTTATTTTTAATAAATAATTTAATAAAAAATTAAATAATTTTTATTACTAGGTAAATTATACCTTAACTATTGTCAATTAAAAGATCATAATAAAAAATGTCACAAAAAATGGAAGAGTATTATGTTCAAAAATACCATAACTCCATTTACTTTATATGCTCGTATGCATAACTTCCCAGCTCATTCCCTAATTAGAATTTTATAATCATCATAAAAATCATTTGCGTCAATTTCATGTTAAAAAAATTAAACTATTTAAAAGATCTGCAACTATTGAAATCCCAACATCAATTAAAAAAATTAAATTAAGCAGCACCTAAATTACCTCATTAAGTAATCCTATAGGTGAACCCATTAACGAACCTACAATAGATCCTATAAATAGTATTTGGGATGACCTAAATGAAGATATCGGATCGTTGGATTCATGGGATGAAGTGGTGAAAGAGGTTGAAAACATATAGCAAAATGAAAATATTGTACAAATAGGTGGAAATGTATCAATATTTCAAAGTGATTTACGAGGGACTCATCAAATACTTAGGTTAGATACTACCGACTTGAACATTAAGGAAATTATTTTTCCAGTAGAGTTAATTAATAAGTTAAGAGAAACAATAGAGGAACTAGGATATGTGAAAATTCAATTCGTAATTGAAATTGAATTTGAGAAAGATGGTGAGATAAAATTAAATAATATTAGTAACAATGCAAAACCCCTTACAAAATCATTCTTTGAGGAAGGAATACAAAAGCTAAATGGAAAAATAGCTTCAATAATGAGTTAGGGAGTAGTTGGATTATTAGACAAATAACTGAAATTCACTTTACAATAACAAAAATAAGTAATATAAGTAGATTGAGCGGTAGAAGCTACAAAAAGACACCGAAAATATTAGCAAAAAAAGTGTTTAATAAATGTGAAAAATACCGATAATCTATGTTTTATTCACAGCGTATTCTCAATAATTAAAAAAGATGAGATTGATTATGGCCATAGAAATGATAATTATAATTGTACTAAATATCTAAATTAATTAAATTATGTCCCGAATGATATGCCCATGAAATTAAATGGAATATGAAAATTTGAAGCAAACAACGAAGGACTTATAATAAATGTATTTAGTTATGACGAAACGGAAAACCTGAACACAACGACTTTGTTTTAAAACATCCGTTTTTAAACATAATTCACAGGTCCAAAGTTACAGAAGGAACAATTCTTAATTTATTACTATTAAATAAAGATGAAAATTAGCATTATGTAGGAATATCATCACTCAATAGGTTATTTAATTGTCAAAGTAAAAATATCACAATAGAAAGAATTCAATCTTTATGGTGTCATAGATGTCTGAACGGTTTTAGAGATAAGGTGGCATTGGACAAACATGAGATGTTATGTATGAGAAATCAGTTAGGGATAACTTTATAAACTTTCTCAGAAAATAAGTTTATTAAATTCACCGACTGGTCCAAAACCGTAACTCCACCATATGATATATATGCAGATTTCGAATTTGTTTTTACCAAAAGACGACGCACACCATCAAATACATTTACACATTTCTGCCGGTCTTTTATAAATAAATAATTTTGATGGGAGTACAATATTTAAAGAATTTATAGGTGAAGATTGTGTGGAACAATTTTTAAAAGCAGTAGGAAAAATAGAAAAATATACAGTATTACCGTATAATTATAAAATGGAAGACAAACAATTAAACAATTAACGAACTTAAAACAGATTCAATTTGATACTTGTATACAATGTTATCTTTGTTTGAAAGACATTGTTGATCCAGTGAGAGATCATGATCATTTTACTTGGGAATACTTGGGTGATGCTTGCAATGACTGTAATATTAGTAGAAAAATAAACAAAGTATTACCCATTGTTTTCCACAACTTAAAGGGATACGATATGCACCACATATTAAAATACGGATTGAGTAAATTTAAAAATTGGGCTTTAGGATGTATCCCAATAACAACTGAAAATATATTTCATTAATTGCACACTTGGGAAAAATTTGCGTGAAATTTATTGATTCTTAGCAATTTGTAAACGATTCTTTAACAAAGGTGGTTAAATCCTTGACGACTTTACCTTTGATTCGATCTGTTTTTATGGGAACTATAGTTGATGAAAAGCGGATCTTTCAGTACAACTTTGCAACTAGTTTAGATGTACTTCACGATACTTATGAGTTACCACCAATTTGGAAACGTGTCACTGAGACTGAATATGAAAAAGCTCAGATAATTTGAGATGAAACTAATTGTAGGGCTTTACTTGATTACATGAAATTTTATTTGAAACTAGATTGGCTGACTTTATCAAACAATTTCGGGCCTTTAAATTATTTTAGGTATCCTGCAATGTCTTGGTCTTCTGCTTTAATGTCGTTGGATGATCCTATTGAATTAATTACTGAAAACGAAATGTTTAGCTTTTATGAGGGAGGTATTAGAGGTGGTCTTACTTTTGTTAATAAACACTATGTTAAAACTGACGAAAATAATGATTTACTTTATATTGATATTATTAATTTATACGGCTGGGCTTTAAGTCAACTTTACCTTGTAGTGAATTTAATTATATATTTGACGGATTTGATTCAATAATATCTGATTGTTTGACTTTGAATCTTGAATCTTTGTTGTGTGGGTATACTCTTGAAGTTGATCTTGAGATTCCTTCTGAACTTCATGATAAGTTAGAAGACTTTCCTATTGATGCTGAGAAAATGAAACCTGAGGGTTCAAAGGTTGAAAAGTTGTTGCTGACTCATTATCCTAAATATAACTATGTAATTCATTGGCGATTATTAAAATTATACTTGTCTCTTGGTGTTAAGGTCACACATGTTAATCGTGCAGTAATATTCAAACAGTCTATTATTTTTAAAAAGTATATAGACATTAACACGGAACTTCGAGCTAAAAGTACGAAATCATTAGATAAAAATTATTATAAGCTCTTAAATAACAGTTTATATGGGAAAACCGTCGAAAACCTAAAAAAGAGAATGAATCTGCGTCTTTGCACAACAGATAAAAAAACTTGTGACTTATACTTCGAAACCTACCTTTAAAAAATAGCATTGTTAAATCGAGATTCGATATGTTTAGATCGACCAAGTTATATAGGACAATCGGTGCTTTATTTGTCCAAACTTAGAATGTATGAGCTTCAGCGTAGTACTATACTATTATACGGAGTATTTTTAACTGAAAGAGAAGAATAAATGAGATGCATGACTATACCAGCCAAATGGAATCAGATGATCAAAATTATTACATTGATTGTTGTAAAAGAATTCACCGGTGGTATTTATACGATGGAAGAGTTTGGAGTAAAGTTGATGAAGATTAATAATATTGAAACTTCATTTATAAATAAAATTCACATTGATGTAGAAAGAATAAATAAAACTCTGATGGCGTTGACATGTGAAAAGAACAAAGAGATTGAAGAAATGATCAGGGAATACAGTGAATTTTCATGGTATCAAAAGTTGATTTAGGATTTTTAATTTAGTTCGACATGAGATGCGGACTTCAAGAGGTCTAATAATGCAATATCCACGGCGTCAACCAATGCACATGGAGAATTGAAAGAATTGAAGATCTGATAAAAGAATTAATAAAAGCAAATGTTATTCGGTTTTGTAAGAGCTATTGGAATGCTCCATTAGTGATCGTAGGAAAAAAAGATGGATCCATAGTAATGTGTGTAGACTATCGTGGATTGAATGCTATAACGGGAAAGGAATCTTTTCGTATGTCTAATACCAAGTTTTACTGGACTGTCTCGCGGATCCAACGATATTTTCCTGAATTGATCTAGGTCAGGCATATTGCCAAGTTGAACTGGCTCTAGATATTCAAGAAATGACTGCATTTAGTAAATAAGAACTGCAATTCTGTTTTAATACGCTACCGTTTGGATTAGCTACAGCTCCTGCAACATTTCAGCAACTAATGCACACAGTGTTGAAAGGAATGCTATTCAAAGGATTAGTAGTTTAATTAGATGATATTTTGATATTTGGGAAAAGCCAAAAAGATCATGATGAGCTACTAGAAGAAATATGTAAAAGAATTCAAATGGCAGGGTTGAAGATAAATCCAGGATAATGCGAATTCAATAAAACAGAATTGCACAGTTAACGGAAATCGTATTCAGACAAACAGAAAAAAAGTTGAAGAAATTGAGAAAGCAGAAGTACCAAAATGTTCAAAACAGTTAAGATCGTTACTCGGACTACCCAATTGCTACAAAAGATTCATCAAAGCCTATGCCAGAATTGCAGAACCATTATATGCCGCAAAATCTGGATGTGACAAAGATAAAATTTGCATTTAAAAGTTTCCAAATATTGAAGGAAAGGTTGTGCGAGGCACCTATCCTCGACTATCCAAGAGGAGGTAGAACATTTATTTTAGACACAGGCGCTAGCTTTAGAGTTATTGGATTGGCTTTGAGGTAAGTTAAAGGAGATGTAGAAGAATCTGTTATAGTTTATGGGTCGAGACATATGACAGTGCATGAAAAGTGCTACTGTGTAACCAGGAAAAAACTTTTTGCACTTTTATGAAATAAATGTTGATGGAAATTAATTCGTTAAAAAATGAGTTGTATGTCGCCGAATATATATCATTTTTTTGATTTTCCTTCTTTGCCTTCCTCATGTTTTTGTTTGGCATTGAGTGAAAATCATACTTTTCAATCTTTATTGCCCATTGTAGTAGTAGGATGTGAGCCCGTCAGATACAACCCCCCCATTGGCTTACGTAATTATTACGTAACATCTGACCTCTGCACACACTGTTGCTGCCTGGAGATTGACCTTTGTCCACTAGTTGCTACAGATCCGCACAGATCCGCACAGATCCGCACCCATCCGACTAAGTCGTAGACTTAGCAAAATCACTCACTAGTACTATTGGTATTATTATTATACATTTTACTTCATATAAACGTATGAGTTTCGTTTACCTCATTGATTCATGTTACTTGCATATGATATATTAAAAAATTATATTTACATGAAATTTCAATTGTTAATTATATTATTACATAAAAAATTATAAAATAATCATTAAACATAATAAATTAAGATCAAACTCGTCTTAAAAATAAATGTTCAATTCTAAATTATTTAGCTTACTGACTATTTTGTTAGTAGTATATTACATAACAATTTTATTAAAATAATCATAAAACTTTAATAATTTTCATGAAAATTTAAGTTTAAAAGCACTATATTATATTGATAGTTTATTTAATTAAAATCAAGTCACTCAAAACTTAAATTTTATCACTGGATTTACAATATTTTAAGAAAATAATTCAACAAGTTTAAAATTTCAACTAAATATAAAAAATTATACAAGATTTACTTTACCAATTTCTATAAAATTTTAAATTTACAGCAAATAAAATATATATATTTATATTCTAATAAAAAATTTAATTATTAAAATAAAAAATAATTCGCCCACTATAGGAGTTGAACCCCCAAACGAATTATTACCGACACCAGACTGTTACAAGTCTCATTTAATAATAATTACAAAACAATAGAATAAAAAGACAAACACATTTACAAGACAACATTTATTTAAATAAAAGCTTCAATATCTTCATTGGCATTGATACCTAAATAATGCCCGAATGCAAAACTTTTGTTTTTACCTACCCACTGACGTTTATCATCGTTGTTACTTAAAGCAATTTTACTATTTTTAAAAGTAAACAACTGATGATTTCTCGTCCCTATTCTCGTTTGAGGAACAGAAAAAATTATATCGTTTCTATAACAATCAAGATAAGAAAGATGCTTTATTTCAGTTCCTTCCAAAGTAATTCCCTTTGCTTTATTACTTTCAGTTTCACCTAAAAGACTATAGCATTTTGGTCTCATCTTTGAATTTACCAATTACTGAGTCAAGTTTTCTTGAATACAAAGGATGACTAATATTATAATTCGAAGTGTCCAAAAGATTATCCGAAACCATTGCAGGTAAAAGAGTACTTAATTTACAGTTTTTAATTTCAAGAAAGAAAGAGTCAGTATCGCCAGCAACAATGTCAATCCTACAATTGAAAAGATTCCTATATTTTTCTAATTCAAGATACTGGAGCTGATACATCCGTAATTTCGATAAATCAAGAACCGTTTGACCGATATAACTAGGTCGGTCTAAACAAATTAATTCTTTATTTAGATGAGCTGCTATTAGATCATCGTCAATCTTTATACACTTTCTGAAAGACGGCTTTGATGAATAAGTAACCATCTTTTCAAATGAATTACATAATCTTAAATTCATTCGTTTTTTAAGATTTTCCACAGATTTTCCATAAAGACTATTATTTAAAAGTTTGAAATAGTTCTTATCAAGATTATTTGTAGCATCTGCTCTCAAACAAGTGTTTGTATCAATATACTCTTTAAAAATCTTTGCCTGTTTAAACCTTATAGCTCTATGAACCTTAACAATCTTAACACCAAGAGAAACAAACATCTTTAGAAGTCTCCAATGAATAACATAGTTTTTCTTGGGATAATGGGACAGCATTAATTTTTCAACTTTAGAATCCGTTGGACACATCTTTTCTGGTGCCACAGGGAATTTTTCCAAAATCTCATGTACACTTTCAGGAATTTCGAGATCAACTTCCATCGTGTAACCATATAAAAGCATTTCAATATCTGTACTCATACACTCATCCAAAATAGAATCAAGATTATTAATTACCCAACTAAAATCACCGAAAGAAAGACTTTGGCTAAGAGCACAACCATACAAATTGTTGATATCAATATACAACAATTCTGTATCATCAGAAGTTTTAACATAATGTTTATTCACAAATGTTATTCCACCTCTTATCCCTCCTTCATAGAAATTATACATTTCCATATCTGTAAGGAGTTCAATGGGTTCTTTCAATGTCATCAAAGCAGAAGCCCAACTCATTCCAAGTATACCGTAAAAATGTAAGGGATCTAAACCATTATGTGCAATACTCTTTGAACGAAATTGTTGAAAAAAGTCAGCAAGAAGAAATACATCTAATTTCAAGTATATCATCATATAATCTAACAAGGTATTACAATTATTCTCAGTCCAAATCTTTTGAGCTCTCAAATATTGTGATTCTGTCACTTCAGGCCAAATTGGTGGTAATTCAAAAGTTGTTTCCAAGATTTCCAAACTCTTTGCAAAATTATAAGGAAAGATACCTTTACAACCCATTATTGAACCAGTAAATACTGAATCTGTCAAAGGAAAGTTAGAAAGAGTTTTAACTGCATTGTCTAATGATGCGCTAACAAACTGATAACTATCAATGAACCTAACTGATACTTTATCGATATGTGCTATTAACGATATAAACTTTTCTGTTGTAGTTGGAATGATATTCAAACCCCAAGAAGGAAAACTACTAAGACCATACTTCAAAATGTGATGAAGGTCATAGCCCCTAGAATAATGAAAAATAACAGGTAAATGTCTACGAATTTGTCTAGATATATTACAAGACCGACAGGCAGCACCAAGATATTTCCCTGAAAAGTTATCGTGATCTCTTACACGATTTCTTATCGGTTTCTTACATAAATAACAATTTGAACAAGTTTTAAAGTCTCTATCCTCAGCAAAAGATAAAATGTTCATTGTAGAGTTGGCATAATTATTGAAATATGGTAGGACAATTGTGGAAGCTATTTCCTCAATCTTTTTCAAAAATTCCAAGACACAATCTAAACCAATGAAACTAAAATACGATTTAGTATTATTAAAATTATTAATTAATAATAATCCTGCGGATATTGGTAGATGTTTCTGATGAAATCTTATATCAATGGGTAAAATTGACTCAAAGTCTGCATAAATTACAAATGGTGGGGTTACTGTTTTTGAGTAATCACTAAACTCTAAATATTTATTTTGAGGAAGAGTGTATAAAGTTGTTCCTACCTGATTTTTGGTACATAATGCATAATGACTGTTAAAAGCATCTTGCAAACGAAAACCATTAAGACATCTAGGACACCATTGACATTGTATTCGTACGCTAACTACATCATTAATATGTGAATTCATTAAGCGTTGCAAATCAATTACAGCAGTATAATGATATTGGTCATCATTTTCGAGAAGTAAAAGATACAAAGGATCAACGTCTGTCACTTTAGTGCGATGAATAATATCCAAATGAGGGTGGTGAGGAACAAAATCGACATTTTCATTTTCATCAATATTAATAACAGTTGGGTTATAAGACAAAACATTAATTGCAAGACCTGGATTCTTTTCCTCAAACCTACTTATATTGCATAATCTCATAGGACAGTCATCTATCTCATCATAATTTAATTCATTCAAGAAGTTAGTATAACTATACATATTACTACGATTATTTACAAGAACGTCATGCTTCAATAAAGCCAAGATACTATATATAAAACAAAGATTGTCACTATTCTTAATATTAATAATTGCTCTTTTTCCTTTAAGCGCAATAGGAGTTTCAATAAAACCGTGACCAGTTAACCTATTCATTTGGGAATATTTAGTCAAGATAAAATGAATTTCTCGAATTCTAGAAATAGTCCATCCACTACCTAATTGAGTAAATCTATCTATTTTTTTCATTTAATTTTCTAACTCCTTCAACAAGAAAATTATCTGAAAAGACCTCGGCGTTATTAGATATAAATTCATCTTTAGTTATATCATCATTCTCAAATTGGATATTTACAGCAAATTGAATTTTAACGTTCCACATTTTATTAATTTCAATTTTTAACCGGGTTATAATTCTATCTGTTAATGTTATTTGATTAACATTAAATTCATCAATATTAAATTTTAGTAATTTACGAGATCCTCTTAAATCTAATTCTACAATTGGGTCATTACTAATATCTACAGAACCACCTATTTGTATGTTTTCCTCATCATCACTGATTACAATTACTTCATTTTTAGATATTTTAGACATGCCTAAATTCAAACTAACATCAGATTTTCTTTTCTTAATTTTTAAATCGTCAGCCTTAAAAATCAAACGAAAGAAATCGAGTTTATTCTGTTTAAACTGTGTCAAGTGAACCTTATGATCAGAAAAGAAATCAAGATAGGGTTGGGCATGGTAAGTTTTGCACGCGGGACATATAAATATTTGCAAATAATTAAATTTCATTTACATTTACATTTTATTTATTCGAAATAATATAGTTGAAAGTAATCATTTTGATGGATTATTTTGATAATTTATTTTGTTTTTGTTTACTTTTGAGGTAAACTTTTAAATTTATTTAACCGCAATATTTAAATATTTGTAAATAATTGATACAAATAAAATATTTGCATAATTATATGAAATTTACCTAAAATATAACACACACACAAGCTTCTTGGAATGGTTCTATTGAACTAAAACTTAATTTCTTTCTAAAACATCATTTTTATTAATTAATTAGGTATAATAATTGAATATTTTTATTGTTTTAATAGAATTATATCACAAATTTTAAATATTATTTACCGCAGTTTTTAAAATCGAAACTAATTAAATCTTCACAATAAATTATTTACATAAATTACTTGAAATTTTAATAAACAACACAAAATATATTAAGAATATTAACATTTTTTTTAGCATAGGTTACTAGAATACTAAAATATTATCCGAATGATAAATTGATCATTAAAATTGATAAAAGTCGATAATAATACTAGTATTCAATTTGAAAATACTACTTCTTTGGTTATTTAAGAATTAGTTATCAACTTTTGATATTCGATTAAATATTTTTTTATCGTTAAATTGGCTTCAATATGGAAATTATGTTTAATTAGACTAAAACTTGTAATAATGTATTGAATAATAGCTAGTATATTAATTTATCATATATGTCCACTTAGTATAATATAGAGCCTGTTAAATACTTTAGTTTAAATTTAGGATTTTCGATATAGTTTTCATGAATTTTATATCTAATCGAAGTTCAATTGAAGAATTTATTGAGAATTTGACGTAAACTTTTAAGAGAACTGCATCAATTTTAGAGAGAGTATTCCAACATATGAATATTTCAGAGTTTTAGATATAATTGAAAGGTTAGATTTATCATTATGGATTGGGATTTTGATCAATTCTAGTATGCTTTACAAGTTTAAATATCGAGTTTAGATGTAGTAAGTTACTAAGGGAAATATTGAGTGAGAAATTTAATCTATGTATTATGACGTAATAATAATTTGTATATCATTTTATACAGTGTTAAAAGAAATTAATCAAAGGTAAATATTGAGTAGAAATAATCATTCAATGTTAGATTTTACATGAAAATTATCAGTAATATATCGATTTTAAGGGATAAATTATGGCTAAATATTGAGTATGTGTAGATAAATATATGGTTTTAATGATCAGTAATATATCAATTTTCAAGTGTGATATTTTGGCTAAATATTGAGTTTCTACAGATAAATATAAGGGTTTTAATGAAAATGATCAGTAATATATCAATTTTAAGGGATAAATTATGGCTAAATATTGAGTATGTGCAGAGAAATGTAGAGTTTTACATGAAATGCTCAGTAATATATCAATTTTATACGGATAAAAAATCATTGTTTAAACACAGTTTGAAACGAAAAAGCACCATAAAATCTGAAATACTTGAAAAAATATTTATTAAAGATGATTTACAAATTGGACTAGGGTTAAGCGACATTATTGTTGAACCAGAAATTGAATATGATTTACTACGCTCACATTGAATTATAAAAGTGAACATCGGAAGATATAATGTTAAGGAAATAGTTCTTCTCTTTTGGAAAAATTAAAAATTACATTAAATGAAATGAAACATTCA
Organism: Schmidtea mediterranea; assembly: GCA_022537955.1. Taxonomy (NCBI): domain Eukaryota; kingdom Metazoa; phylum Platyhelminthes; order Tricladida; family Dugesiidae; genus Schmidtea; species Schmidtea mediterranea. The sequence continues at coordinate 313,638,733 of CM039679.1, read as the reverse complement.
AAAGTTCAATTTGAAGTTTAAGTAGAATTTGAAAAAGATGGGGAACTCAAAGTAGATAGTATATCAAATCACGCTGCTTCAGTGACTACAACTTTTCTTGACATTGGTACAAAGAAAAGATTGTTGAATGAACAGAAGTAGTTTGAAAATAAACCGAATATTAGAAGTAAATTTCAAGGTAACCAAAGTTTCTAATATATCTAGGTTATCTGGACATAATTATATTCCAACACCTAAAGCTCTAATATGTAAAAAGGTAATAGTTAACGTACAAAATACCAATAATTTATGTTTCATATATAATGTTTTGGCTGTATTGAAATCTGATAAAATCAAGAAAGATAGACCAAGAAAATATTTACCGTATATGAATGACTTGATATACGATCCTAACGATATGTCAATGAAACTGTGTGATATCCCAAATTTTGTGAAGAAATATCCTGGTTTAGCAATTAATGTAATGATTTAACGAAAATTTTGAGGATAGAGAAGAACTTATAAACGAAGCATCCATATTTAAATATAATTTACCGAACAAAAGTAACTGGATCAAATTTATTTATTATTCATAAAGGAGGGTGAAAAATATCATTATACAGCAGTAACTAATTTACAATCCTTGATGAATTGTCATAAAAATAATGATTGTAATGTTCGAATTTGTTGCAAATGGTGTGAAAATTGTTTAAATGGATTTCGTAAGCCAAAATCCTTTGAAAAACACCAATTATGTAAGAAAAATCAGTTGGGTACTACGCTATATACATTACCAAAAGATAAATATTTGGAGTTAAAAAACTGGTCAAAACACCTAGTTTCGTTATCTATTTTACCAAAAGATAACATTTTCAAAAACATTTGCCAATTTCTGATCAACAACTTCACTGATATGACAAGTTACCATCATTTCATTGGTTAAAACTATGAATTTTGAAGAATATTCATTTGATAATTGTGAATATTGTTATTTGTGTAATAAGAACATAGTAGATAAGGTTAGACCATTTTACAGGAAAATGTATTGGTCCAGCATGTAAAAGTTGTAATGTTAATAGGAGCATCAAAGAATTATTACTTGTAGTGTTTTACAATGCATATAATTAGATTCGGATAAATTTTAAATAAGTCGGTGATTAGCAATAAGTTCAACATTATAATAATTTTAAATGACTTTTGTTGATTTATTTAAAAAGATTAATGAAATTATGTTCGATTGAATAGTATGATTTCCTATCAATGCGGTACCAATAATATTTAGAAAATAATTTGAACATTAAAATTTGAATTAATTTGAGTCGTTGTCATTGGTAATAAATAGAATTAACCAATCAAAATCAAGTATTCTATAATTTCATTTTTAAATTATTATTTTCATTAAAATTGTAATTATTTTAATTGATAAATTTATTAGTATTTTCAACAACCGGTTTTAGTTAAATAATAATAAGTTTATTGAAAAATAGTTTGTATGTTTTCAAATTATTTTCAAGAAAACTGTAATAATTTTAATATATTTATTAGTATTTTGAGTTTAGCGATTAAATTTATCGAAAAATAATGTTGTTATCAATAGCAACAGCCAATCAAAATCAAGTATTTTGTTTCTACTTTTTCAAATTATTTTCAAGAAAACTGTAATAATTTTAATAAATTTATTAGTATTTTGAGTTTAGCGATTAAATTTATCGCAAAATAATGTCGTTGTCAATAGTAACAGCCAATCAAAATAAAGTATGTGGTTTCTACTTTTTCAAAATTAATTTAAAAAAAAGTTATTGAAATATGATTTTTATGTTGTTTCAAGAATAACTTTCTATTAAAAAATAAGTTCAGTCAATAAGATTTCTAATTAACAATCGCATTTAATCAATCAATAATTTTACGAGTTTATTTAAATTGACGATTAACAAATTTATATACTTTTTAATTTCAATAGAGATTTTCAATTTAATATTCTTAAATTCAAATATTTATTCATATTTTCAAACCATTTTTAACAGGTACTTAAAAATTGTCAACGATTTTTAAATATATGTATGTTTTTTACCAACTACTCTTTATTAAAGACATGTGTTTACTTGGTATTTAGTAATTATTGGTTTACATAATGTTATAACTTTTAATCACATAGGGTTCAAAGTTATATTTCATCTTTTAGGGTTAAAAGTTATCTTTCGTTATTTAGGGTTAAAATTCTTAACCTTTTAAATAACTTTATAACAAACCATGTAATAGTTTATCCATAAATTTATCGAAAAGTATTATAATATACCTAGTTTGAATCATAAATTATTGAAATATTTAATAGGTATCACCTGATGAATTTTTAATGGTTATTTAATCAGTTTTGGCTACATAAAGCTTTAATGTCCGAAATTATCGGTTACTTTCATTTGTAAACCCAGTGACTTATTTTCATAAAAACACTAAAAACACAACAAATTTATTTGATGATATCGCTAATAATTTATAGAGTCGAATGAACTTGTAAATTAGTATCTGACTAACCTGTTGAATTATTATCAAAATATTGAATTTTCATTAGAAACAGTATATTTGCTATAAATTTATAGAATTTGGTTAAGTATTTACATGTAAATAATCCTATTAATTATTTTCATAAACTAATCCAATGTTTAAATCCTATCTTGAATGAGTTATTTTCAAAATTCTTACATCAGTGGTGTCGGTAATAATTCGTTTGGGGGTTCAACTCCTATCGTGGGCGAATTATTTTTTATTTTAATAATTAAATTTTTTATTAGAATATAAATATATATATTTTATTTGCTGTAAATTTAAAATTTTATAGAAATTGGTAAAGTAAATCTTGTATAATTTTTTATATTTAGTTAAGTTGAAATTTTAAACTTGTTGAATTATTTTCTTAAAATATTGTAAATCCAGTGATAAAATTTAAGTTTTGAGTGACTTGATTTTAATTAAATAAACTATCAATATAATATAGTGCTTTTAAACTTAAATTTTCATGAAAATTATTAAAGTTTTATGATTATTTTAATAAAATTGTTATGTAATATACTACTAACAAAATAGTCAGTAAGCTAAATAATTTAGAATTGAACATTTATTTTTAAGACGAGTTTGATCTTAATTTATTATGTTTAATGATTATTTTATAATTTTTTATGTAATAATATAATTAACAATTAAAAATTTCATGTAAATATAATTTTTTATTAATTATTTAAGTTTTATGATTATTTTGATAAAATTGTTATGTAATATACTACTAACAAAATAGTCAGTAAGCTAAATAATTTAAGATTGAACATTTAGTTTTAAGACGAGTTTGATCTTAATTTATTATGTTTAATGATTGTTTTATAATTTTTTATGTAATAATTTAATTAAAAATTGAAAATTTCATGTAAATATAATTTAGTCGTAGACGTGTTGGGCGCTGATGGGCACTGATGGGCGCTGATGGGTGTGGTTGGGTGTGGATCGGTATGGATCGGTATGGATGGGTATGGATCGGTATGGATTGGTATGGATTGGTATGGATTGGTACGGATTTGTACGGATTGGTACGGATTGGTACGGATTGGTACGGATTGGTACGGATTGGTGACATAATAAGTGACCAGTAGTCAAGTGACGTACTGCAACAGTGTGTGCAGAGGTCAAATGTTACGTAATAATTACGTAAACCAAGGGGGGTTGTATCTGACGGGCTCACATCCTACTACTCATTGTGTATTCATGTGTTCTTCGCCTTTCTGATATTTAAGTTCAAAATCATTTTCAGCCAGATTAGTTAGTCACGTTTGAGATTGCTGACTGATTTCCATTTCTATTGCGTTCATAGACACCACAGCTTTGTAATCGGTACGAATTATGAAAATTTCCCGTAAAAATATACTCTCAAACGCATAACATATTCATGTACAACGAGAAGTTTTTTCCCTGGTGACCCAATAGCCCTTTCATGTGTTGTCATAAGTTTCAAACCATAAGTTATAACATATTCTTCTCCATTTTCTTTAATTTGATTCAAAACTGATTCATTAGCTCCAAAGCTAGCGTCTACCTTCTCTTAGATAATCAAGAAAAGGCATCTATTGAAGCAGAATTGCCTTTCTCGTGTACTTAATGCAGCCATTTCTTAAATATCTGGAGCAAGTTTTATTTGGTAATACGTTTGACCCAAATCAATTAATGAAAATATTCGAGCATCCACAAGACAGTCCAGTAAAAATTTGATATTGCGCATTGGAAAAGATTCTTTTTTAATCCAAGATAATCTATACACATTCTGATGAGTACTACTAATGAGGCATTCCAAGGGTTCTTACAATGCCAAATTTTATTAATTATTTTATCAGGTATTCATGTCTTTTCTATTTTATATGGGTTTACGCCTCGTACGTGGTTGGTTAATTAAGTATTCAGCCTGACAAAGAAATAGTTGAGAACACTAAATTTGCATTCATAATAAAAAATCTAGTGTAACATAGGCATAATTTTTCGATATATTTGCCGAAACTACCGAAACATTTTCCCCAGTGGATCACAAGTTCTGAAAATGCATTTTCGATAAAATTTGAGTCCCATTTGTCTAAGAAATCTTCCACTGCTTCCTTCAGTTTAGCGTTATTTTCAAATATTTTTCCAGTTAAATGCTTCCTACGGTGGCGGCGAAATTAACATGATTATCCCTAAAGGATCCCAAAGAATTGACAGCATCATTGATTTTTGATGGTTAGTACTTCTTCTGAGTTTTTTGTAGGTTTTTCTGTGGATAAATTCACTCACACAATTATTAGCTTGACTGCGGGATGTAAATTCACTATAAATCTGTAAATTGTTACTGCAGCACTCAAACGTGTTCCTATCATTTTAGATGTTAGGAACACTGTTACAAATTTGGAACACAATCTTTCGTAAAAGTGTAAACTTTTACCATCACTAATATTGATCCCTTTATATAGACTTTACACTAATTCTGTGTTCTTTCTGTAGGATTTCTACTAATTTATTTGTAATTTTTTCAGGAATTTCACGTAGTCGAGCGGTCCTTTCCTCATCAAAACTGACTTTTGGTCACATTGGAATTCGCGAATTTAATATTTAACAGTGCTTTATGATGGGGCATCCATACCATATGCATGCTTTAATTCATTGCAAATTTAATTACCAGTTTTCTTTAAAAAAAAATTTTTTTTATTATACTTCTGCATTCAACAGACTCCATGCTTTTATTCAAAAAATTACTGAAAATAATTATAAATTAATTAATACATAAAAACCAGATCTTTATATTTACTTATTCTTATGTAGCTACATATAATAGAAGTCGGCTTATTCCTATTATAAGCAATTTTTAAAAATATAAGTAATTTTAAAAAAATCAAATATAACAAGGGCAGAATAAGTTCTTCTAAATGGGTTTTTGGTGTTTTTCAGAATGACCGGTAGGGTTTTTCTTGTTCCTGTTCCTTAAAGAAATTCAGAAACTTTGTTGGCAATTATAAGAAGCAGAATTCTTCCAGGAACTCGAATAATTAGTGATGGTTGGGCTGCATACCGCAGTTTTCGAACTAACGAGAATTATATTCATGATGTTATTAATCCTTCTATGTTTTTTGTTTCGACTGAAGATTCTTTGTGTCATACCCAAAATATTGAAAATACTTGGGCCCACGCAAAAAGAAAGTTGAGAATTCAATTTGAATCCAGAGAACAATATTTGGCTGGTTATTATTGTTTCGAAAAAGGTTTAGTAAGTTTGAAATGTTTAAAAAGTTTTGTAAAAACGATTGCTTCAATGGAATTTAAATAAACTTTACTTTAGTCATTTATTTTTGTTAAATTACTTATTTTTTTAAAAATTGCTTATAATAGGAATAAGCTAAAAAGTCACTAATTTTAGATGACTATTTATATGCCAGGACTTAATGAACCAACCACGTATTGGATCTCGTGACGACGCATTTCTTGCCGGTATAAATTAGAAATTCACAGATCAAATTTTTACGCTATGAAAATGTATCCTATTTCCTGATCATTCCTTCTATATCTTTGTTCTTCTTACCTGTCAACGCTATTAGTTCTTTGTTCATTATTTCTTCATCAGTTAAATTTTGCCAACCTTACTCCAAATTCTTTCATTTTATCAATGCCACCTATGAATTCGGGCTTAATCTCTTTAAAAACCACCACTGTAATAATTTTGATCACCTGGTTCCATATAACTGATATATTAATTTACCAAATTGATTCTTCATCTCCAGTTGAAAATACTTCACATAATAGTAAAGCACTAGGTTAAAGGTCTTGTCTGCATATTTACACTAACAAATTCTTGCTCATGACTGGTACTAACGCTCATAAATCTCATAGGATATAAACTTATGTATTATTCAACGTTATTTTTCTAGAACCTCTTCCATATTTGTTCTGAGGTATCTCTTCTTCTGACTCTTCTCGTCGACGCTCAATTTTTAGTTCAAAACTTATTATCTTGACATTTCTGTCAAAAGAAACCCAAGAAGTTTCTGATGTTTTTTCCATCTTCTCTTAACGTAGTATATTTCTGAGGAATATTATATCTATCTTCTTTTTCGACGTGAGCTATCCTGAAATCTTAGCTGTTCTCGATATAAAATTCTTCTTCTATGTAAACTATTCTTTGATATAACCAAGGAACTTTTTTCTTAATGAAAAACAGACTCTAAACCCATCGCCCTCTTTGCACACATTAGAAATTTTATTAGAAAAGTAATATTTTTCAAGTCTGGTAGTTATCGTGTAATAGATTGAAAACATCAATCAGAGTTGACGAAAAACAATATGGAATCAATAATTAATAAATGTAACCAATTACAGTTACTTCAGATATTCAATCAACTTTTAAACTACATGATTTGTCAAAGTATATGAATTGTTTCTATGAACCAGAAATATTTCCAGCTTTAAGATATATATAGTATAATCCATTGTGTTAATGTATTCAACCGTGGTAATGTAGTTATTCTTGGTTGGAAAAGATTCTTTGTTGATGATATTATTAATGAAATAAATCTGTTATTGATGATATGTTATTTGTAACTTATAATTACATCATCCATGCATGATTCTAATTGAATGATAAATGTATATAATAAATAATGTATATATAAAAGATAATTTTATAATTTAATTTGTAGTTTAAAATGCCAAATTTATCCTCAAACGGTATATTTTGTTTATTTTATTGATATTTTAAAATATTTATTCTTTTTAGGGAAATCATAGCAAATCCATATTGGAAATATGGACAAACTCTATATAGTTCTCTTGAAAGTTCTTATCTATTTGGCACCGGGAATAATTCCATATCGAATAATGATTTCGACACGAATATAACGCTATTTCATCTTATTAACTCACTTAGAATCATTGGATAAAAAGCTTCCTCCATTCAAAAACTCATTGTTATGTCTATATAAATGTGAAGGAAGAGTTGGCATACAATGAAGCTGTCTGGATATTATGAAATAAGTTAAGAAAATCTTTTGTTCATCAATTGTAGATATTTAATAATTTTTTTACTTGATTTTAATTGTTAGTGTTACTTATTATTAATGAATGTTTTAAATACAAGGAGTTCCGAAAGAAACAGTAACTCTAATAAGTATGATAAAAATAACTTTGTCAAGAAAGTCATTAGTGTACACCAAGCCCAATTGAGATAAATTCCGCTATAATTCAAGTTGATACATAAATCAACTCGTCGGAATTTATTTTGTGAAAAAATAAATGCATTTCAGCCATTTTTTAAATGGCTGCTAAGTAAGTTATTTTTTATATAGTTATATAACTTAAAGTTAAAAAATTTTATTTAAGAGTTGAATTATGATCATATTTCCTTATGAAATCATAATTCAAGCTCTTAAATATACCTTTGATCAACTATTTCATATATATTATAAATAATATTTAGGAAATCAAGTAACAATAACTAATCTCCAAAAATATGTATTTTTTTCGGATATTATTCAAAAAATGTGAGTTAAATTATTTTTGAAGTTATAAAAATTATTATTTGCATTAAATAATTATATTTTTTATACATATTTTGAAAAAAATCATCGATTATGTACACAAAATAATTTGGTTTATGATTATTTTTTAAAACTTACCAATATTATTTAAAAATTTAATCTTTTTTTCGGATTTCAGGTTTTACTTTTTTCGACGGAAATATCTGAAATATTAAATTTATTTTAGTTTTAAGGGTAAATCTTATGAAGATACATCCTCATTTACTAGAAATTTCCTAGTAAAAACCTCAAAATTTACATTAAAAATTTTTGCCGCCATTTTTCTTTCGAAAATTATTTCAAAAATGTATATAAAATTATTTATTATAGGGGTTTTTTCAACTTCGGATGGCTACATGTTAAAAGTTTGCATGCATATTTTATTATGGGTTATGTTAATGTGCATTATTTTATTTCTCTGTCACTTTTTCTGTTTCTATAGTGTAGGGTTTGTCTCAGTGACTTTTTTACAAGCAACCTCAAGGTGAGTTGGTGTGTTTATATGCTATACATTTATTGATTTTCTTTTTATATTATAGGTGATTTATCTCAACTTCGCTTGGTGTAGCTATTCTCTATTATGATGTGCATTTGAATAAGTTAAAAGATCCATCGCTAGCTTCTCAGTTTGTGAAAGTGAATCATTTTCAAAGGAATGAAAAATTGTCTCTTCTTAAGAAAAGAAAGTTTGTTGTAAAATAATTTTGGTGGTTTAATTAAGAATGAACATGTTGATGCAGAGGAGACCAAAGTTATTCACCTAATGGGATCACAACAATAAATTAAAACAGATCAAAAATGAAAATAAAGATAAATGATTTTTTTAAAAGAATTACTTGTGAAATGTATAAATAATCATGGACGATATCAGTTAGTTTTATGGGGAAAAATTATAATTTTGAGTAATGATAGTAGAGGGATATGAGGACTATGCCCCGTGGATATTTGGCTTGAAAATTGCCCCGTGGATATTTGGCTTGAAAAAATCCCGAGACCCCCCCCCCCTAAAAAAAAAATTTTAGGGGGAGGGGGGGGTGTTAAATTTTATTTTAATTATTTGTTTTAATGAATGAAAAAAAAAAAATTTTTTTTAATTATTTGTTTTAATGAATGAAAAAAAAAAATTTTTTTTTTTTAATTATTTGTTTTTAATGATCAAATTTAAAATTTTTAAAAAATTTTAATTCATGATAAAAAACTTTAAGTATTTTTTATCGATTTAAAAGCCTAAAAAATAAAAATTGGCTTAAATCGCCTATGATTGATTGTACTGATGATTATTTTCGAATAAAATTGGTTCAAACCCGAGAACCTAAAAATATTATATAAAAGCCTAAGTATTTTTTCATTATCCATCAAAAATGGCTCAATTCGCCTGTCAACTAAAAAGCCTAAATATATTTGCTCGAATAAAAATCATTATTATTTTTATTTACTTTAATTATTTGTTTAAGTCAATAATAATATTTATTTATATTTTAATTATATTAAATTTAATTATTTGTTTAAGTCAATAATATTATTTATTTATATTTTAATTATATTAAATTTAATTATTTGTTTAAGTCAATAATATTATTTATTTATATTTTAATTATATTAAATTTAATTATTTGTTTAAGTCAATAATATTATTAATTTATATTTTAATTAAATTATTATTAAATTTAATTGTTTGTTTTAATTAAGTCAATTATTTATTTTTTAAATAATATATTTTTAAATTAAATTGTTTGTTTTAATGAAGTGAATTAAATAATTATTTTTTATTTTCATTTAATTATATATTTTATATTATTATTATTATTATTATTTTATATCAATATTATTATTTTATTATTATTAACATTTTATTTGTTTTAATGAATGAAAAAAAAAAAAAAAAAAAAACTTTTAATCCATACAAATATTTTTATTGACAAGATTAAAAAAGATTAATTTTTATTTCAAATCAAAAATATCCGAGTAATATGTTTTACGCATTTCGGCCAACAATATATGGATTTACCTTTTGACATTTTTTAATACTTAATAAAAAATTATACTAACTTAAAAACATAAAAATTATAAACATCAACAAAAATATACAAAAACAAAGAATATTTTCAAATAATTTATTCATTCAAAATTCTTCATAATCGTCATATTCTTCATTAAACTCTGAAAATTCTTCTGGACTGTTACCTAAAACCACATCACCTCCTCTATAATGACCATATGCCACACTTATATTTTTCCCCACCCAAACCCTTTTATCATCCTTATTTGTTAATGCAGTTTTACTGTTTTTAATTGTAAATAATTGATGTTTTTTACTAGTAATACGAGTTTGTGGTACAGAAAAAATTAAGTTTTTGTTATAGCAATCTAGGTATGACTTATGTTTTAAGTCAGTACCCTTCAATGTTATACCCTTAGCTTTGATACTTTCAACTTCAGACAAGAGGCTATAACATTTTGGACGAAGAAACACCCACTCCTTGTATTTAAGTCCTTTATTCTCGTCTTTGAACTTTCCAATGACAGAATCAAGATTCCTACTATACAAGGGATGTTTTGGGTCATAATTAGAAGTATCGAGGAGATTATCACGAACCATAGCAGATAAAAGAATGTCTAACTTACAATTCTTAATTTCTAGAAAAAAGGAATCAGTGTCCCCAGCAACTATATTAATTTCACAAGTGAATTCGTTTCGATATTTTTCTAACTCTATATATTGTAATTGATACATCCTAAGTTTAGATAAATCGAGTACAGTTTGTCCAATGTAACTCGGTCGATCTAAACACACCGATTCCTTATTTAATAACACAGAGACCAAATCATTGTCGATTTTAAATGATTTTCGAAAAGTTGGTTTTGAGCAATAATTAATTAATTTATTTGCAGAATTACATAATCTTAAATTAATTCGTTTTTTAAGATTTTCAACTGTTTTTCCGTAGAGGCTATTATTTAAAAGTTTATAATAGTTTTTATCTAAGTCATTGGTTGATTGCGCTCTAAGTTGTGTGTTAGTGTCTATATACTTTTTAAATATTGATTTTTGATTATATTTAATAGCTCTATGTACATGTGTAATTTTAATTTGTAAAGAAACAAAAAGCTGCAAAAGTCTCCAATGAAGAACATAATTCTTCTTTGGATAATGCGTTAGCATTAACTTCTCAACCTTAGAACCCGGAGCGCACATCTTTTCAGCAGCTACTGGAAAATCATTAAGTTTATCATGAAGAAATGTTGGGATTTCTAAATCTACTTCAAATGTGACAGCAAATGACAGTGATTCAAGATCCTTATTCAAAAAACTAATTAAATTATTTAATTGATTAGTATCAGTGACCCATTCAAAATTTCCATATGGTAATGGTTGACTTAAAGCCCAACCATAGAGATTATTGATGTCAATGTAAAGCAGTTCGGTGTTGTCATCAGATACTACGTGATGTTTATTAACAAAGGTTAATCCTCCACGGATTCCCCTTCGAAAAAATTATACATCTCCATATCAGTGAGAAGTTCAATTGGTTCATCAAGAGTCATAAGAGCCGATGCCCAAGACATACCGGGAATTCCATAAAAGTTAAGTGGTTCCAATCGGTTATGAGCTAAGGACTTTGAACGAAATTGCTGAAAAAAGTCAGCCAAAAGAAAAACATCAAGTTTGAGGTAAACCATCATATAATCTAGTAAAGAGTTACAATTGGTTTCTTCCCAAATAGATTGAGCCTTACTATATTCGGCTTCAGTTACATCTTCCCAAATCGGTGGAAGTTCATATGTAGTTTCTAACACTTCTTGAGAAGTTGCAAAGTTATAAGGGAAAATGCCTTTAGTATCGATAATACTACCTACAAATTCCGAACGAGTTAAAGGAAGAGTTGTCAATGTTTTAACTGCATTACTTAATGAACTATTAATAAATTGACAAGAATCAATGAATTTTACAGTTAATCCACTGATTCTTGCTGACAAAGAAAGAAACTTTTCACTTGTTACAGGAATACAACTTATTTCCCACATTTTAAAATCACTCATACCATACTTGAGGATATGGTGAAGATCATACCCTCTCAAATTATGAAAAACAACTGGAAATTCAAACCTTATTTGTCGAGAAATATTACATTTTGAACAAGCTGCTCCCAAATATTTTCCAGTAAAGTGATCATGGTCCTTAACCGCTACTGATAAAATCTTATTACACAAATAACAACAAGTTGCCGAAGAAAACGAAAGAATGTCTGAGTCAGTTAATATTATTTTCTTTTTATAATTATTTTGATAAAAGGGTAAAACAGTATTAATTGAAATATTATTTATTTCTTGTAGAAAATTAACTACACAATCATCACCCAGGAAACTCTTGTATGATTTTTCACCTGTAAAATTGTTAATTAAAAGTAAACCGGCTGAAATCGGCATATGTATTTGAAAATGTATATCATCTGAAGGTAAGATAGCCTCAAAATCAGCGTAAAGGACGAAAGGAGGAGTAACAGTTTTAGCCCAATTCTTAAATTCCAAGTTTTTATTTAAAGGTAAAGTATAAAGAGTTGTGCCTAATTGATTTTTATCACACAACCCTTTATGTTTATTTAATGAAATTATATTGCGAAAACCATTTAGACATCGATGGCACCATTCACTTTGAACTCTAGTATCAGTATAAGAATGATTCCTATAATTTAAAAGCCTATCTAATTTAGTAACAGCGATATAATGATAGGAATCAAGGCTTTCTAATAAAATTAAATTAATGGGTTGTCCCCCAACAACTTTAGAACGATGAATTATTTCGACATAAGGGTGTTTGAAAACTTCAGGGTTAGAAAAATCATTAATTAAATTATTTTCATCATACGTAAGAACATTAATTGAAAGATTTTGATTTTTAGCTTCAAATTTTGGAATGTCACAAAGTTTCATAGGTAAATCCGAAGGTGAAAAGTCAAGCTCAGATGTGTTGTAGCTAAAGGTTTCATTTCTATGATGGTTACCTATATTTTCATGATTTAAAATAGCTAAAATACTGTAAATAAAGCATAAATTATCGGAATTAGCAACATTTACAGTACAATGTTTATTTAATAATGATAATGGTGTTGGAATAAATCCATGACCACTCAGCCGATTTATTTGTGAAAACTTGGTAAGAACAAAATGAATTTCTTTTATTTTATTTATAACCCAGTTACTACCTTTATCATTAATTAATGTTATTTTTTCGTCAAGAAGAGTAGCACCTTCATCTAAAAATGAATCATTCATTATTCTGGCAGAGTTTGAAATGATGAAAGATTGAAATTCTCCATCTTTTTCAAACTCTACATCAATACAAAATTGAATCTTAACAGATCCCATTTGATTGATAACATTATTTAATTTATTAATTAACTGTGTGGGTACTGTAATTAACTTTAAATTTAAATTCGAAACATCCATTCTAACAATGGCATGTGATTGATTTAAATCAAAATTAACAATAGGTGCTATCGAGCCACCATATTGATTAACAGAAGGAATATCAACAGGAAAAACATCATCTGAATCAGAAATGATTATTACATCATCATCCGTCTTTGATTTGTCAGAGTCTGAAAGTATGATAGTTTCTATAACTTTAGGAACTTTCGAAGAGCATGGATTATTAATATTATTATTTGTTTTTCTTTTATTTTTTGTAATATTATTATTATTATTATTATTATTATTATTATTATTATTATTATTATTATTATTATTATCATTCAATGGTAATTTAAAAATATATTTTCGCTTACAGTTAAACTGTGTTAAATGTTCCTTATGCTTTAAATAAAAGTCGGTATAATTCATTTTATGGGTGGTTTTACACGTGGGGCAAATAAAATAGGTGATGTGATTATAGGTATGAGAATAATAATTCTCCATAATCGTATCACAATTTCCATCATGTTGTGGAGAATTGCAAAAATTTGGGTAAAGGTTACCTGTTATAATAAAAGAAAAATTTAAATATATAAGTATAAAATCATTAAAATAAATCATTAAAAATCGTTAAAATAAATCAATAAACATTAAATTAATTTTACACACAATGAATAAATGAATTTGATTGGTTAATTTTATTTTGAAAATCTTATATAAGTAGTTTAAAATAGTTTAAAATCATAAAATGAATAAAAGTAAATGGTTTTTATATTATGTAATTATTCATTAATTGTTTTTTATAGAAACCTCGGTTAGAAAAGAAGCTGTCAAGTTAATTCTTGAGGAAAATTCCATAAATGCTATCAGTTTAAGCAGAAATTTACCAGTAATGTATTTACAATATTCAATGGAATATTTAAAATTTCCAATCATCTATTCATTTAGAGTAAGTATTTTTATTAAAAGTAATATTATTAATAAATTTTAATAGGAACCAACAACATTGAAACAAAGCCTATATAATATGAAAGTTGGTGAAATTGGTGAAATTGATCGAAAAAATATAACAGAGTTATTACGAGCCATCAACAAAGATATTAGTTTTAATGAACAATTCACTTTTATGAATTGTGAAAAAGAATGTAATTATGAAAATAAAAAAGAAAATGAACATTTTATGATTAAAATAAGAATTCAAGGATATAAAGAAGGAAACCAGACTATTCGACCAATTTGGAAAATTATTGAAGCCAAATGTATTTAAATAAAATTTATTTAACTTTATTCGTCATAGTTTTTTATCATATTATTTTTAATTTTTGTGTTTAAATTAATAAAATGTTAATATTAAATTTAATTCAAAAATTATCATTTTATAATAGTAAAAATTTAATAGTACTTACATTTAACTCTTTTACTTTTGCGACTCTGAGTTTTAACATTTTTGTTGGTAATTTTTATTAACGATTTTAATTCTTGAATAATATTATTGATAGATTCCATTTTCTAAAAATAAAATAAAAATAACTAAATATATGATAAAAAACTTACTAAAGTTGGTATTTGATAAAAGTGAATTTTTTAAAAATGCATTCAGTTATATATTAACAAACATGTAAGTGATTACATGATGGACCAATTAAAATTTAGTTTATAAAACACACTTAATTACATAACATCAAAAACATTTAAATACATATAATCCTCTGAACTTAATCCTTTAAAAGGAATATTACAAAATGCATCTTTCATTACATTTTTAATTAAAAAACAATTTTGAAAAGAAACTTTATTCAATAAATTCATTTATTTTTTCATTGTTTTTAACCAAGCTAAACAATGCTGTCCACATGTTTTTGTCATCGGATTTTGATAACGAATTCGATTGTATTCAATTGGCATTAACATTGATTCTAGTTTATTAATTAATATAGGGGGATAATAGAAACCCATTGGATCAAATACATTTATTTTATTTGGTTTTACATAAATTGCAAGCCAATGTTCGCCACTGAGATTAGATGATTGAGTATTTACAATCAAAGCTTTGTTAACATCGATATATGGAATTTTATCTAGAGGGAAAACTCCAAGAAAATCTTTTCCCAATATTTTTCTACCAATAGAATCAATCTGAATAGAACTAATAATAATTTAAAAATATATAATTAATAAAAATTCTTACTTCATACTTGACAATTAAAAAATCTCAATCTGGTTTATAGTTTAAACTAATACTGTTCGATTGGAAGTAATTTGAATCTCCTTTTCAAAAACCCCATATACAATTACCGTAACAGATTCAGTTAGGGGTGATCCAAACTTTATATCTAATCTTAAATTTCCACTTTGTGGTAACTGACTTTGGTTAAGATCGAAATCTGGAGCCAATACGAATGTAAAGAATGGATACTTATTTCTAAAATCTGACATACTGATACCACAATTCAAATTTTTATTAAGATATCCCATATTCCTAACAATACTTTGCATATAACTTGTACTATAATTATCATTTTCAAAATCTTGACTATATTTTTCACGATAATCACTTCCTTTACTTAAAGTTATTGACTTAACGTTAAAGTGATCAAACATAGTAAATGTATCTAAAAACGAACCACTAAATCTTTTATTTCCCTGGAAAGTTACAAGGATAAAATTAGGTAATCGCCTATCACCAAATATTTGTTCCTTATAAAATGAAGAAGATCCAATAGGTAAAGAAAATTCAACAACTTCTTTGCTTCGCATTGGATAAATTGCATTTCTTGTAGCAAGACCTATTTGATGACCCGCTAAAACAGAAGGTTCAACACGAACTCTTCTAACCATTAATTTTGCATCTAGCAATACTATTTTAGGTACAAATTTAGTACATGTCAGACTTTTTTCTGGATTTGTTCTTGTTAATTTAATTTGGACACTAACACCTGGTAACAAATATTTGGGTTGATCAAAGAAATCAAATTGGAGTGGTGAACATAATGAAAATGCTTTTGATTTTGCAATCCATGTTTTTCGCATAAGATCATGTTCAGTGTAACCCATTCCCCCTAAAGATGTATGTTTAGTATCTTGATTATAATTTATAATAGTTTCAATTAGAGATTTGTGTGCAAAACTATCATTTGCTCCTTCAATTTTAGTAGAATTAAAAACTAATTCAGCGTCTTTAAAAAGAGTTTGAAAAAAGAAATTGTTTGCTGTTACGTCAGCTTCTTGTGTAATATTTTCACCTAAGCTATTTACAACTTTCAACTGAATATATAACAAAGTATCGTTCAAATCTAAATATTCTGTTTGTGATCCGTTAATGTAAAATTGAATCGAAGAGGTACCAGCATCAGTTATTGAATTCATTGGGAAAATATCTTCAAATGAACCATGTTCAATCACGGCTTGAGGGGATGGTCTATCAAAAAGACATAATTCAGATTTTGCACTAATCATTTTTCAAATATAGTTCCGAATCCTCTCATTCTTTTGTTTATATGTTTCTTCATAATCTTTCTACGCTTAAGTATCCCTCCTTTTTGTTCATTTTCATGATTAAATACATCACTTACTTTATTAATAACACTAGGTAAAGTTTGCATAACACTAGGTAAAGATTCTTTAAATTCAGATATTGCATTTGATTTTAAAGCAGGTAAAAAATCAGAATTATTATTTATTACGTCATTTGCCGTTTTCATACCGAAATTGCCTATACGTCTAAGAATAGGTAATGCAAATCTACCTATTGTTTTCAACCAACCGGTTTCCATATTGTTTACCTATAAAATATGGTAATTCTCCACCAGATTGACTACTACTATAAAAATTTACAATGTCAGGATTACTCATTTATTTTACGAAAATGTAATGTAAGAAAAGTTTTATCTTCTTTACCAAATATATATTTTCCACTATCATCACGAATATTGATTTCTATATTGTTTATATATGTTGATGATACAGACAAATACATTGGGTTTTTCTCTATAATTTGAACTAGATCATCCTTTTTATGTTTTTCAACCCATACACATTTCAATAGAGGTATCAAAACATCACCAACAAGAATAGGTTCAATGATATTTGTATAGATCATCATTTGTTGATTACTTTGCAAAATTTCTGGTAAACGTAATCCAACAATAACTTTTTCTGAATATGATTCTTCACTTAATCCCAAACTTTGAGCCAAAAATTTACTAAATTTAACTTTACTGACATCATCTTCCAATTCAATTTTGACTAATCCTCCTTGTTCAATTTCGCAAGATTTAAATGGATGCGGATAAAAAGTCATTAATTGATCATTTATTTGTGATAAATTAGTAATGATTAAATTTTCTTCAAATTTATCTGTATACTCGACATCGTAAAAATAATTTATAGTTAATCGAATTGTGTCAAACTTTATTTTACGATTATTTGAAGGAATTTTAATTTGATTCAAGTTTTCAATAAAATTTATTTCTTTTTTATTAAATCCTAATTTTTGAGCTTCTGCAATACTATCAAATGAAATTTTAAATGGAAAATATTTACAATTAATATTTAAAGTATTTCCATCAATGTATACTAGATAAATATAGAGTCGTGACTAATTGTATATTCATTATTTGCATCGTTATAGTAAAAATATTCATAACTTGTATGTAATGTACTCTTACTATATTTAATATTTGAGTTGTTATAAAATGGAAAATTATTGTATACAAAAGTGAAATCGGTCAGAGCAACTTGCCATTCACCTTCCAAGTAAATAGGATTTTGAAATTCAACATTAAATTTATCAGCTTTATTATTTGGATGAGTAAGAAGACAACTATTACTCGGTAGATTTATGTAAAATTCTTTATTCATTTATTTTTCTAAAATGTATTGATAAATGTGTTTTGGTATCTTTACTAAATTTAATTAATTTTCCACTATCATCGCGAATATTAATTTCAATGTTGTTTATAGTTGAAGTTGAAATTGGTAAATACATTGGATTCTTCATTTCTAATTGTACAATTTCCCCTTGTTCATAGTTTTTAACCCAAATAGATTTTAATAGAGGAACTCTAACATCTCCAACAGTTATTGGTTCAATAATATTCGAATAAATGAACATTTGTTGATGCTGATGTAATAATCTTGGAACTTTATTACCAACGATGTCTTTTTCACTAAAAGTTTGTTTATTTAATCCTAAGGTTTTGATTAAATTGTTGTCAAAATATATTTTTGAAATGTTATCTGCAAGTTTTATTTTAACCAATTCATTGTTTTCAATTTTTAGTTCTTTAAACGGAGACGGAATAAATGACATTAAATGTCCTTGTAATTCAGATAATGTGTTTATGAGTAAATTATCTTCAAAATATTTTTCAAATATTGTTTTTTCTTCATAACTTATAATTATCCCGAATTGTTCCATAACACCATCATCTGTAAACTTTGGTAATTTTAATCGACAATGATCATCTTCATTAATAACAGATATAGATTTTAATCCAAAACTAAACGCATGTTGAATGTCAGGGAATGTTACTTTAAATGGAACATGTGGACAGACAATAACCAAGTTCTCATATTTTTCAATAAAAACATCGACATCAGGGGTATGTTTAGAATTTATTAATTCATAAGTTTCATTTTGATTATTTATTTTCAAATATTTTACTTCAGTACCACTCTTCATCGTTTCATAACTTAGGTAAGAATTACTATAAAACGGAAATGTTTTATACACAAAAGTAAAATCAATCAAAGCAACTTCCCACTCACCATCCAAGTAAATAGGATTTTGAAATTCGACATTAAAATTACTAGCTTCATTATTAGGAAAAATAAGAGGACAACTATTACTAGGTAAAATCATATAAAACTGGTTTTCTTTCATAATATTTATTTAATTAATTGATTTTCAGATATCCAAGTTGGAGTTTCATATCCATGCCATTTAACATAGTATTGTTTATATTTACCAACATTCTTGGTTTTTAATATCTTTTGAATTCTGAATACAGTAGGGGTTTCTATAACTTGGAGTTCCTGTTCGTAGAATTTTCCACTAACTTGATTGTTTTCATCATCTTTGATAAAGTACATTACTGGATTATGATTCATATCAATTTCTGAGATTTGAAATACTTCATCACTCCAATTGTTGTCGAAATTCTTGATGAATGGAGAAGCACTGATTTTACTTATTCTAACGTGATTACCCACTTTATATTTAGGCTTTTTAATGATTGAATCAGATTGTTGTGATATCCAATTATCCATATTATTCGTTGAATAAACATCAATTGGTCGCATTCCATTTAAACCCCTATGTGGCGAATAATTGTAGCTATAAATTGCTTTCTGTAAAACATTTATCCAGGTTTTATTTCCTTTATATACGAAATATTTTTTCAAGCGATCTCTTAGAGTTCGATTAAATCTTTCCACGTGGGCAGCTTTAAATTGAGAAAATACAGAGTAATGATTTATTCCTTTGATAATTTCTCTAACTTTACTATTATAAAACTCTTTACCTAAAGAATAAATTTAATTTAATTTATTTATTTAATTACATACCCAAATCAGTTTGTAAATTACGAGGTTTGCCATCAATAAATAATTCCTTGATTGCTTCAGCCATTTCATTGGCCGATTTGGTTTTTGTTGGAATAGCACGAGCGAATCGACTAAATATATCAACACATGTCAAAATATATTTGTATCCCTTATTAATTTTAGAGAATGGTATCATTTCCATCAAATCCATTTGCCATAAATCATCAACTCCCATTGTTTTATAACTACGGGTTTTGAATTTCTTCAACATTGGTTTATTTAAACTGTATGCCATTTGCCCAGATAACCAATTCTTAGTTTCTTTCTTTGAATTAACTACTTCCTTTGCCAGTTTCCTTACACCACCAAAACCAGCGGGATGTTTTGGGTCTGTCCATACTTTTTCGAGCTTTTTCACCGTGTTTCGATTTTTGGTTAATGTTTCCTTCATTATTACAACAAGTTGTCAAAATATTTAAATCTAAATTATGTTTATCCGGTAATGAATTCTTGGTACCCATTAAGAAGTTAATGTTGAAATTGCGCTTATTGCAGATAATACTATTGGAATTAATGCCCCCAAAAATCCACCATTTTGTTTATATATTATTTTTCGCATCAGACGTCGATTCTTAGTGTTTACTAAAGATAAAAGCGATCTTTTATGCTTTTGTAATACAAGTTTTTTAACTTTAGTAATGTTTACATTACCACGAACTACATTAACAATAACTTCAACTAGATCATCTATAACAAATGAAGGAAAATTCTGTAAAATATTCATTCTTTTGTTATTAGGAGCCTTCATCAAGGCATTAAAGTATGGTAGACTACGTTCAACTTTCATATTAAATACATTTTTCATCTAGTTGTTTTGTTTATATTTTAATCCACTTTTTATCCTTAACAATCTTCTTACTCGTTTTTATTATTTTACGTTTAGTAACCCTTTTCTTTGTAACTTTTTTCTTTGTGGATTTTTCACGTTGAACAATAACTTTTTTAAACGTCATTTCAAGTAATTATTTTCAGATTTCAATTTTGTTTATAAATCGTAACACCTTTCTCATTGAAAATGTCAGTTCTAATACGTAATTCATCAGGACATTGTTGTGTAAAGTCAAAGAACAAATATCCGTGGGGAACCTTTGTTGCATCTTGAAACGAATCAATTAAAAATTTTCTATCATTGGGATAAGCTTGTCTAGCAAGAAAATCTATAATGGTTGCATCTCTAGGGTTTTTGAAAATAACCAAGTATTGGACATTTAAATTACGAGTTCTATGACTGCCCCCTTGATGAAACAAGTTTTGAGTAATGAAAATAACAGTAACTCCAATATGTCGAGCAATTTTTGTAAATAAATTATTAAAATCCTTTTCTTTATTAGCTTCCTGGTATAGATCATCGATAATAATAACATCGCCTTGATGTAATCTAGATGACCAATTTTTATCAAACCCTTTAATTATTGTCATTTTCAATTTACAGAATTGATTTTGAGTAAGTCCATGTTCTTCGTCAGCTCCTCTATGCCAATATATTTTGTTGAATTTTGATTTAAACAAGTTCGATTGTAATAAATTGCATACAAATAAAGTCTTTCCACAACCACTTGGTCCAACTACTTGATATACAGCATCATTTCTTAATTCCATTTTATTAATAATTATTTATTTAATTGTTTATATTTGTTTTAATTTTTAGAATTACTTGAATTGAAATTATTTGAAAATGTTGAGTAATATAAATTATAAAGGAAGATATTCTATACCTGATATGAAATTCCCATTTGGAAAACCACAACAAGTTGTAGATCGATCAGGTAAGTATCCGATAATATTTTTCAGATCGGGGAAATGTCGGGTAATGGGATGTAAGCAACCTCTAAAAACTGGGGATTTGAAATATAATATACATGATTTACAAATTCAATCAATCACTGTAACAATCGATATTGGGAAATTTATAAATCTATATGAATTACAAAGAAAGGTGAATTGTGTATTTGAACCAGAAATATTTCCAGCATTACGTCTTCAAAAATATAATCCATCATGTGTCAATATATTTTCAAGTGGGAAAGTAGTAATACTAGGAATAAAATCCTTGGATTATAATGATTATGTGGAAAATATTAAATCAGAAATAAATATGTTAATAAATTAATAAATATTTTGTTTGAATTTGTTTAATTTATTAAGTATTAAAAAATGTCAAAAGGTAAATCATGTATATTTAAATATGTATTTTATTTTATTATTTAGTTTATCTCTTTGAAGTAATTTTAAAGAAACTCCAGGAACTTTATCCAAGAATAAAAAATACGTTGGATTATTGCGCACCAGAGTTTCTCGCAACAAAAATTTACCATTTCACAGGGATTAACATTGAAGAACTTCTCGAGATTCACTATGACAACGTTCAGGGATCTGGTGACCGATGTGTTGCAAATTGCATTGTTTGTAAAGATAGTATGAGAGTATCATGTTCAGATGGATGTCCATGTTGCCACGATTTCAAACGTGACCAAACAATCCATATATTGTTGGCCGAAATGCGTAAAACATATTACTCGGATATTTTTGATTTGAAATAAAAATTAATCTTTTTTAATCTTGTCAATAAAAATATTTGTATGGATTAAAAGTTTTTTTTTTTTTTTTTTTTTTTTTCATTCATTAAAACAAACAATTTAATTTAAAAATATATTATTTAAAAAATAAATAATTGACTTGATTAAAACAAACAATTAAATTTAATAATAATTTAATTAAAATATAAATTAATAATATTATTGACTTAAACAAATAATTAAATAATAATATAATTAAAATATAAATAAATATTATTATTGACTTAAACAAATAATTAAATTTAATATAATTAAAATATAAATAAATAATATTATTGACTTAAACAAATAATTAAAGTTAATATAATTAAAATATAAATAAATATTATTATTGACTTAAACAAATAATTAAAGTAAATAAAAATAATAATGATTTTTATTCGAGCAAATATATTTAGGCTTTTTAGTTGACAGGCGAATTGAGCCATTTTTGATGGATAATGAAAAAATACTTAGGCTTTTATATAATATTTTTATGTTCTCGGGTTTGAACCAATTTTATTCGAAAATAATCATCAGTACAGTCAATCATAGGCGATTTAAGCCAATTTTTATTTTTTAGGCTTTTAAATCGATAAAAAATACTTAAAGTTTTTTATCATGAATTAAAATTTTTTAAAAATTTTAAATTTGATCATTAAAACAAATAATTAAAAAAAAAAATTTTTTTTTTTCATTCATTAAAACAAATAATTAAAAAAAAATTTTTTTTTTTTTCATTCATTAAAACAAATAATTAAAATAAAATTTAACACCCCCCCCCTCCCCCTAAAACTTTTTTTTTTTAGGGGGGGGGTCTCGGGATTTTTTCAAGCCAAATATCCACGGGGCAATTTTCAAGCCAAATATCCACGGGGCATAGTCCTCATATCCCTCTACTAATGATAACAATAAATAAAATAATAAAGTATATTTCTCTAGCAAAACAATTTATACATCAGTATCAATACTTCAAAATGTAACATGAAGATCAACATATTTAATTAAACTCGATCAAGAGCAAAATACTTTGCGTCGGACGTCGTTCTAAATCTCTGCGGTGGAACATGGGATATTTGACTAAGAAATCCAATTGGAAAAAAGGAAGCCTCTCGTCGGATCCACCGGACATGGGACGGGTGGATGTTGAAATTTCTTATCAAGGCTTCATCAGAATATAGCAAAAAAGTTTGAAGATTTCGACATTTAATACGGATTTTCCCTTTGTACATCGGCAAACCGATTGATGTCAGGAAACTGTCAAGACTGTCTGTTTTAATTCCGTCACAGTTGAGGAACTGATCTGACAGAATTGCGTCCATGTTTGACCGCTAGATAAGAAATAAAAATCTAAATAACATCCTACAGCTTTACCACATCACGATTATGCTCTAACAACTTGTCACTTCGACTCGTTTCCATTGCCAATGCAACATCTCTGATGTCTCTGTCTAATTCATAGGCGTATCTTTCAATTAAACGCAGTGGTATGCCCGAGTTCCCTTTCTGCACTGATCGTAAAAAAATTGTAGCATATTATCGCAAACTTAACTTGGTCTGAATAGGGAATATCAGTGAAATCTATTTGTTCGAATTGAAGTTTTCTTTCTACCGATTGTCTTGTCTTTTCAGATTCTCTTGGATCAGGAAGCTTCCATTGAAGTAAAGGTTGACCAAAAAATCCAGAGCTGCCTACATGATGGTGATGATGAATATGCTGATGGATGATGGTTGTTTCCTTACAATGAGGTAAATCAGAAATCTGAGTTTGATATGGTCTATTTTTCTGCGAACTTGATCCAGATCTCTTTGAGGAAATATGCTTTCTGTGTCCACTAGGCTGTCTAGTAGAGCTGCCTAGAATTAAAAATCCCTGAAAGTTTGACTTGGAAGAATAGTCTGTCAAGGTCAAACTTTTTTTTAATTTTGAAACTTTTTTTGGAGTTCATTTTATTTTTTTATCTATTGATCGGTTTTATTTCTAAATATTTTTATTTATTTTTTATTACTCTGATCTTAGATGGATGCTAGGAAAAGAGCAATTTAAATTTGAATGGTGAAAAATTTGACAAATGGATCAGAATGGCCAGTAAATGAATATCTCACCGTAACAACTATACTTTTAATCATTTGTTTTATGATTTGAGGTTGAGTAAATTTTATTTAATTAAATACTTAAAGTGTGAAAAGACAAACTTCCTTGCTGCCAGGCTAACATTCAAAAGCTTTTGAGCTTATTGGCAAAGATTTCCAGAAACATGTCGTCACGTTTGATTAAAGTATTCTCTCTTACTTTATTATTCAAATACGCAAGAATCGGTCAGTGATACATTCCAGTCGGGATCCACACAAGGAAGTTGTAAACATCAACATGTCAACAAAGATTTATTAAGTAGCCAATCATAATTATTTAATATGAGATTTGATTTATACAAAGTTCAAACACGCAATAACTCAATTAATACTTTAATTATTAAAATCCTTTAACTTCTTGTTTCATCTGTTTTCATTTACAATTTTGTTTATCTAGATTTGGTTTACTATTAAACTTGAATATTTGTCATTACCTTTTTCATTCATTTTTTATTACCTTTTCCAGGCATTGACAAAATTTTGTTGTTAATATAAAACAAAAATAAATCGATTGAAAGTTTAATAAAGAAATTAAAATGAAGATAACAATGATAAAGAAGATAAAATATTTTACTCATATTTCGTTGTTTTTTGTAAAGGAAAATGTTCGTCAAGTGTGCTTTTGGTGGTCCAGGCGGTATTTCATCAGCCATCAAACGCATACATTTTTATCAAAATTATTGCGAATGAAAATGATGTGTAAAATCTCAAAGTGTAAGAGTCAATCAAGTACAAGACTAGAATCAATTCTATGGAGGAAGCAAATGAAAATGTCAATTTGTTACCGAGATCCTACCAAATTAAGATGAGCTTAACCAGCAGTATGGGTCTAAGTAACTTGACTTATAACTAAAATGGAATGAAATTAAATGTATAAACTAAACTGATTTTATTTAAGGTTTTTTGTGATTTCTCGGCTAACAAAGGAAGCCGGTAATATATGTGAAGGTCACATTAAGGAAGATATTAAACCCCTGTATCCCATGGACAGTGAACATTACCGACGTTTTTGTGACAGATGAACATTTGTTTAGTGGGCACATTGAAGCCATAAATTGAATCAACCACTGGCTGACAAGATTATAACGAATTATATTCTATTAATGAAATTCCTGAAGAACAAACAGAAAGAAGTAAGGAGTAATAATTTAATATTAATTTTTAATGTAATAATTTAAAGGATATAGTACTTCTAATTGTCAGTGGCTAATTATTAAAGTTGATTTATATTTCAGTAGTAGCGCTGCAGACAGAATGAAATAAATTAAATTTTATGATCTTTACCTTTCATGTCCCTTGCAGCCCTGTGCGATCTACTCAAATGATAACTGCTGGGCTTCCTTATGACCGATTGATTCATTTGTCCTTGGTCATTAATATCCAACTGAGGTTGTAAATGGCTCGAGTTGGATTTTGTGGAGGGACTAAATAATTATTTCATAATTTAGAATTCATTTAGTTAAAATTTTACTCAATTGATTTTGACTTTTCGAACCCCTCATTTTCTGGACAGTCTAAAATAAATATTTTACCAACAATTTCACACTGAGAATCCAACCTTCTGTTTCTGAAAGCAGTTCCAATGCGGTTAGTATTTTTGTTTTTACTTCCGTGCTGGTTATTTGCATTCGATCCAGCATGACTTCGGTAAGTTTTGTGAAAGCCCTGAGATCTTCTATTCCAAATATTTTAAAAGTCGGTAACAAATCCTGCAAGTTTATTTAAAATTTGAATAGTAATTTTTTTTACTTTAATTTGAAGCTTTTCAAGCAAGTGAGACAAAGACTGAACTCTGCTTCTTCGTACATGAATATTTTCATTGGTAGCCGTTGTTGGTTCTTCCGAGCCAATCACAAATCGTGAACGGTCATCGGGATAATGAGGTATTTGATTGAATGGTGATTCATTTGCTGGAAATGGAAAGAAAGACTTAAAAGGAACATTAGTTGAATGGAAAAATTCTTTTGAGTTATCTCTACATTCAGGAAGAAGTGGAATTGTGTCGTAATAACCAATGTCAATACTTGGACTGCTTGGAGCAGATTGGCTCACGTCAGAAATTTGACCAGGGTCAAGATTTAAATTCAAAGCTCCTGGTCGTATAAATTTTGATCTTTCACTCATCGTTGGACTGCTTGGAGCAGAAGATAATAACTCTTTTGTTTTAAAAAGATATCAGATTATTGAAAGAGTGATAGAATTAAAACCTTCCATTAATCTAGATGTCGAATCAAAATAAACACTATTTCTCGAATGACTTTCAAATGTAACTTTTTTTCTATCAAACTCATCTGGTTTCTTTGGAAGTGGAATCTCTGACTTGTTCTGCTTTAGTAGAGATTTAATATGACTACACAAATAAAAATTTACTTTATTCCATTCAGGTTGAGGCTGTAAACCTTTTTTGGTTAATTTGTCAATGACTGTTTTTCTTTGGTCATCCGACAAGGGTGTCATTAGGACTCGCTGATCTTGATAAAATGTCCATTTAAATAGCACATTATTTAAATAATTTAAGGATTGTCATAGGAGTGAATAGAGAAAATTTAGACATCACGGTTTTCTTGTTGGTGGCTGCCTTTGGATATATTAAAGGAACACTTCAAAAGGCAGTGCTTAAAATTTGTGTAAAATATAAAAGAAAGTTTTATTCGAATTTATCACTGAGAATTGAAATTGTTCAGGGTCCATGATATACCGACGTCTTTTATGAAACTGCCTATTTTATTGGGCATTTTCAATGGAGCGGCAACCTATGTTATATCTCCCGTTTCAATATTTAAAAATTCCTCTGTAGTGGTAATATAATTAAATTATTTCTTATATATATATTTATTTCTTATTTGTATTTGATGTAATTTTGTTTGTGATGATTTGTAAAAATAATTTTAAAATTTAACTTTTATTTTTCGATTTTAAATTTAATTTTTTATTTAAATTTTATTAAAAATTTTATGAATGTTTGATTTGTATTTTTTAAATTAAAATTAAATTTTTTAATACAAGTTTAATACGATTATTATTGATTAATTTGTTTAAATTTTTTTATTTTCATTTAGATTTTGTTGATATGATTTCTAGCCTGAAGAACACTGAGATGCAATGTATACAGTTGGTGTTTTTTAATTATTAAAACCTTTCCTTCTTTCTTTGATTATATATTAAAAATTGTTTGAATGATTAAAAAAAATGATTTTATGCTGAATAAATATTTAAAATTGAGTAATATTTGGGTGTTTGTTATCTTACCATAAAAAGGTCAAAATTTTATGTGGTGGTCTGCAGACAGTGGGGTAGCGATCGCAAATGCCTCTGGGCCCACTCACAAGGAAATGTCTATATTTCCGGCACGAAATGATGTAATACTTTATTTAAAATGCATCATTGTGTGATTGTGTGTAATCTGTTTATATTTTACATTCAGCTTGACATTGTACAAGTAAATGAGGAGTCTCGCTCATTTAGCAGCCTCTCTACTATTTGTATATATCTTCTTAAATGATATAATAATAGATTGACTAAGTGTATCACGTCTCTTCCGTTGTTGATTGTAAATAATTGAGTATGTCAACGAATTATTTGCAACATATCCATTTTGTTAACTTTTTAAAAGTGACACCTGAGGAAATATCTTCTAGCTCCTCGTTCTGGTTACGCCACTGTCTGAAGAATTTTGGTCCTTCTATAATTTTTATTGAAACTTTAAAATTTTGTGCAAAAAGAGTGAGTCCGAATTTTTCTGTAGAATATGAAAAATCTCATTACTAAAAATTCCTTTGACCATAAATTCATTGTGGAAAATATTGAAATGAGAAAAATCCAACCAAAAAGCCTGAAGCTATAATGAGACCAAAATTCACCATAGAAAAAGATCATAAATTCCATGTGTTCAGTGAAAATTTATTTTAGGCTTTTTAATCAGTAAAAAGTTTTTTGGTATTTTTATTAAATGAAAATTTATGATAAAAATTTTTAAAAAATTTAAATAAAATTCACTTCATTTCAGGATTTTTTAAGTGGATCATGGTTCTCAAGCCAAATATGTTTTGAGATACACTGCTCACGTCATTAAAATTTAATAAACTCTTTAACCCTATGTGTACCAACCGTACCGAAAGGGTTAACCCTTCACCTTTTTCGATTTATTTTACTATCAAAATGGTTATTTTTAATGGTCATAGTGAAAAAACAGCTTTGCTATTTGTTTTTCTTTCTGTGTTGCACAGACAACTAACTATCGATCGTTTGTCATAATGAAAATAAATGAAATGCCAATAAAATAAACTTGATCAAAGATGACTAGAAAATTTAACATTTTCGGTACGGTTGGTACACTAGGTACCACTATCCCCCTATTTTTTAAATTATTTTATTTATGATTTTATCTTAACATATACCACTCGTTAAAATTATTATACAAACTGTTATTTTAAACAATTTTTTGAATACCGTCCCGAAAGGGTTAGTAATTACTAATAATAAAATGATTATAAATACCAAAGACAATGACTCCCTTAATGTGTAGTGCCAATCTGTTGGCCGTTTTAAATTTATGGAAAATAAATTAAATATCAAAAAAAGATTAAAATAAATTTTGAAAAATTCGAATTTTTTATTCGTATTTATCGATCGTATGGGAAATTTTTTTTGGAAATTGAGGTCAAACAAGAGATATAACCTCTGATTTACTAGAAATACTTTTTGGTTTTATGCAACAAAAATGAGTAAAACTACTGAAAATGCCGGGAAATAATTCTCAGTGAGTTTTGGCTGATGGATCCAAAGAAATCAAATACTGTCAGGAATAAGACCAAACTTTCTAATATAACATTATTTAAAATACAAGTTCTGTCATTATCTCATTTAAACAATCTGACGAATTTCTCAATGATAATATTTACATCACTATAATTATTTCAGTATTTGTTTTAATTTAATATTAAATGATTTACTATTATCTCAGCACTCACAAAATTAGGTCGGGAGATTCAATTCAAAGACAATTTCCTTTCCAATGCCACTGAGACAATAGATGCACTCATTTCTGCAAGGAACACATAAAAGCATATTTGAGGGTGATAAAAAAATAAAAAGACTAAAGAAAAAAATATTTCTGGGCCGTAAAAATTAAAACAATTGCTTGGTATGCTCAGCACCTCAGTAATGGAAAATTTGAGTGAAAATTGCAACTTTAGTGGGTAATGTCAACTTCTGAAACATTTCTATTTTCAATATTAAGTTCTTTCAACTATTAGTGGAATTACGAAAAACGCCAATAGCTATATCAAAACTTTCAAATAATGTCAAATTTTTAATGCAACATTAAAACAAGAAATTCAATAATAGAAAAAAATAGGAATTATATAGAATGTAAAATGCAAATTTAAAAATAAAATTGTTAATATTTTTAAATCCTTTTTCTTTTTGCAAACAAACTTTGTTTCTCATTTTATTTCTTATTACTCGTACAGAAAGAGGTAAAATATAACACGTGAAAATAAAAATAAATAGTTAGGGTTATATGGTGTCAAAAAATTTAGAAACACAGCTAAGCCTTTGATATATCAGTTATCCATAAATAATAATTCCAATATTCTACTTCAAATGATATCAATTTACATTATCAGATACAAATGTTGAATTTTTTCAGAGAGTTAAACGATTTTTTTTATGCTTGTCATTGAACTTTTTAAATATTCTAATTAATTAATTAGTTTTATTTATAAAAGAAATCAGAGGTGAAAAACAAAAAAAGTCTTTATAAAATTAATTAGTTATTAAAATATATTAAATAATAATTAAGTAATAATTTAAGTAAGTAATATATTTTTAGTAATTTTTATTTTATTTTTTTTTTAATTTTTCGATTGGCAAGAAATGCATTTATAAAAAACGAGAAATTTCATTTCTGTTGGTGCTATGGTTGGCACAGAATATTTCTGAGTCAGGCCGTTGAATAGGATGTATCCCCAAACGCCCCAAGGCAAGTTGAAACCGTAATTATCCGAACAAATTATCATTTGCATTTAATAGTAAACATGTGGGTATATAATTCGCATTTTGTTTATGTTTTTCTCATTAGAAATGTAAACAAAATTGTTACAAATGCTTGTCAGTCTTTCGGATCTTCATCTGTTGAATTATTCGTCTGACTCCTTTGGGAAATATTTCCATTGAAAAATCTGGGCTTATTAATAATTTTCAGTTATACTGAGCTTTGCAATCATAAATTATCAATTGAATTATCTGTACTAATTGGGGGGGTGGATTCAATTTTTAATTAGCAATATTAATAACATTTGGGAACTCGGCCATATTTTATGAGGGATTCAGGGGAAAGTAAACAAAAATGACATCTACTTATGATAAATAAAATTGAATTCGAATATAATTTCAGAGAATGGGAAAATTATTTATCCGAGCCAGGCGGGATTTTTATCATTATTTCAGTATTAATTTGATAATTAGCATATGTTTATTGACGATTTTATAAACAAACAAGTTTTCTAGGAATTTCCCCAAGATTTTTCATTGCTGATTTGTTGATTTCACATATTACTGTTTTAAAATATTTTCATTAAATAATTATTTAGAAGAAATATTCGTATAAAAATAATCATAATAATAATATAATTAATTAATAAAATAAAGATGGGAGGGATAAATTTTACAAAAAAACAATAATTCAAACAATTTTTTTCGATATTTCGACAGTTTTCTTATCATCACTAGGTAGGGTAGTACAATTTATGTAAATCGTGGATTATTTAAACAAATTATACAAATAAATATTTTTTAATTAATTTTTATTTTAATTTTGTTAATTAATACGTGCTTGGAATTTTGAATGTTTTGAAATAGTTTCGTTGGTAAATTTGGATATGTGGATTGATTTTGTTGTTTTAGTTTTTTAATTTTGAAAGTTTTTTGAAAATCGTCAAAAATAAAATAAATACAAAATTATTTAATATAAAATTAATACAATATATATTTTTTTAAATCATTAAAATAATGTTAAAAAATATTTATTTTAAAATTAAAGAAATTTGTATAATTTGTTTAACACGTTCGCTGACAACTACGAGATAAGTCGTATATGATGGTTCATTTACTACGCCAGCTACGAGTTTACTCGTAAAATGATCACTATTTTTGTAGTCATGTGTGTGGCAGTGAACGTGTTAAATAATTTACAATTTATATAGATAGTAATATCCTAACTGATGATGATAGGAAAACTGTAGAAACATATCGTAAAACATGTATTTGAATGATACTTTCTTGTAATAATAATAAAAATAGCATAAAAATAATGGCATAAATATGAAGACACTAATAAAATTTAAAGAACTTCACTGAGTATGAAAAAAAATGTATCAAAAATAATTTACAATTAATAGAACAAAGTAACAAAACGCATAATACAAATACATTTTATATAATATACAAAATTTAATACAATAAACTAAGATTGGTTGACCAGTAATTGATCAAACCTGTGCCAAATATTTGTGGCTATCTTTCTGAATTTTATCTAACTTAAAAATTTAGATAAAGTTAAATGTCATTTGTAATTTATTTATACAGTCAATCCTTACATAACGAGGTACTTGAAAGAAGTCTTTATAAATTCTTTTTACTTTTTCTATAATAATGGTTAAAAATTTGGAATATAACTTATAAAAACTTAATCTTTTTATTTATTTTTTTTCAAACATAAATTTGAATAAATTGGCATAGGAAAATGATGTGAAAATAAATTGAAAATATTCAATCAATGATAAAGCATTTTTAACAATTTAGCGATTTTTGACCAATCAGAATGATTTGATTTTTTTAAAATTTTTTAATTTTTAAATTCTAATTGAAACATTTTAATTTGATCTCACGAAATTCAATAAAACCGAAAATAGAATTTGATAAATTAATTCGCATCAAGTCGGAAAATGAACATATTTATTTACATAACACCAGTTGAAAATATCCGACAGACACAGCGCTGAAATGTTTACTATCAGTGAAAGTATTTACAAATCGTTGATATTTTCATTGACAAACATACAATACAACTTTTGACAGTTGTGCTAAATATTTCCCTGATCCATTTGATAAATTGAAACATCAAATGCTGGCTGCACAAATCCGAGGGGAGGGGGGATGTGGAGTTGTTATGATTGAATGGATTGATCAAGCGATTTTACCGCCTTATTTATGGATAAAATTATCGCCAATAAGAATGCGTTGTAAATTCTCATTGCATTACCGTTAGCAGGGAGCCTCCTTGGCCCGAAATTAGGGGCCAGGGAATTGTATAAATAATAAAATAAAATTCAGCGATTCAAATATAGTTTGGTATTCACTAGCAATTAATTGTGACGCACAAGCTTATAATGAAATTTGTATTGGGACTTCATCCATAATACCGATCAAGGAGCAATATAGGTGATCCCGATCCCAGAGATAAAATATTATTTGTGTTGGGGTTAATAAAAAAGGATAACATGTAAAACGAATAAATAAATACAAATTTAATTTGTGAGACTCCCACCATGTTCTCGGATTTTTTATAATTAAATTGATTTGTTTTTATTAATAAATTTATTAATTAGTTTTTATTTCTTAAATATCATTATTGCCTAGGCCTTAGAAGTATGTGGAGAAACTTGTTGAAGACAGTCAATTCGTTGAGGTTAAAATTCAGTTTCAACAATGTCAGTTCAGACAGATAGAAGAATTGCTTACAGACTTATTTGAAATCACTATTTATTTGTTACATATATGATATATTTGAAAATGTAGCTGTAAATCTGTGTATTCAGTACCGGAATAACTAATAAGCACACTTAGCACGTGTTTAGGGCACCACATGGAAAGCTGAACCACGACAGTGTGATGTATAGATTATAGTATGTGTATATAATATTGTACTAAATATTAATTTTGTACAACTTGTACTTTCCTGGATATAGTTGGCTGTTCGGACACCATACTTGGTAAGTGTTTAGTGCCCTTGGATATATTGGTGGACTTTGTAACATATATTTAGAATATTATCTGGTCAACGAATGTTAACCACTGACAGGTACATGTGATACTCTTGATCAGTGTTTCTCAACAATGGGCCATAAAAATATTATTTGGAGGACAATAAAATTAAAACAATTAAAATTCAATATTTTTATTAATTTTTGACCTGTTTAGTTTTCTTTTAACATCACGCATTTCATTACAAAAATAGATAGATCAAGAAGGAATTGTAATCTATAATCAAAATGAAAATAAATGAAATGATAAAATTCCATTCTTACATTATATTAAAAATACAAATTCATAAATGTATTGTGTTTTAGGGACAAAATAAATTGAATTTTTACTTTGATTCATTATGTCATCGGGAGAACGACGAGAAGGAGGGAAAGATAGAAATATTAAATTTATTTATATATATAATAAAATTTTAACCCGCTTACTTGATGGGAATCATATACTAAAAATGGTATACTATTACCAGTAAATGAGTAAGAAGTTAATTAAAATAAAAAAGTTTAATAATATGTAAGTGCTTCCAATCAGAATCCATTTACATTTTCTAAGGTATGCATTGTAACTACTTATATCAATATCGAGTAATGTGGCGTTCGTCATTTCTGTTTACCCCGTTAGTGATACGATGATGGTAAAAAATCTAAATAATCGGTTAAGAGATGGTACCACAGACAACGTTGGACTTCAAAACCGTTCAACAGCCAAAATTGGTTGAGAAACATGAGGCCATGTCATTGCTGTTCGTGTCCGATATTTGCATTAAAGAAATTATTTTGGGTATCTAGTAATATACATTAATAATGAAATTTTATTTCAATTTTTTATTATCAAATTTAATTTGAAAAGGAAAATCTTAATAAATCAAACATAAAAACACAAAAAGCTTATTTTTAAAAATATGTTAATAAAAATATAAAATATTAATGAATTTGTTGCTACATTGAAAAACTTTCTGGGTAACATGGAGGACAGTAATGCTCTAGATTCTAGAGTCTTGATCTTCCAATTAGCACAATAATTCCTTACAATTGTTTTAATTTATACATTTTTTGTATACTTTTCTCCCTTAAATGCATTAATTTATTTCATACAAATCTTTTCATATCAAATCTTGGACATTCGGGTTAGTGTAGTTGAAATGTCGAGTATGACTCTCCTAAATTGACTTATTTCAAGAATTCCAAGTTTTAGTACTCTAAAATATAACAACCAGACAATATCACGATTATTGAGGTTACTCTCCTCCAATTCTGTCGACCTCCCTAGGAAGATATGAAGTCATAAATTAGTATTAGTTCTTCACGATTTTTAGAAATTGTTATTAAATAAATTTAAAAATCTAACACCAAACATTTCAGAAAATTATATTTTCTAGACAAAATTTTTGTTCTACCCTTCTAAACTTCATTGGAAGCTTATCTAAACAGATGGCAATCAAAAGTAATTTGAAAATTACTTAATATTTTGAACGAAAAATATAAATAATTTAGGCGCATTAAAACAAAATATTGTTAGTAAGCAGGAATACAGCAAGGATAATCTATAATCGGCACACGCGCGCACATATATATTTATATATATATATATATATATATATGGTAAACGAGAGGTAAAAAGTGTACAGACCAGTTCTACTCCTAGATATGATGAAAGTATATGCGAAATTATCGAAGACATTGAGATAAAGAGAAAGGTGACAAATTAGTCTCATGAAAAGGTTAAGGTTATGGAAAATGTAGGTAATAATAAGGATAATTTTAGCAAGTGTAATACGAATATTGGGGTGTGTCAAATGTATTTAAAGATTAAATTTCCACAGGATAAGCAAAACAAATAAAGTTTAAACCTAGAAAAATACCTAGTGGTTAAGAGGAAAGTGTTAATAAGGCGATTTGCATGAACTCACATTAAATGTTTCAAATATTAGTCGTAAAGGAAAACAACGGTGAAATAAGAATGTCTGTCGATTATAGAGCACCAAACGCTAAGGCGACTTATTTGATACTTTTACAGGAGCGGATATTATTAGGTAAATGTTAATGAAGGAGGCTTATATAAATCTCATTTTGTACCTTACCAAGCATTATTAATAAGTAGATATATTGAAATTTTGATTTAGAAATAAGATCAGCGAAT
The DNA here is from genome assembly GCA_022537955.1 of Schmidtea mediterranea. Classification (NCBI taxonomy): domain Eukaryota; kingdom Metazoa; phylum Platyhelminthes; order Tricladida; family Dugesiidae; genus Schmidtea; species Schmidtea mediterranea. Next base: position 313,602,795 of record CM039679.1, on the reverse strand, counting down.
TTATATTAAAATTGCAATAAATAAGTTGCGTAACTATTATAAATATTTAGATGGTCAGGTTATTAAGTTTTAATAAAAACCTGCAGGTCATCTCTTTTGATGTCAACTGAAGGTAATCAGAACATTAGTGTTAGAAGACTGACTGCCTAAAACAACCATATTATGGTCAGAGTGTCAGTTTTTAAGCAACACGTCGAAGTGGTTTTAGCTAGTAGATGCCGGATTTGAACTGCCAAATATCAGTGGTGAGAAGACTAAGTACTTTCACCTACTTACCAATCTTCCTTCACAGATATTAGAACAATACTCGAATTCAACAGACCTTCAATCAGTAACACCCTTATCAATACTTTGAGAGCCAATAATCAAAGACTTAGCCAATTCAATCAGGGATATGGCACTGTAATTTGTACAAAACCAGGAGCTAGGAATTAGAAAATCTACACAACTGTCACGCGAGAAAAACTTTATAATAATGGAACCAAATGCAAATCTCGAGTAAAATACTTCGATATCACTTCATCAATGCTTTTCCTAATCATATTCAGCACTCCCTGATATTTGATCCTGCAGACATTGGTGAGTTAGCAGCTATGGTGAACGCATTTTCGATAATTCAGCACCAACAACTACATCAGGTTGATAGATCAGAAATTATTAGAAAAACTGATGAAATTCTTCTATGAAGTCTACAAGAACCAAGAAATCTAATATCTAAATTCTAGAGATATTAAATATGTAGATGATTCATTATACTATTTCAACAGGCGTTTTGGACTGAAGAAAGGAAAATGTCAGAAACCATTGACAGTTGGGTCTATGAGAGTAGATTTAAAAAGACAAATAATCTCAGTAAAAATAGTGTCTAGGATCACAGCACTATCGCATCACCGATAAACATTCTGCATATCTTCATTTAGCGTTCTACCCAGTTGATGATTCTCTCCAGATTTGAGAAATCTTCAAAAGACGCTCCAATAATTAACACCTAAAAGTCCACGGACAAAGAACGGTAAATTTTCTAAGCAAAGACTTCAATTAGTTCTTTTAATGGAAGTTTGTAATGGCTGATGTTGTAAAGACTAATATCAGGTGCAAAAATCACAATCGCCTCGATACCCAATAAATTCAGCTCAATAAATAAGCACTAAGGTTTTTTCAAAACAATTAAAACAAAATCAATTTCAAAATTAATACATCTGGATCTCCAGCTGCACGCACAACTAGAAAAACATTTAGTAGGCAGGATTCTATAAGACAACATTAAGTCGCTAAAAAGATTCAACATTAGCAATATTTGCCATAAAAGTAGTCAACAATCACCAATGGTTAATTCCGCATCTATCTCACACAATGGCTTATCTACATGATTTCGTGACCAGAAGTGGCAAAAACAAGCGACTATTCATTTGAAATGTAAAATTAACAATTACTTGATCTGAATACAAACGTGTTTTGAAATATTAACAGTAATGACAAATTCTCAATATTCTTAATATTCATAGTCTGTAACAATTACAATCTATGTCATTTCTGCTAACACAGTTACACAAATATTCACCACTCAAGACTCGAAGATAAGATTTATTACGACATGCAGTGAGTAACAGTATAATTTTCAATAATTTCCTTCAATCAAATTTCGTGTATTAAAGAGCTTTTAAAGACCTTTAATATTTTTGAAAACAACCTTTATATATCTCTACGAGAAAACGGTAAAAAAAATTTCAAAATAACAATCAGTTATCGTCAAACTTCCCAACTCACTTTGTGCTATTTACATTTAATTTAGCATGTAATTTGTTATTGTATAAATCAGATGTCAGCAACCTATGGCAAGGGTACCATATTTGGCACGCGGTGGACTTGTTAATGGCACTCTATACATCACTATAAAGTGGTCTGGGTAATAGCGACTCTTATACTGTAATGACGGTTTCACATATATTCTCTAAAATATTATTAGATAAAAAATATATATTTGTATTGGTATTGAAATGATATTTTTTTACTTTATTAAACACCAATTTTCCATACAAAGTCAAATAATATCACACGCATCTCTTATGTCGACACGTGGCATTAAAAAGCTGTAGAACACAAATGTGTTACTGTGACGCTTTCAACAAAGGTGCAACTTCTTATTACAACTTCTTATTTACAACTTCTTATCATTGATTTTCGAATTAAACATGATCTTTTAAAATTTAAAATATAATGACTCCTGTATTTTTTGGTTGGAATTTAATGTTGTTTGTTTTTCAATTAAATATATTAAAAAGATAATTTTGCGATAAAATTATTTTCATAAAGAACTGCATTATTTAATGTGACAGACATAAACCATTACTTATTTGTAAAAAAAATAAGGTGGCACCCTGAATTAATTGGCAGTGTAGCTTGGTACACCACAGCTAAAAGGTTGCGACCCTGGTATAAATGCATGTTATGATCAATTACCGTGAGTATATTATATATTGATTTCCAACGCAAAATTGTGAAATAAGATGTTATCAAACTTAAACATAGAATTGTTTAGACGTTTAATGAAATAAAAAGGTTGTCATAAAATTTGTAAAGTATCTTTTGTGCAAATATGATCAAAATTTGATCGATCTCAAATATTTGTAATTTTCAAGTTTTCTACAAATTTTAACTATTTTTTATTACTTATTAAAATGTGAGCTCCACAACTTGAAACGATGATTATTTTCTAAATTATTCTTTATTTAATTTGATTGATTATGCAATAAAGTTTGTTAAAAAGTATTGATTTTCTATTTTTGCACTTGTTATTAAGGGTAAATTATTTTTCAATGTATTTGTATGCCAATTGACTTTTAATCAAATGTTTTACTTGATGACGTCATAATATTTCCAGATTATTGATTATCAATATTTTAATTTTGAATGTAGCTAAATAAATTGATCAAAACAATTTGTCCATCCTAAGACTCGGCAAAAAATTCTCTACAAGATGATATTTAATTTTAAATAATTCTAATTTTTTAAAAAACATTTATCCAACAATTATGTTTCGTAATTAAAACGTTTTTAAACTTAGTATAACTAATTTTACACATGGTTTATATTTGACCGCTTTTATTCAGTAAACTTTTCATGAATTCTAAAACAATGGATATTTGGTTTCATTTTAATAAATGTTGTTAAGATGACTTGTATTCTTATTTACATCCATGCCCTATCACATGGAGGGGGGGGCACTTGGCCCGGGCCTCCACTCCAAAAAAGACCTTAAATGGGCCTCACATTTTGTAAAAAAAAATCTAAATGCCTTATTAAATATTAATTATGGAGGACTTAGAAGTCGACTTCAGTCACTTGACTAGTATTTTTAAGTTATAGAATTGAATTTTAGAGTTGTAACTCTAATAATAGAGTTGAAACCCATAAACCAAAATGAAACCAATAGCAACATTTAATTTTTGTCTGAACGCGGTTTAGCTATTTCTGGATAAAGTACAAATCGGATTCTGAATTATAAATTGACCATCTATGTTACAATAATACTGTGTAAATTTTTGTAAATCTGCAAGAACCGAAACACTTTATAATTTTAATATTTATTTTTGGCCCGGTCGGAGGTCTCATAATTTTGAAACATGTGAAAGGCCTGTTTACACGAGTAACTAAATAAAGACGTTTCAATAAATTATATTAATATCAATATAAATTACAATTAGTATTGTTCAAATAAAAAATCATAAAATTGATTTTTATCATTAATAACTGTAGCAATATTTGCACCATGTACTGTCATAATAAAATCTTTTTTTGATTCTAAATAGAGCCTGTGTGCCCCGTTCTCATTCTTAACCACCATAGCCTTTTATCATCGTTATTTGTTAAAGCTACCTTCGTTGTTAGGAAGCTATACTACAGGTAATTCTTTGTACCAACGTAATTTTGGTACTTTTGGTAACTTTTGTCCGTTCTAACAATGTGCGGTGACTTGACAAACGGTATAGGACAAAAATGGTACGGTCAAAATGCTATTACTTAACTCAATAATTATTTCAATAATTTTTTTATATTCATGTATTTTCGGAACAGTCTTTTAATAAATTCAATTTACTAAATATATTTCAGTAAATAACTCCTTTTAATCGTCAACCTATCTTCTATATCTATAAGAGACATGACTTCAATAGAGACAAAGAAGAATATATATCTCTAGGCGTTGACAGCATTTTTCAGATAGACGACGAAGTTTGGGTGGTATCTTCCACTAAATACTAGTAAACCACGCATATGCAACGATGTCGTGGCGCTTAGAGGATATGAGATTTACAAATGAGGATTCTTGAGAATCTTGTGGAAATGAATAATTACAATTTGTTTAAATAATTAACTCTAATGTAAAAATTTTAAAAAATATTCTCGATAGAATGTAATATTTCATATTCGAAAATTTTTATATTTATTTTTAATTAACTGTAAAGTTGTCGCTAAATTTTATCACATTATTTACTATTTATTTTATCCTGAATTTCTTCAGCTACACAGAAGCCATCATTCTATGTTGTTACCGGTAATATATTACTTTTGAGGAGGAGGGGACGTAGAAATAAAAATATGAAATAAGAGAACATTTTTTATTTATTTATGATTTATATTAACAAGAGAGTTAAAATTCTCCGCATTCTGTCAGTAGTGAGCTAGAAATAATATGGGAAATTTTATATAATACTTACCGAGTAACTGTTTCTGAATAACCTAATGGACAGGCTGGGGCTGATAAACAGTGTTACTGGTGCAAAATTCCTAAGGTAAACTAGGCAAATTTATAAATATATTTGAATCGATAGAAAATGTCAGTTTCATTTAAACAAATAATTACCAAAGCAAATGCATTTGTTATACAAGTGGATATTGTTGGACAGTCTGTGAGCCTACACAACTACTTTCCACTGTTCTGTTTTCATTTATAATAATACGCATCTTAATGAAGCCATCTGTCTCTAAATTGTATGAAACTCGTGTAAATCTACTAATTAGTTTGGCAGGGAAACCATTATTAATGTAAATGGTTGAATTGTCATTCATTGGAATTCTCAATAGAATTTGTGAAATTATTTTTCAATTATAACTAATTAGCTACACACACACACACACACAAATGTATATAAATAATATAGTACACGAATATATGCAAAGGAAAATACAAAAGTTTTATAGTTGATATCCAGAAGTCTAATTTGAATATTAATGAAAAGGTTTTGAAAATTTCAGCAAAAAAAATTTTAAAAATAAAGACAAAAAATAAAGACCTTCATTAATAAACATATCATACACAATCCTTAAATAAGTTGCTATTATTATTATCATCATTCACCGCGATGGAGCGCTTTTGTTTGACTGCTGGCACCGCCACAATTCATTAGCATTCAAAAGGGAATAATTTTCGTTTTATGCCTCCTTAAATATTTAGCTTAAATTTTAAAACAATTAAATAGGAATCAGCAATAACCAGAAAATCGAGCAAAATTATATTGAATGCGCAACATCCCAAAAATCCGGATTTATTTCTTATAAAATTTATCTCAACCACAAATAACAATAATTAGATTTCAAATAAACATTCCACTCAATTCAATAAATAACTCACATTTTTTAGATAATCCAAACCTCCCGAACCTGGAAACCCTGCTCCGGATGAAGTTGGTGAGACTCGACGATCCGGCATTTTCATTAAAACTCATAGCAACAGCAACCGGCAGTATTTATACAATAATAATCAAGCACCAACATAACGAAATATTAAATGAAGCTATAGCACCGCAGTCGCTGATTATAATTGAAAATCTCGAATTGATTTCACATGCATGTACAGCATTAAATCTCCCTGATGAGTGTGGCTAAATATTTTAATCAAACCACGCGCATCCCCAGTGTTATTAATTAAAACACAGAGCCGATCAAATATCAGGTTGTCAGTATATGCTTAGATTTGCTTCTATCCAGTGTATAATGCTGAATAGTGATATACATATCAATAATGATGTAACAGAACACGATTAGTAGCAACTTTATGGATGTTTTCGTGGCATGATTGCCACCAGATGCATCAGTGAGCACCTCACGCGCACAACCACATCAATACACATGCCTACACACAAACAAGCACACAAACACAGACAGAAATAAATAATCAACTCGAATGACCTTGAGAGTCAAACTAATGCTAACATTTATTGTTGTTAAAACAAAATTAAATCAATTTTTAAAATCTTAATCTTTGCGAATTTTCCGCCGATTTGTGGAACCTGAAGCTGATTGGTTGGATCTGGGAATGGCGGGGTTTGATTTAGCTGAATTATAAATCTAGCAGTAATAATTAATAATTATTTGTACATCTCAACCGTAAAACACAATTTCAGTTGACATCTTTTTACATTCCATAAGAATACCAAAACCCATTCAGAAAATCCACAAAATCGTGAATAATAAATTTTGAAACACAAAATACTAATTAACTAATTTTTATACTAATAATTTATTAGAATGTTTACCAAGTTAAACATTTTCTAATTTTACTATTTCATTCGAAAATAAATAGTAATAAATTAATCAATAAAATGATCAATAAATTAATTAATAACAAATTTAATTCATTTTGATATTTAAATAATTAGAATTAGCCATTTTAAAGAGGTGAGACAGTTAATTAAAATTTAATAAATTTTTGTATATTATTTTTTTAGATATTATTAAATTGACACCCGAGAGAAATATAAAAATATAAATATATTTAATTGACTTGTAAGTACCGAGTGAATTCTGAGTCTATTTTTTTTGTAAGGAATTGTTGCTAAAACCAAATTTTTTTATCTTTTTTTTGCCAAATTTTTATTAGATAATACTTATCCAATGTTTCCAGTTGTATTAGTTTCAAAATGGTGAAAAAATGGAAAATTTATAAAAAACGACTTTATAATTATCCCTATTCTGACTTAGGCAAAATATGAATCGCTAATAAATTAATAATTATTTGTACATCTCAACCGTAAAACAAAATTTCATTTGACATCATTTTACATCATTCCATAAGAATAATGAGGAATAATTTCAGCTAAATCAGGGGTGGATTGCAACACACGCCGAGCGTTAAAGCACCAGCCGGGGCCCCAAAAATAATTAATTTAAGTTTTCCAATATAAAAAAAATGGAAATGTGGAAAAAATGAGACCCATTATTAATAATAATAAAAACTCGAAAACGCCAAATAAAAGAAATGTATTTTGAGGAAATTATTCTCATCTTCAGTCTGCCATCATAAATCTTTGTCAAATGTTAATTCGCCAAAATTTGAATTTAAAAAAATCGCGCCAAAAATTTCAAAAAAAAATATCAAAAAAAATGTGCGAACACAAAAATTAATTATCTTGATTACATAATTAGTTTGCCATCATAATCTTTTTCAAATGTTATATACGGAAAAAATAATGATTCAATAGTTACGATTTAATGATTTAATTAAATAATCTCAATAAATTTGTTGCCGATTGAACGTTTATTTTATGGGAATTGTGATTTGATCACCAATGCCTCCTCACCATAAAATTCTTTCCAACTTATTATTTATTAAAATTTTAAAATCTTCTAAATCAATTGTGCCTTTGCTCATTTATCTATTCTCAATAATATTACTCACCTCTCAATCAGCTATGTTCCTGTATTGATTTATTGATTTTAACGATTTTGATACTATTTTAAACAAATCTGAATTGTCTAATGAGTTTGGGTTCACCATTGCTTTCATCAGGCGGAATCATAAGGTGATCAATGGTTTCCTTAGTCAGTCTTTCTACAAACGCCTTAGGATATCCATTTTGATTGAAAAGAGAAACCAGCTTATATATATATATATATATATATATATATATATATATATATATAGTGATGGCTCAAAAATCTTTATGCAAAAATCTTTATCAAAATGCCTTATGCAGATATTTCATGTCCCTCCTTTACTCTTCCCATGTATCGAAAACTTTTTTTCTTTTACTTACATGTTTATGTTTGAAAAAGTTTAAGTTTTCTAGCCTTTTGTTTAGCACAGTCAGTAATGCAATGCAATATCCAACATTAATGCTTTGGGCTATTTAACCTTTAATTGGCTGTGTCGCCAAGCTTACAAGCCGTTCTTGAGTAGGGGATGATGTTGTTCCTTTTAAAAATTATATGAATGGGTTTCATTCTAATATTAAGTTCACAGTAAAAGAAGATTTATTAGTAGAAAAAACGGCTAAGGGTTTCGAAAACGAAATATATAGAAAACCAACAGATACAGCACTATACAATACTTTGAATAGTTTTTGTGACTTTAAATATAATAGAAATATGATTAAGGGTTTGATTTTTAGATCTTGGTCATTATCTTCTACGTTTGAAAAGTCTAACAAAAGAATACAAAAGTTGATTATTTTAGCCTCACATAAAATTCTTTTCCACTATTACTGAAGTTTTTATAAAAAAAATTTTAAAATCTTTTATATCAGTTGTTAACTTTAAATTTTCTGTCACAAAATCATTAGGCAATTCAGATTTGTTTAAAATAGTATCAAAATCATTAAAATCAATAAATATGTTTAGTAATAAATCTCAAACCCCCAATAGGTTGAGTTTTTGATCTAGTGTATAAATTTACATGTAATGGATGCAATGCCACATATATTGGAGAGACTTCCGCGTCATATTCACACAGGGGTTCAGGAACACGGCGTGAGTAATATTATTGAGCATAGAAAAATGTGCAAAAAAAATCAAACAAATTCATAACATTTTTAATAAAATTTAAATAAAAAATTAAATTTTAAATCGCAAAACATCACAAACCAAATTACATCAAATACACAATTCACACTCAATTATTTAAATACATTCCAAATAGACGGAGCATTTTGAACATTAATTTTAGGATGTAAAGATTTTATCAACGACGCCTCCCAAGTTATTCTTTCCCAATAATTACTTAGATTTGCTTTTGTGATTTGTATGGAGGTAATATTCTTATTGACTCTGAAATTGGTAAGCTGACAAGTTTGATAGATGAACAAAATCGATCAAAACACATTGAACCAAAATGTAATATTGCCTTTTTCTGAGGGTTTCAGGGAATTTAGAATAAGATTCTCAAACATGTAGATAAAATTCAATTTAGGATTGGTTCAACGTTTATCAATTTTCATGTAATGTAAGTAATGCCACATACATTGGAGAGACTGCCCGTCATCTCTGTACTCGAGTTCTTGAGCAATGTCGACCGAATGGATTGACTCGCATTAGTGATGATTTTAGGAAATGTACTAGTAAGAAAATAGGTATGTCTGACTTCAAGGTAATTGCAAAAAATCTGAGTAATTATTAGGAAAGAATAACTTGATACAATCTATAAATCCTATAATTAATGTTAAAAAGTTAAGTCTACATTTATTTTGAATGTATTTAAGTAATTGAATGTAAATTGTGTATATGAGGTTTCGGATGTTTTGGAAAATTATTTTTAAATATAAACTTTTATTTTGCAATTTTAAATTTAATTAATTTTTTAAAATATTAAAATCTAATTTTTATTTTTTATAAAAATTAAAATTAAATTTTGTAATACGAGTTGAATACGATTATTAATGATTAATTTGCTTAGATTTTCCTATTTTCGTTAATATTTTGTTAATGTGATTTCTAGCCTGAAGAAGACCGATATACGGTCGAAATATATAGTGAAATATTATTTTATAGAGTTTTATACAGTTGACTTTATTTGATTAACAAAAATAATAATAAATACTGATAATAATAAAAATAATAATAAATAATAATAATAATAATAATAATAATAATAATAATAATAATAATAATAATAATAATAATAATATAATAATAATAATAATAATAATAATAATAATAATAATAATAATAATGATAATAATAATAATAATAATAATAATAATAATAATAATAATAATAAATAATAATAATAAATAATAATAATAAATAATAATAATAAATAATAATAATAATAATAAATAATAATAATAATAATAATGATAATAATAATTATGATAATAATAATAATAATAATAATAATAATAATAAATAATAATAATAGTAATAATGATAGTAATAATAATAATAATAATAATAATAATAATAATAATAAATAATAATAATAATAATAATAATAATAAATAATAATAATTATAATAATAATATATAATAATAATAATAATAATAATAATAATAATAATAAATAATAATAATTATAATAATAATATATAATAATAATAATAATAATAATAATAATAATAACCTGATTTCAGTTTCTGTGTTGCCCCAGCAACTAGTCGATTGACGAAATAATCGGAAACATAATGAATACCAACGAAAGCAACAATAAGTCCTGCATTAAATAAATACCGATATAGTTCTGGCAACATTTTAAAGATAGGGTAAACATAAAAATTCTTCATCCTTATATGGTATTCGATCCTGGATTAATTATACATATCAAAATTATACAATTTTTTTAAAAAAAATAAAAATTCGTTGTTAATTAATAATTTTTGGCTAATTCACCCAACTATTGACTTTTTTGAAATCCCACCGAAAATTAGAACCGTCAAAATTTATTCTTTTTCTCAAAATATCTTCATTCGAATATATTTTTAATTTTGAAAGTTCGATGCATTAAACGAGTAAATATTTTGCACAAGTTATTTACAATAACTTATTGACGACCCCTGAATTGTACTTATTAACCCTCGAGAATTTCATATAACACTTTTAAATATTATATAAAATTTATCGCCATCTGAAATATTGATGAGTGAAACTTTTATAAAAAGGAGCGATAATTTTGTAAATATGATACAATAAACTGATTTCTACCCAGAACGTTTATGCTCAAAACTTAATAAAAAGATGAAAAATCGATAAAATGTTTAAAAGGGGGAATTTTTTATCCATCTAAAGTGTAAGCGCTTTTTCAATGTGGGTTTTGGTATATACACATTTTCATAGTTAAGTCCTATTGATATTATCAAATCAATGTCAATTAGGAACTTATTAAATGCCATTTTAGTGTAACTAGAAAAATAACTAGCAATTGGCCTATAAATTGTACCAAAATTTCATTTAAATTATCTACTGATGCTTCCACAGCATTAACTATCCTAAACCAGAGAAAATACTTTTCCTTTAAAATTTAGTTAGCTTATAAAAATTATTACAGAATAGATAACTGTTATTTTCTTTTGATTTTGGTTAATTTTTTGGCAGTTCCGAATTTGCGACCGCCATTACAAGTTCTGCCAGATCACTTAAAGAATTTTTAAACAGATTTTGTTTCAGCAAATCTGTTTCAGCGTTAGACAGTTTGTGATATAGGCAAGGACAAAAGAAAGCCGTTTTATAACCTATTTCTGGTCTAGTATTATTATTAATTCCAAACCACTCAAAATTGATTTTAATAAAAATGAATTTTGTTGTTAAATTCTTTAAAATGGATAAATACAAACGTGCATAAAATATTAAAAATATGGTTTTGCTTTTTCAGTTTTCTTTCAATATCCTAACACAAACATCAAATTGGAAGTTGAGTATTAAAATATATATTGTTTCTTATTTTTTCAGGGTTAAGATATTATTTTGCTGGAAAGTTACCGCCCTGTGGAGCAGCCTATAGCTAACACTAGGACTGACACGAATCCAGCAATCTCCTGCAAATGCTTCAATAATGGATATTAAAATATGACTATTCTTTCATAATTTCCCTGAAACACCTCATTCACTTTAATAATATGCAATCAATGTTCTTTCTTTAAACGTTCTAATTTTACCGTAAATCGAGATCCACCTACTGTTATCAAAGCTCGCAAGTCCTCTAGGTTATACAATAACAGTTTCTGTTTGAAGTCAAAATTATAAGCATTGAAGCACGTATTAGAGCGTATATATAATATTAGTCGACTCAACGAATCAAATAGCAGGATAACTAGCATAAAAGTCCTCAAATTGTCAAAATAATTTCCGTTACTTTTACATTATTTCCCCCATCCTAATTTAATGATTAAAATATAATTGAATTTTAAATAATACAATCAATCAATCAATCAATCAATCAATATATATATATATATTTTTTTTTTTTTTTTTTTTTTATATATATATATATATAATTATTAATTAAAAAATGTCTTTAGTTGTTTAAATTTAATTCCAATTTTTCATTCCGCGTTTAATTCTCCTTTGAAATAACCATGACAGAGCAACGAATTTCAACTCAATAAAGACGTAAGCGTTGATTTTAAACTATTTACTTATGTTGTAAAATGTTTTATTGAGTTCAATAAAATTTAAATTGCACGAATTTGTTTGAATGAGTAAGGAATGCCAAATTTGGGGGGGGGAATAATGCAAAAGTACCTAATTTCCAGTTTCGTTTGACCTGGGTCATTTGCTGTTTTTGGATTTTATTTCGCAATTCATGCTGGATAATTATTTAGAAAATTCTCTGTTGATTCTTGATTTTAAATTGAAAATTACGCTTCAAACTTTCCAAATATTCAAATAAAACCAGTGAAAAATTGAGCTTAATATTCAAATGTTAATAAAAATATTCATCAAAGCCGAAGATGGTGAATTGCATTAAATATGAATTTCGAGGATATAATTATTATTAAAACTATTAGAGGAAATCATTATTTTCACTAAATTATTGCTATAAAATATAATAAATAAAATTCTAGTTTAAAAAAACACCCCAAAATAGCATAAACAACTAAATTTAATAAATTTAACGATTAAAAATATTTAAATTATCTCAAATGACATTTAATAATGCTTTATCAACCATATTCAAGATGTCGGGCAAAAAATCAATAAATCGAAAATTCTACTTACAAAGTTACATATCCAATTATTAGAATTAGAATTAGATATAAACTCAGTTTTGTAGTTCTCGTCTTTGGTTTGTTGATTATTGCTTCGCTCGTAATGGCAACTACATTGAATAAATGCTGTAATTAGATATTTATTAAATATTGATTAGATTTATAAATTACAGCAGCATTATTCCACCATTTTGGAATCAATTTATCAACACTCTTCGGATATACCAATTCTCGATTATAGAAATACAATCCCCAAAAAGTTAAGGTCACAAACTAAAAATATTTCATTCAATCAATTGTTAAATATTAATTTAATTAATTCTAGAAAAACAATTTACCCATCCTAGAGCCATTGTAACTGATAAAACCGACGAGCGAACGGACTGAATGCATTTATTGTGTAGAAAAACAGCAAAAATGCTGAGACCAAAATACAGAGTAAGAATATACTTAATTCAACATTTCATAAATAAGTTAATAAAAACTTAAAACCAAAATTACCAAATTTATAATAGTCAAATATTTGGTGTTAATGACTCGTTGAAAATAGGAGAGTTTCCGTTTGTCAAATGATAAATATTCAATAGAATAATAACAAACGTAAAAAAACAATGAAAATAATATTATTTCCATTAAACTAAGCAAGTAGGACTTCATGATAATTCAATCGTGTAAAAATTCAATAAATGCAAAATAAATTTCAATGGTTACCATGCATACAAAATTTCATAACTAGGTCAGATTGAATTAATATATATTATATAGTACAATTAGATTTTATTTTGAAAAGAATTGAATTCTTTACTATGTAATTAGGCTATATCAATTTTTATAAAAAACTAAAAGATTTAAAAAGTTTTTAGCTATCAATTAAAATGTATCATTCTATAAAAAATTGTACTATATATAAATTTTATATTTTTGTTATTATCTTGGTATTTTATTCATAATAAATATAAATTTTTTTTTGAAAATTCTCAATTAAGAAGTGCTTCCAAAACTATTACTATAGGCAATTCCAGGAAGACTGTTGTCTCGTGCGCCCTGAGGTTAAACCACGGTGACTTTACGTCACACATTGTGAATTGTGCCACATTTCAATCATTGTTTTCTTTACGCGATGTTTTTTAAAAAATATTTTTACAAAATTTTAACTACACTGAGTTTTATATAATATTTTATTTACCAGTACAGATCCTCCATACCACATTTACTCTAAAAAAATCTGGTTACCGTAGGTTCTACACAATTTTTAAAGGAAACTAATTTTATCCCAGAAATTTTTTTATTACAAATTAATTTCTTCATATACTTTTGGCTCCCCACTTAGGTCGGTGCCATAAGCAAATGAAACTCGTGATTGCTGGTTTACCCATGTCGATATAGGTTAAACCGCTTCCTTATTATAATAACTTTGTCACTGGTAGCCATGTCTACGGAAACAGTAAAAGCAATTTCTCACCTAAGTATTGGTCAAATTTGACAAAAAGTAGATTACATTTTTAATGTGGGACATTAGTTGTCATGTCAATAATATCTCGTACAATATATTCTATCTCATTTCTGAATTAAATACAGTTTAACAAGATTTCAATCTTCGAAGTAGCGAATCTATTTGTTTTTCGTTTTACAGAACTTAAATCAAATATCTGTCTTGTAATTGGTTTTTGAGTCTTAAAACAATCGAAAAACCAACCTTACTCATAAGTCGCTTGCAAACTTCCATAAAACATAGAATATTACACTTTACACAAAGCAATTATTACACTTTCACTTTCAATTAGCAGTCATTTGGTAATATCATTTGCCTAGTTTTCGGCTTCCTTTGTGCTTCGACCACCGTACTTTCATATTATGAAATCCAGCATGCAGCAAGCCAGTTTTGATAAAAATTCCAAAAATCCCTCTGTTTGGTTTCTAGTAACTGGTTAGGGATATTATCTTCAAATTGTTGATATTTAGTCATTGCACTTTTTTACTAAAAAATTAAAATATTGATTTCTAAGTATAAAAATGTGCAAAAAGTGTAATTTTTATGATTTGTTTTATCGCATTGAAATGCGAGAGTGGAGATTTCTGAATTTTTTTGGTCAAAATATAGTAATTGCCAAGATGCGCATTCTTTTCTGTATTTCTTAGTGAATACGATTAAAATCATTTATCCAACTATATCAGTTATAGTTGACGCTCAAAAGTTGTGAGATTTGTAATTTCGATGTAACTTTTCGTGTTTATGCGTGTTACGTGATATATATGTGTATATTGATTTTAAATGTAACTTTTGAAAAATACCTAAATATAAATGCAAAATATGTAAATAAATTTGTATTATACATTACATAAAAGTTTTAAAAAATCAATATATATATTATATATATATATATATATATACAAAACCTGGTTGATATTTTTTACCCAAAAGCAGTGCAAAGGATTATGCTCTCTACAAAAACTGTTAACATGTTTGTATATTTTATTTTTTATGATGTTTGATTTGAATGAATTTTTACAAATGTATAATTTTCTTTAAAAACATTGGTTAAGATATTTAAATTATCTTGTGTTTAAATAATTGATAATTAGATTCTTTTTACGAAATAAATCTTGATGGAATTTAATTCGTTTAAAAATGAGTTAGATATAACTATTACAAAAGTCTTCAGATGTATAATATCGATTTATCTTCACTGAAGAACAAGTCACTGGTGATAAAGTTTCTATGTTTAATCTCGATTTGTCACTTCTAAGAATGCATTATCGATTTTTGAATAACTCTAAAACAACAAATTTGTCGAATAATAAACATAGGAAACTATATTTTAGATAATAAAATCATTTAGAAAATTATTCAAATGTTAAGCTATCTTACCTATATTTTGAATAGTTACATCATAAATTTTTAAAACTATTTTTTAAAATTCTTATTAAATATAAAATCTTACAATAAATTATAAAAAATAAATTAAAAGGTATTTATTGCAGTAAAAAATTACAAAAAATAAAGCAAATTAACGTTTACGTCAGTGCAATTAGCCGACCCTTAATTTATGTCCTAAAAACGCTTATCAAGCGATGGTATATTAATTAATGTGAATAGATTGAATTGTGCATTTTTGAATTTTGTTTGAATTATATCTCATATTACATGATTATTATTATCTATTAGTTTCGAATATCATTGATATAATTATATACTGAATTTCGAATTCAGTCATAAAATAAAATTTTGCCACTGAATGTTTTGATTGTATAAGAAGTTGATAATGAATGCTGAAGTAAATATAAATTATAAATAGATCAGTTTTATATTTCTAATAATTTGGACTTAACTAGAGGAAAATTTATTACTTCCTCATTTAACTGCAGTAGGTTATATTTATGATTTATTATTATTAATAACATACAATATATGGGATAATTAATATAAATGTTAAAATTATTTCATGGTGATCTAATTTTCAAATCCAGCGCGATCAGCAAATGAATATTTCCATCAGTTTGATCTAACTAAAATTCATTGAACGGAAACCTCAAAAAATTATATTAAGATTAAAATCTCATAAAATTTTTGCGACTGACATTAAAATGATGATATTTTAGGTCAATTTTGCATCAAATTATAACGCTTTCAATCTGAAATTTTTACTTGGAACAAAATGATTTATTAATAAAAAAATATATGATTATTCTTACTTGCAATAAATTATAACTTGGACTGGGGTGATAATAATAACTGTAATATGTATGATGTATGTATGTTTGTATTGCTCATAACTTATTGCCTTTATTGCATAACTGCTTTATCTCGTCATGTGACAGAGCCTTAGCACTTTTATATTATGTGGCTTGATTATATTACTGTTGTCATATGTCTCTGGAATTGCCCATCTTCTTCGTTGGCAAATTTTGATTGCTTAATTGGTTATACAGAGCAGACTGGGTTTTTTATAATTCTACCGAAACTCTTTTTGACTTTCTTTCAAATTTCCATGACACCAACACTAAATATCTTTAGCAGTCGAATAAATGAATTCATCTGAATTGCTGTTTATCCTTGCGTGAAGGATATATTATTGTAACACTTTTATGTCATAATATTTATTGATATTACAAAAGTTAATTAAATCAATTCTGATTGAGAAGTATCTATAATACACATGAAGCAAACAAATATTTATTCAATAATTTGATTTTCCAATCATAATAGGATTTACGTTTAGCACGTTGACTGCGTCTGGCACCTATGCCTGATGGAGCGGTTCTTAGCCCTGTGTGCTCGCACTCACACAACCCAAAAACGCTAAAAACATTTTGTAACATTAATCATAAATAATTTTGATATACTTTAAAAACAGCAGATTAATTAAAAACAACCAGCGCCACTCCAGGTAAAAGTGTTATATATTTGTGACGAGGCGAATGTGTTAACTCCAACGATATAATATATGAATAACGATATAATACTTATTATAAAAATTCCTCGAATCTCACGTTTTTTAGGTCGATTCAAGGTCAACTCCGAAGTTCTTTTACTGTGATACTTTCCATAAAATTTTATTTAAAATATTTCAGTTTTTCATTAATAAATGATCACATAATATTTTTTGGTGCTTATAACTTTTGATACTTGAAATTAGATCTTTCTTTTGTTCTTTTTGTTCCTGATTCTTCATTTGCTTCGGAAAAACACTTTGTAAATGCTGAGCAATGGTGCAAGAGCACTCATTTTCATAAAACTCACGACATTTCTCCACTCATGTTTCCAGCCGTTATAATCGTTAGTAGTAGTGTATAAATGGAACTTGTAAATACACGCGCACTCCGACAAACAAGCAATTAAATACATACACAGTTTATTAGTTATGTTTAATGCTCGGAAGAGTTTAGTCCTTGGAAAATAACTTTTTTTGGTTTTCAAATTACATAAATTATGAGCCGCTGCCGTATAATTATTTTGTTCCAAGTAGTGGTCATGATTCATAACTTTATAATCTTCATCGTTGAATTCTTTTTTACAATAATAACAAGTCTTCTCATTATTAAAAGATAACGCCAATAAACAAATTTTCGTACGATATATTTCGACAGCATAACTGTCATCTTCAGGTACACAAAACCAACTAAAAATATTATGAATTAACATTTAATTTAAACAAATTATTTTTTATTAATTTAATTTTGTAATAAATAAATATTTAAAAAATATATTCAAATAACTTTTAATTAATTTAAAATTTTATTTATATAAATATTATAATTTTTATTTATATTATAATTTTTAAAAATTAATGTAATTTAAAAATTCAATTATTTTAATAATATTACAATCTTCTCATTATATTCTTCTTGTTTTGTTGAAGAAATATTTATTATGAATTCTGTTTTTAATATTTCTTTATATTCTGAATTCTCAAAGTTTCAATTGTCCTGTAAATTCAGAAACAGCATCATCTCCGAAATATTCTATATATCTAGATTTTATTAGTTTTGGATAATTGCTTTTTATGTATATACCTAAACAAAACCCTAAATGTTTTACAATACCATCTTCCTTTTTATTCAAAGACTCGAAATCCCATAACATATAAATGGTACTTAATTTTTATAGTGGAATTCATTAAAAGATTTATATTCGTCATGATGAAACAACGCAACTCCTTCATGTCCAATACACCTTGGCTGATAATTTTTTTCATTAAATTCTTTGAACAAAACGAATATAAAAAAATTCAAGCATGGGAATATATTTTTTGATTTGCTACTTTTTAAAAACACCGCAATATTTTTGCACAAGACATAATGATTTTTATATAATAATAAATTACAACCAGTGCAATCGAAATGAGATGTTTATATCATCCCAAGTTTTTTATTATCGTCAATACTAAAAACATTTATTTTTATTTCTGGGTTTTGTTTACATAATTATTTTATTCTATCTAGATTTATTGGGAAATTTATACCCTTTAAATTTAGTTCATGTTCGAACTATTTATATTTCCAAACACGATAAGGATGTTCTGTTGTTGGCACAGGATGTAAATATGCTAAAATACAATAAAGAAAATATCTATTACCTTTATTTTTTGATATTTAAAAAAAAGTTTAATTTAAATGGTAGAGTTATAAATGTACCTCGAGAAAGGAGTTTGTATTGCTTAATATTTAAAGAAATTTGTTTTATTTCCTTGTATACCCAACCACTCCCTTCTAATTCTTGTTCGAAAATTTTGGTATTCAACCAATAACGTTGAGATTTAATTTCTTGTCGGATATTTTCTTTGTTAACAATAAAAGAAACTGGAGTATGTGGGCATTCAAGGAAATAAAACAAATTTCTTTAAATACTAACCAATACAAATCCCTTTTGGAGGCATATTTATTACTTTCCCATTTAATGAGATTTTGTCGGTTGAAGGCTCAGATGAATTTCTTAGATATTAAAGACATTGGAAAAGAATCTCTTTCTTTACAAAAGAAAATCAAAGGGTATACAATACCTTCAACCAAATATATCGGATTTGATGAAGCAATAAGTTGTCTTGCAAGAAATCATCAAAAGAGTGTCAGATTGGAAGCTTCAAAGCGAAAAACATAATATCACATTCAATCATTACAAAAGAAAAGGTTGAATAATTATGATGATAAACGTTTTATCCGTTCTGATGGAAAAACAACACTTCCATATATAGTAATGATAAAATCAAATATATAAAAAGATTAGATTAACTAAATCAAAATATGGAACTGTTGTTACAGTCTGCAACTTATAGGTATTGAAATTGGTAATGTTGTACTTAGAAATAAATAGGTTTTTTTATTTTACTCAATAAAAAAAACCCTTCAATCAAAAAAAGTATTTTAACAACCGAAATCCCTCCCAACTCCAGGAACACACCCAACCCAGGAAACAATCTAAGCAAACTGATCAAAACGTATTTTAGCAAGACAAATTTTCACTCTGGCAGAGAAGTTATTTTCCAAGCACTAAACTCTTCCGAGCACTAAATACCTGTTTTAGAGCATTTTACTATGTGTATGTATTTAATTGCTTGTTTGTCAGTGTGCGCGTGTATGTGTGCCTTGCGAACTGGCTTACAAGTTCCATTTATACACTACTGTTGGGTTTTTGTCGGTGAATTTAAATAGGAATTATTGTCGATCTGACTCCAAGCGTGCTTTAAACAACCGTAACAAACTCCAAACGATATAAACTTTATTGATTAATACATTTTATCTCCACTTTAAAATGACACAACGAATTATCAATCAATCACACTTAGTGCTTATTGCGACCCTTCGGGAAGAATAGCACTTTTCGGATCAATTGGCTTTACAATCACCTGACTACTGCGGTGGGTTTCTGAGATCGGTAAATCTGATTTAGCTGCTTCGCTTTGCTTTGACCTTGCTTAATTTCTGTTTCAAATTTCTCTTTAATTCCTTTTGTTTTTCTTTGTCTTCTGTAATTCTTTGTCTCCTGCAAATTTCTTGTCTCTCGCAATTTTGTCTTTCGTAGTTTTTGTCTTTCGCAAGTTTTTTCTTAATTTTTTGTGTGTTTCAATTTCAATTGCGCTTCCTTTTTATACTCCATCATTTAATAACACTTACTGATGTCGAATTGAATTTCTGATATCTTTTAACGCTAATTCCAGATAACTAATTTTTTGGAGATGCCCTTTTCCGGATTTTCAAACAATATTTCTTCCCTTATCTCGAAAGGGCTTTCGAGATAATGTGCGAATTTTGCCTTTGTTTTTGTTTTCCAAAATTTGCACTTGTTAATTATAAATGACCTTTGATTTAATTGTCTGTTTTTATTGATTTTCTCTTCCTTTCTCGTTGTTCAACATTTCTTTTTCTTTCTCTTTTTATTAAGCTCCAGAACCACATCTTACTCACTTCTCATTGTTTCCCCAATCATTTTACATGTTTATTAATTATTTTACTCTATTATTTAGGTATCCTCAACACTAGTATTAGTTATAAATTTCGTATTTCTATTAATAATTTTTCTTTTCAATTTCAATCCAGGATCACTTAAACGGTTTATAGTGTAGAAAACCCTTTTGTTCTTTTCAATAATTTTTAAAATTTGTTTTATTTATAAATTATATTTTAGTATATTTATGGTCTCCTAATATATATGTTTCAATTCTATAAATTAGCGTTCTCCACCGATATTATTTGCCTCCATCTTTGCGAGTCATGTTCCAAGGAAACGGTTGTCTGTTCAACACCAAGTCAAATTTATTTACCCGCAAAAATCTCCTTAGCTGTTGAAAGGTTTACCATAACCAATCAGAAGTTTTTTCCCGCAACTTTAAACGCTGAAAACTTTACCCAATTCGTTCTGGCTCGCGTATTTCTCAAGCAATTCTTTATTTGCAATTGTAACGTTCAAAAATCCCGCGTGTTTTCCGCATTGGTGAAACTCGAACCGAAACTGCGATTCATTTTTCAAAACTTAGATCTGCTCGAGTTGTCGGAGAATCTCCTCCATTGCGATGCAGCATAAACTAGATCATCGATCGCTATAAATGGAGGAGAAATGATCCTAATTTTGATCCTATTATCCCAAAATGTGTGTTTCCGTATTATTTTGCAAACCGATTTCTGACGTATTTAAATAATGAAGAAATCATTTGTGAAATTCTGACGATTCTCGAGTTTAATGTAAAAGTGAAAATTTTATCAAATATAAAACTGGTCTGTTTGGAACACCAAGCATCATGGAAGGCTCCAATGTAAATATCGTGATATAATGAGTCGTCAGGGACTGAATTTATGAATTCAGAAATCTTCATCAATCAAATGAAATCCTCGAAAACCGTTTCCATTAAATATCTCAAAGGCATCGGTCATTACAAATGCATGATTAACAATTCACTCGGCGAGGTAACAGCCACTGTGCGAATATATTGGCCGAAGTTCATCAAGAAAATTGTATATGGTGGAGAGTTTGAATCCAACATTTCTGACATAACGTAGTCGAATGGTGAAATAAGAACTTGCAGGGTTGTGTTTGTTCAAACTAATTTTAGTATTTTGGAAATAATTGGGACCATCATTAGCAGGGTGTTGTTTACATGTTTACTGGTCATTCTCGTCCATCGGTTCACAATGCTCATGTAATCTTATAGTTATGAGCATGCAATATGTCCAAACCATTACACCAATGACTTGCCTTGGGTGAGATGTACCAGTTCCAATCTCTCGTTGTTCCTGACTGACAATTCATCCCAACACTTTTCAAGTTTGAGATTTAATAAAAAATATACAGAAAACTGTATTAAAGATCCCATAAATCGTTCTGTGTAATTTTATGTATTTGTTGACCAGAAATGGATGTTGTGTACAGATTTTTATGCATACAAAATTATTTTTCAATTTTTTTTCAATTATTTTTTTTTGCACCTTCATCTTTAAATATTTGTCCTATTTTTTCGGCAACTCGAAATTAATTAATTAATAATTATTTATTAATTATTATTATTATTATTATAAATAAAAGAACATCATTTTTTAAAATATATTTTTGCAATATATTTTTACAGCTTGGATGTTATGAGGAGCTAAATAATTTCTATAAAAGCAATTTTACTCAAATTTACACTTGTAACATTTTTCTGATATTTACGAGTCGGAGGACTTATTTTACCATTTTACACCAATCATTTATATAGTTATATATAATGTTAACTTACGAAGAAGAAATTAAATTTAAAATTTCGTTTCTTGATTTACTGATGGAAAAGAAAGAAAGTTACAAGTGGGAATTCAATGGGATTCTTTCATACATGTTTGGTGACAATATACACGGTGAAGTTCTACTAATTGAGAAACGAAAAGAAATAGTAAATAATTTCCATAAGCAGCGGTGATATGTTGATATAGGATAACACTTACAAAGCAGTTCAGATCGAGCTATTTTGATAAATGTTTGAAGTAGCTCAAAAAGACCTCTTTGTATACATTTTGCCAAAAATCAAAAGATAAAAATGGGCAAATTAAAGTGCCACTTCAATATTATAATAGTGTTTCCATTTTAGATAATAACTACTAATAAAACTGAAACTTTTCAAATAACAACACGATGAAACAGATATTTCATCAGTATTATATATTACTTTAATTAATAAAATCTGCATAATTTGTTTAAATATTCTACTATATTTATAGTTTGTACTATTCTGCATGATGATGGCATAAAATCTGCCGAAGTATATAGTAAAACACGTGTTTGAATCGCCCCTTCTGGTAATTAAATCATTGTCAGGTTTATTAAATTATTTAAACTATATTTGTTTATACAATTTCGTAAAATATGGAATTTAGCCATGCAATTCAATAATAATCACAAGTAGTTATCTGAAATACAAAATAAATAGATGCAAAATACCAATTAATGTAAAAGATATACAAAATTACTCAAGTCGGTTACAGTTAGGATTTAAATGAAATTCTATATTAGCATTTAATTTATTGAAACAAATGTAAGCTTGAATCATACTTGTTTCTTCAATTAGGACTTCTGCAGTAAAATTTTCTCTGTATTTTTTATCGGAAAAGTAGTATTATGACTTAATAATCTCAAATATTAAGCATTTGTTATTGAAATCATTAAATTGGTTGAACACTGATTGGTTCAAATTTATTTGTATGTTTTCACTCAGTTATTGATTCAGTTTATTATAAATAGATTCACATGGCATATTTATTTTTATATGTTTCAATATTAACTATTTTATTTAAGTATTGTTGCTGGAAATTTATCATGAACGATTCTAGAGTTACTCTCGTATAGACTTCAAGGTCGTACGGGAATCGATTTATTTGAAATAATTTCCCAGAATTGGCATAGTATTAATGAAGATATTCCAATGATGGAAAACCCATATCAATACTCATATCGTTGCGTAGCTTTCAAAGATTAACAAAAATCCTACACTATATGGGTTCTACGAAAATAATTTAAAAACTTTAATTTCGACAGCATTCAAAAAATGTTTTATGTTTTGTTTTGACTTTTAAATAGTATTATTAATAATAAGACATGAAAAATAATAATAATAATAAAACAATATAAGTAATAATAATATTATAAAAAACAAATGAAAAATTATTATTGTCTACCATTTGTAAATTAATTTAAAATCAAAACAAAGCAATAAAATCATTTATTTGAATGAAAGTTACACCAAGATTTTCAAAATCTTTATAACTACATATATACATATTTGTTTAAAAACATTCATCGAAAATTGTTTAATTATACTTCAAACATACACTTAAAGCTTATAATAAAAAACAACGATAATAATAATATTATTGAAAATTACAAAACAATAAAAACACAAAACAAACTTAAAAGAGATTAAAAAGAGATTAAAAGAGAATAATGGAAGACAGATAATAAAGGTGAAATTTAAGAATAGGTATTTAGAAGACGATGAATTTTTAATAGATTGTGGTTTTATACCTGGAAATAAAAATAAATTGCAGGTTGCGAGCATGATTAGGGAAGAAGTAGTGGAAAAAAGTGATTCGCAAGAACTAATAGGAGACTTAAGAGATGCTTTAAGTGAGTGGGATGAAGTTAAAATTACGGAGAAATTAAAATTAATTGATAAAATAGAACTACAGGAAAATGCTAAACTAGAAATAGTAAACATAATACAACCATATTTATATGATAAATCGAGGTATGGAGAAAAATTGAAATGTTTGATGCGAAGATTTGGTAGAGAATTAAGAGAAACTAGAATGGAATTAAAACCATTTATTATAGCAATAGATTATGAAGATTGGGGAAAAACAGAGTATATAGAGGAACATTGGTGTACAAAGGTTCAGAAGTTACGAAAAAGAGCTGTAAACCAAATAGGAAAAGATGGAATTATTGTATTGATGTTCAAAGATGAAGAATTAGATGATGATGAATATTTATATGATTGTGGATTTAAGCCACAGGAATTAGACGAAAACGGATACCTAGATGCTGATGGAAGGGCAGGGTATTTGGTAAATTGTGTAGTAGCAATAAAGGAACAGAAAGTAGATTCAGTGGATAACTCGGAGAATTCAAATACAGATATAGAGGAAGATAACGTGAAAACAAAAGTAGATGAAATTTTCAGTAATAAGGAAGAAAATGAATTGAATAATAAAATTCAGGTGGAACACCTTGAAAAACAAGAAATTTTTGAGGCACCACGAGGTGAAATAAATAGTGAAATAATCGTTAGGAAACCTAGAACTTTATATGAGATAAAGCGGAGTTTAGTGAAAATTGAACAGGAAGTTGATGAAACAAAAATAATCTTAATGGGCTTGATTAAATCAGTATATCCGACGTTTGAAATAAAAATGGATGTCGAGTATGAGTTAGGAAATATAGTAACTGAAATGAAAAACAGACTTCCAGGTGTTGTGCAAAGATTTGGAGAAAACGATAACTTTTGTGATAAGAAACTAATTGAAAATTTGATTAAAAATGGAATTGACAAAGAAGTAATGTTAACTAGTTTAACATATATGGTCTTAGAAATTGGAGCTCATGTGATAGCAGAAACGGATAATTTGGAAAATTTGATAGATGTAGCAGCACGAATCTCAAATGAATATTTTATGAAGTGGGTCAAAAATAATGGAGGTTGGAAGAAGTTGAATAATGATCTTACAGTAAATGAAAGTGATGAAAAAAATTACCATACAAACCGTTAAATGGAAAGGATAGCCCGAAGCTAAGAAAAAAGATGATATTCCCATGGGTAATAGTTATGCTCTTTATTTTTTGTACAATAACTACACAAGCTACAGGTATGACAGCTTACGATTGTTCCCAAACAGAAATGGGAAAAATTTATTCGGTTGTGGACATGGCAGAATGTTCGGATGCATACCCAAAGAAATTGAAAGTAGAAAATGATGTAAAATATTATGTGTATCAAGAATCTGATTTACGGCGAGCCAAAGTTAGAGAATGTATTGCGAAGCGAACTACTTTTGTATTTTTCTGTGGTAAATGGAGCCACACATCATTGATAAAAATGCACGCTATTCCACGAACAGTAGAGGTAATGCCAGAAAACTGCTTAGCTGCGTTTCAAACAGAGGAGTTAAAAATTAATCCGGAAATTAAATTAAAAGCAAAAGTAAATCACAGAATAAGAGAGACAGTTGTTGTAAAGGGAGTAATACAACAAGATGGAACGTGCGAAGGAGAACCATATAATGTAAATGAAAAAATTATTAAACAATCAGTGGTGATTGAAGAATATTTGACAGAATTAAGAGAATTTGAAGGAGTTTTTGATGATAAAACAGGAAAACTTCAAACGCATCCGTTTTGTAATATGAGACAAAGTAATTGCCAAACAGGAGAATCCATTTTAGTATTTGATGTTAAAACTGATGTATGTAATTTAGCACATTTGAAAACTATGACTTTCAAAGAGTTAAGTGGAGAACAATTTAGAGAAAGCCCCGATAATTTCAATATAAATTATAAATCGAATAACACAATTAGGTCAACTCCAGTATGGACGAGGAAAACCACACCAGTATTAATGTCGACATTACCAACAGATGGTATGCATTTTATAAAAAAGGAGGCTACCAATAAATGCGGGCAAATGGTTTATGCAACAAATTACAGAGGTGTTTACGTATCAAAAATGATGGTGCATGAGGCGAAAACTAAAATACACACAAATGATATTAAACTCACTCACTACTTTAACAATAAAATTGATTATTTGTACCATTTTAGTCAAAACATAATGGAGAATATATATCGGGAAATGATTTTAAATGATTGCAAATTGAATAAAGAGATACTTAGAAACAGGATGGCAATGGCCATTACAAATCCAAACTTAGTAGCACCTATGCTAATATCAGAAAACGGTGTATTTGCCAGAATCTTCGGAGAGGCCCTATATAGCTATAAATGTAAAGCAGTTACAGTGAAAATTATGAAATACGAAAAATGTACAAATGAATTGCCGGTGAGTATAAACGGAAAAATGCGATTTATGGAACCCATAACAAGAATATTACTGGACGAGCAAACTAAGCCAAAAATTCTTCAATGTAATAGATTACTTGCTCCGTTGTATCGCTTAGCACAGGATTCATGGATAGCATTACCAGATTACCGAGGAGTGAGAACTCCGGATAAATTAGAATTAACAAATCTAGAATATCTAGTAAATTTCACATCCCTAAATAAAATGGCACAAATGGGTTTCTATGCAAGCGAGGATATCGAAGAAGCTCAAAGAAACTTGTTATTTCCGTCAAAAAAGGAACGTGTAATCTCAGAAATGATTGATACAATTTTGCCTAACGGGGAAGGTAAAGTCAATTATGAATATCTTCTAACACCAGATCACTTTAGAAAGGCAACATTTAAAACGATGAAAAAGATCTGGGGGAAATTCATGTTTTTAGGACAAGCATGCGCAGGCTTAATTGGATTCTATGTTGTAATCATAACAATAAAGGTAATAATGTCACAAATATTATCGGCTCATAGAATATACGTAATATCCGGATGGTCATGGAAAATAATTATTGGTTGTTTTCCATTTTTAGCGAGATTTTTCATTACTCATCATCAATATAGAGAAATGGCAAGTGTGAGAGCACAACTGAAAACCGATCAAAAAAGTGAAGTGTCTCTATGTGCAGCAAGTGATCACAATAATGATAATAATGATGACATCAATGATGATAAAAAGGAGCAAAGATATTTTCAAAAAGGAATTATGAAGAGTGAAAAAAGCCAGAGCTACAATTTTTATTAGAACTTATGCCAAAACTTAGCGGAATTGAAACACTTTCAAAGTGGTATACACCAACATTTTCGCCAACGGCACCAAAGTATCCAACTGAAAAATTAAAAGAAATGAAACCGGTAGAACATATTAAATTTGAATTAGATAACATTGAACCCACGAGCGCAGAAATTGAACGGAGAAACATGCTCGGATTACCGTGTAGTTATGCAATGATGACGTTAGGAAATAAAGGCAAACAGCCTCGAATAAACATTTTGTTCAATGGAAGAAAGGTGGAAGCTTTGTTAGATTCAGGTTCCAGTAATACTATAGTATCAGATGATTTGTTGACAATTGAAGAGAAATCGAAGATGAAACCAACAAGTAAAGTAATAAGGTCAATGTCGCACAATGTTTTAAGTATAATTGGGAAATTAAAAGCTGAATTAATTATTGGTGATCACGAATTAGTGCATTATGTGTCAGTGATGAGAAATAGTCCTGTCGGATGTTTAATTGGTATGGATGTAATGGAACAACTACAGGGAATTTCTCTTGATCTAAAAACTGGGAGATTAATGAAAGGACAGACAGACGAAAAAGGACATAAGGTGAGAGAGGTGTTTTTAAATCAGACGCTAGAATTGCCAGCAAGAAGTGAGGTAATATATTATGCAGATGTGTTAGATGTGTCAGATGACGAGTGCATATTTGAACCAAATGAGAAGCTAATAGAAAAATACGAAATTCCAATGTGTGATGAAGTGGTAAAGGTCAAAGACCAAACAGTGCCAGTGAGAATAGTAAATCAAAACACAAAACCCATCCAAATGAAACCAAAAACCAAACTGGGAAAACTAACGAAGTTTGAAATAGAGAAAATCCCGAAATTACCGAGAAATATTAAAATTTACAAAGATCCACAAGTCATTAGTAATGATTTAACAGAATCACAAAAATGGGAATTCACAGAGTTATTAAAGAAATATAAAATGGTGTTTGCAAAACACGAGTACGATTTGGGACTCACCCAAGTAATTGAACATGAGATACCATTACTTGATGAAACTCCGATTAAATTGAAACCGTATAGAATTCCATATATACATCAAGAGGAAAGTGATAGGCAGATAAAAGCAATGAAAGAGTTCAAAATAATACGAGATAGTTCTTCACCATTTTCATCGTCAATAGTAGTTGTTAAAAAGAAAGACGGCGATCTGCAATTTTGTGTTGATTATCGGAAATTAAATCAAGTTACGCGAAAGGATACATATCCTATTCCAGTTCCACAAGAAATGTTTGATCAAATGGGAGAGGTACAATTTTTCACAGTAATCGATCTTAATAAAGGTTACAATCAATTTAAAGTGAAGGAAGAAGATCGAAGAAAAACGGCTTTTTCTGATGGTAAAGGATTGTATGAATTTAATGTGTTACCGTTTGGATTAACTGGAGCACCTGCTACGTTCCAGCGAGGTATGAATTTTGTTTTACGGGATATCCCACATGCATTAGTCTATATTGATGACATAATAATATTTTCAAATACTTTTAAAGAACATCTGAAAGATGTGGAAACTGTATTTAGAAGATTATTAAAGGCTAATCTAAAAATAAAACCCTCTAAATGTGAATGGGGAAAATCGGAAGTGGTTTATGTAGGTCATATTATTTCTCGAAATGGATTGCAACCAAACCCAGAAAATGTGAGAAAAATTAAAGAATACCCAATCCCTGAAAATGTAGACCAAGTTCGACAATTTCTAGGCTTAGCTAGTTATTATAGAAAATTTATTAAAAGCTTTTCTCATGTAGCACAACCCTTAAATGTATTATTAAAAAAGCAGACTCAATTTAAATGGGGAAAAGCGCAACAAGAAGCATTCGAATTACTTAAAGAAAGCTTGATTAAAAAACCTATACTGAGATGCCCAAATTTTAGAATACCATTCATTTTAATGACAGATGCAAGTAATTTTGCATTGGGTGCAGTATTAGGACAACAAGTCGAAGGTGAGAAAGATCACGTAATAGCATATGCCAGTAGAACGTTAAAGCCACATGAAAAGAATTATTCTACAATTGAGAAAGAAACATTGGCATTGGTTTACGGTATAGCAACGTTTAGACAGTATTTAGTTGGCAGAAAATTTGTTGTGTTTACTGATCATAATCCGTTACAATGGTTGATGAAACATCGGGATTCAGCCAGCAAACTGATCCGATGGTCAATAGCCCTACAAGAATATGATTTCGAAATTAAATATCGAACAGGTAAATCAAGTGGAAATGCGGATACGCTATCGAGAATCCCTGTAAATAATGAGAGTAAGAATAATGAAATGAATTATAATAATACAATATTTATGGCAATCAAAACCGCTAATAATTTGCAGGAACTGCAAAAAGATCAGGAAAAGGATAATGAATTAAATCAATTGCGGAAACATGCAGTCACGATCAAAAAGGAAAGTGACTGGAAACATGTAGTTGACGAAAAACATAAATATATCATTCATGATGGTTTGTTAAAATGTGTTAAAAATGAAAACTTATTAATTGTGGTTCCAACCAAACATCGAACAACGTTAATGTTAATATACCATGATGGAGCACTAGGTGGACATTTATCCGCTCGGAAGACATTATCAAGATTGAAACAAAAATATTATTGGGACACTATTGAATCAGATGTCAGAAAATGGTGTCATACTTGTGAAGTGTGCTTAACCAGGCGAAATACGGGAAAGAAAATAAAAGTACCTTTGAAACCTATGCCAGTGCCCGGAGCGCCGATGGAAATTACTGCAATGGACATTGTTGGTCCGTTACCTGAAACAATTAATGGCAACAAGTATATCATTGTGTTCTGTGATTATCTAACTAAATGGCCTGAAGCATATGCGATGCAAAATCAAAAAGCGGAAACAGTTGCAAAGATATTTGTAGAAAATATTATTTTTCGATATGGAGCACCGAAGAAATTACTTACTGATCAAGGAACGAATTTCCAAAGTGAACTGTTTATCGCAATCACGGAATTATTCGGGATACTGAAACTAAGTACATCGCCTTATCATCCACAAACGGATGGTCTAGTTGAAAGATTTAACGGAACATTAATCAATATGATATCATCCTACGTAAATAGAAAACAGAAAGATTGGGATTTGTTTATCAAGCCATGCTTATTTGCGTATAGAAATGCAGTGAATGACAGTACCGGTGAAACACCTTTCTATCTCATGTATTTACGGCGGAACAACATGCCGGTTGATTTAAAATTTCAAGCACCTATCTCACAGTACATGGATATATCTGATTACAAAGTAATTATGCAAGAAAGACTTCAATCGGTATGGACTCAAGCTGGACTTAAAATAAGACATAGTCAAGAAGCGTATAAAGAGTGCTATGATAAACGAGCACATTCTCACAATATTGAGGTAGGAGATTTAGTGTATGTACATAAACCAGAACCAGCAAAGGGTTTATCACCAAAATTACAGAGACCATTTAAAGGACCATACGTAGTATGTGATACCACTGAAACTAATCTAAAATTACGTCCACAAAATAATAAAAAGGCAGGAACAATTATCGTTCATGCTAATCGATGTAAAAAGGTGCCAGTTGCAGAAGACACTAAGTATCAATTGAGATCTAAAGACAAAAACGTGGAAAGGCACACCGCGCTCAAACAAAAGACAGCAAAAAATCGCTCACCATTGGGATATATCAACAAAACTTTGTTCGTTACAACACTCATGATAATCAATGTGTTAGGGTCGAATGCGACTCCATCGTTTCCAAATTACGCTATTAAAAGGATCCCGTTAATGGAAAAAGTTGATATTTATGCCACATGTACCCAGATGGTATGGATCTATCGTTGTGCACCGACCGAAGAAATAGAAATAAGTAATTTACTGAATTATTTTGAACCACCAGTGAAGTTGAATTTTAATAAAAATACTTATGTAGATCGTCAACTAACAATAAATTATGAATACCCATGGTTAATAAAACAAGTGCAACCCCAAATAAATGGTAATAAAATAATGAACCTGATTAAGATTGAAATATGGACAAAAACATTATATAACTACGTTTCCATAGAACCAGTGCTGAATGGAATCAATATATATTGGGAACCCCGAAATTCCCAACAAGTGAAAATAATTTTTCAGAATTATACAATCGATACGTTGAATGTTAGAAGGTCTTTCGTGCATTATGCGAATCTAAAACTGCATCATACCTACGATATCGCAGTTCATTACTACGAAAAAGTATTGCACGATAATGGTACAGAGAGTAATGACCGGTGGGTCAAGATCTATCTTAGTCGGAAATCACTTTTGTTGCAAAACGAAACAAATCGAGTTCATTTACAGTTAGTTGACCAAAAACTAAATATTTCACGGCATTCAGGTATGAATGAAAAAGTTATGATCTATTATCATGAGAAAATTCAAGCCACGTTAACAAGTAACTTTACCTTTAAAATGTTAAATTTTCAGCAAATACGATCTAAATCAAAAGTGGTAATCATAAAAATCAAGTATTACAAACGCATATCAAATTTCAATCCCTGGGAAATCATTTTTGTCGAAACGAGATTCATTCGAGTTGTATATAATTCAACGGGACTCGTAAAGAACACCAATTATTCTCATATCTCTAATGTAAATATTCGAAAACAAAAAACAATGTTACCTTCGTTCAACGACTATATGGCTAATGTGCAAATTCGTGAGAATAACACTACATCATCTTCATCTGATAACAATGAAACCATAATTGTAATTTTATCGATCTGTACAATCAGTGTGATATCATTCTCCATCATTTTTCTTCTCGCATCGCTAGTATATCTTCGGAAACTAAAGCAACAACTTGAGCGTCAATCCATGGCCCAAAGACCTTGGATTGTCTATGAGGAGACAATCGTGTAGTGAGATACATTTATTTTGCATGCAATTATGATAATGTAGTAGTACAGTATAAGTATCAACTTTTTATTTTGAATAATGTAAAGATTTGCACCTTTCGATCATTGATGAGTTTGATTGGCTGTTGAGAGCAAAGAAGGAGAAACAAAATTTGCGCAGGTAGAAATTTTGGGGCAAAGAAAATTTATTAAGGGGTATATAAGAAAAAAAAGTAAATAAAATTAGTATAAAAATTCAAATTAAAATAGGTAATTAATTTTTTTATTAATATTATTATTTATACCGCTACCAGTTGAGTCAGTATCCTTAGGGTACTTTACCTTGACTCTAGCGTCAATTTTTAAAATTGAAATAAATTAACGAACTATATTTTAGCAATGCAACAAATTCAATGGGCAAGGACAATTTATGATAGCTATCTAAAGCTACATAGGAACGATGTTGGACGAAATCCATACATTATCGAAGAAAATTTGCAAATTCCAAACTACCTGAGAATAGATGATAGGAAAATGAAGATCCAAATATTCAGAGTGAATAGGCAAGCTGGAATTAAACTTGCAGATGAGATAAATATAACGAAAAAGGACGAATTCATGCTCCACGTTATCAAAGGAAATGTTGAAATGATCGAAGACAATCAGAAGATATGGTGGGAAATGCATCAGGGATCGTCGTGGAAAATGCAGAAGGAAGCAATGACAAAAAGGTTGAGAGCAGCAAATGAAAATGCACTGGTTGTGTTCGAAACCAGAACGAAAAACGAAGCTCAAGAAATACCGCAGGTAATATCAACACTACCTGTGGATGAAAAATTGTTGGCAATCACAGAAGAAATGCTAAAAAGAAGAATGTCATTTTTAAGAAAAGAAATGGATCAAGAAGAGATAAGAAGTAGGATCTTGTTTATAGATGCGGAATATGGAACATCAGAAACCAAACAGATGGTACCGCTATCTATTGCGATAATGAATTATTATGGAAAAACAATAAAGGATGTCTACCTTACTCCAAGAGGAAAATTGTGGCATTTTAATTCAAAAATTCATGGAATAACGGAAGTGGCAAGTAGGAATCAAAATGACCAATATTTAAAATTGCAGGAAGTCCAAAATTTGGTAGTTGGGAAGATATTAATTGGCCACGATCTTCATGCGGAACTACAATATTTAAAACTTTGGGTAAACCAGTTGCATGGTGTTCGAGATTTGGCAACGGCGCAAGCATTGGGAAAGTTTGGAGTTTCCAGAAGAGGAGAATTTTTCAAATTAAAAACTGTTGTTCAGGAGATGTTTGGAGAACAAATGCAGGTGGGCATACACTCAGAACTTGAAGATGTAAAGAATATAAGAAGAATATATTTGCACATTGAGAAACTGTGGATTGATGATGTTGAAATACCAAAGAAGCAGCCATCGAAGAAATATTCGTTGGAGGAATATCGGAAACTTCATAACACCGTTTCAACATCAATGACCAAAATCACAGAAGAAATTGACCTCACGTCAGCAGAGGATATGGAAACTGATGGTGAAATTCAAACTATTCAATTAAAATGGGCAATAGAAGAGACGATCGAAACAATTGAGGAGAGTTTGGGTTTGATAATCCACGAACAAATTTATCAAATCCAACCAATATTCCAGCCTTGGTCAAGTATCTCGCCGAGGAGCAGAAAGAGAAAAACTCCATTGAATTCATTGGAAGTCGATAGTGAAGAAACTATCGTAATAAACCAGCTTACATACAAGAAAAAGAAAACGGTCATTCACTATAAATGTGGATCAAAAACACTGAAACTTGAAATGAAATAAATTAATGTTATTTATATTATTATTTATAAAATATTAATTTAATAAATCTCGTCTTTTGATTTATGTAGTCCCATACAAAAAAAAATAAATAAATAAATAAATAAATTTGCCATTATTATTATTCAAATTATTATTTTAATATTATTATCAATTCTCGAAAGCCTCGAATCTCGAACTTCGGGATCTGAGACTCACAAGAAGATCCATTCCCCATGCCTGCAGCCTGGCGTAACCAGCAGGAGGAATGGAATGTTTTAATATAGCCTACAAACACAAAAAAAAAAAAAAAAAAATTCAAATAAGTATTATAAGTTTTATTGTTTTTGATGAAAAAAAAAATGTAAATCTCCTTATTGTTTTTTAAATAATAATAGAATTTACTTCATATCTCGGCAATTCCTCGAAAACAATGTCACTTATTTCCGGCATCTTTCTTCTTTAACGATATTAAGGAGACAAAATAACTTACCATAAATCCAAACCCCAAATCCCATTTTGATTCACATTGTTTCGTGGTGTTGGTAATATGTGACACCGTGACGCAATAGTATATTGATAACAAGACCATATTACACCAATGAAAAAGAATTGAACCATCAAGCCAGTATTTGACTTCTAATAGGACTTCTTTAGATCTGCAAATGACTGTCAATTATTTCTGTTCTATTATCTGTTCGAGAAGTTTAGATTTGCTTTCATAATCATTTAGAAGAATAAAACTATCCATTTCTTTGATATTTAGAAAATACTGTTATATCAGTGATCACAAATTTCTTTTTTATAAACATCATCTACTTCATTGGGTGGTTTAAAAGGTTTTGTGAGTATTGTTTGAACATATGACCAAATAAATATAAATAAAATCGAATGATAAAAGACCAATAAAATACATCAACTTACTTCTTTCAAATATGTTTTCCACAAAATCTTAAAATAGAAATTAAAATAAAAAAATCTTTAAATATATACTAACATATGCATAGATATACGCAAAATAAGACCAAGCAATTATTGAAGTGATAGACACCACCGGAAACCATTCAAAAAAAAAATTTAATAATTTTAAAAAATTAAGTAAAATTTTAAAAAAAAAACAAAATCCCAATACAGCTAAATATATTCATTCCCTTCTCATGATTATCAAATCAGAGAAAAAAAATAATCACCAATAAATTCGGTATGATTTTGTCTAATATGGAAATTACTATAGCAACAATAAAAATTATGTTACCCACATTTTCTGGAGTCGCACGTGCGCACATGGATTATTATTATTATTATTATTATTATTATTATTATTATTACAATTCCTATCTACCAGGTAGAGCTCGATTATTATGTCAAATTTGATTTATTAGCCTATGGCTAATTAAATTATTATTATTATTATTATTATTATTATTATTATTATTATTATTATTATTATTATTATTATTATTATTATTATTATTATTATTATTATTATTATTATTATTATTATTATTATTATTATTATTATTATTATTATTATTATTATTATTATTATTATTATTATTATTATTATTATTATTATTATTATTATTATTATTATTACAATTCCTATCTATCAGGTAGAGCGCGATTAGCATGTCAAATTTGATTTATTAGCCTATGGCTAATTAAATTATTATTATTATTATTATTATTATTATTATTATTATTATTATTATTAATATCGAAATTTATTTAAAATTTAGCCTATGGCTAACTAATTAAAATTTATTATTATTATTATTATTATTATTATTATTATTATTATTATTATTATTATTATTATTATTATTATTATTATTATTATTATTATTATTATTATTATTATCGAAATTTATTTAAAATTTAGCCTATGACTAACTAATTAAAATTTATTATTATTATTATTATTATTATTATTATTATTATTATTATTATTATTATTATTATTATTATTATTATTATTATTATTATTATTATTATTATTATTATTATTATCGAAATTTATTTAAAATTTAGCCTATGGCTAACTAATTAAAATTTATTATTATTATTATTATTATTATTATTATTATTATTATTATTATTATTATTATTATTATTATTATTATTATTATTATTATATTATTATTATTATTATTATTATTATTATTATTATTATTATTATTATTATTATTATTATTATTATTATTATTATTATTATTATTATTATTATTATTATTATTATTATTATTATTATTGTTAAAAACCAATTTTTTAAATTTGGATCTTGTGAAATGAATAGATTCGAGGGCGAATCTTCATTAAAGGGGGGAGATATGTTGGGTATCACGAAAAAGCACAGTAAAATCGATAAAACACAAAAAATGATAAAAGTGCAATATTAATTAAAAAATGTATAAAATTCGAAAGTAATAATGATCGGGGGGAAATTGGTATGGTTGAACGCCAAATTGAGAGACGAGTCCGGAAATAATAATAAAAATTGAGTGAAGGGTCCCTAGAAAATGATATAAAATAAAAAAGGAAATTAATTAAGAAAATTAATTACTAATGGGAAGCCCGAGTCAATGGGAAGCCCGAGGCAATGGAAAACCCGAGAGATGTGGAAAACCCGAGAGATGTGGAAAAGCCGAGAGCTGAGGAAAACCCGAGAGATAAGGAAAACCCGGCGCATAGACGGAATAATATAGTAGGATAAATTAGCCTAAACAACGTCAAACGTTGTTGACAAATGTCGGTCTGAAAGGTAATTATTAATGATAATTTGATAATGCAGAACCTATTGTTGACAATCGTCGGAAAACAGTCTGAGCAGGAGTATAAAAGAAAGAGGGAAAAACACGAGAGGACCACAACTCATCAGACAAGAAAAGAGGACCAGAATTCCTCAGACAAGAAAAGAGACATTATCAACCAGACAAGAAAGGACAATTATTATTAACTAGATACGAGAGAGCAGATATTATTAACTAGAGTGAATCGACGTGAACGAGCAGTAGTAGGTTAGTATAGAAATCCAAATCCAAGTAAAAGTCAAGGTTATCTATCAGACAGGGTGGTTCTCCCTTGGACAACCTACCCTAAGATAATCCGAGCCAAACAGTGGTTAAAAGGTGCAAATCAAGTAGTGAAATTGTGATTACAAATATTGAACCAAAGGATTGATTTGTCATTGTGATAAAGTGCAAATAAAATTATTCTGTGTTGGGTTT
This sequence comes from Schmidtea mediterranea, assembly GCA_022537955.1. NCBI lineage: Eukaryota > Metazoa > Platyhelminthes > Tricladida > Dugesiidae > Schmidtea > Schmidtea mediterranea. The sequence continues at coordinate 313,565,120 of CM039679.1, read as the reverse complement.
GCTTATTTGATCGAAAAAGGACACGAGGAGTCAGAGGGAACCGACTTTCAATAATAATAACCCAACACCTATTACGTATTATTGCTAGCCTTATCATATATACTATTATATATATTATCTTTATTAATTGTTACTACTATTATCTTTATGATTATTTTTATTACTATAATTACCATTATATTTATTATTATTACTACTATTATTATTATTACTGTTATTATTATCATAATTATTATCATTATTATTACAAGTACCATGATTATTATTATTATTATTATTATTATTATTATTATTATTATTATTATTATTATTATTATTATTATTATTATTATTATTATTATTATTATTATTATTATTATTATTATTATTATTATTATTATTATTACCATTATTATTATTATTATTATTATTATTATTATTATTATTATTATTATTATTATTATTATTATTATTATTATTATTATAATTACTATTATCCTTACTATTATCATTATTATTATCGAGTTTTTAGTAGGGATCCTTCCTTATTCCTCAGCTTTATAAAATATTTTTTTTATATAAAGATTTAGCCGTAATCCACCCATATTTTACGGTTTTCGATAAAGTATTTTCATCGATTCGGAATATTTGGCCAGCTTTCCGCCCTTATTTTACGCGTTCCATTTATACTTTACTATTTTTTTTAAGTACTTGAATTAATTCGGAAAATTTGAGCAGCATTCTGCCATTATTTTATGGTTTTATCTGGATATTCTATCAATTATTGAGCCGAATTCTAGTTTTACTTTGCTAATTTTGATAAGTATTTAGTCGATTCGGGAAATTTGAGCAGCGTTCCGCCCTTATTTTACAGTTTTATGATAAAAGTTTCAATTATTTCCGAAAATTTGCGCAGCGTTCTGCCCATATTTTCCGTCTCACTTCAACATATCTTATTTACTTCTTTAAAACATTATTTTTCATGATTCTAGTCGTTCGGATTAATCTTTTTCCGATAGCTATTCATTTTAACTGTTGCAACGATTTCGCAATTTTCCCCACTACCCTTTCCCTTTCTTTATCCTTATGATCTATTTATGTTCATTTCATAGTTAATGAGTGCCCACTGGACTACTCAGTGTTAGTGATTTTTAGCCGAATGTTGTTAAATTATTTATGTCGATTTTATCGAAATTAAGTGCAAGAAAATTGAGCCAAAAGACCCACTTTCAAGCTACTCTCTTTCGCTATTTAATTCAATGATTTGACGTTTGGGTTCCTGCGTTCTCACGCCGGAACCTTCACTTCATTGATAATTCATTGATAAAATACGGTTTTGGATGATAGCCCGGAATTATTCTCCCTTCGCTAACGAGCATTGTTGATTATTGCTAACCAACCTTCAGCACTCCAAAACATTATTTTTCATGATTCTAGTCGTTCGGATTAATCTTTTTCCGATAGCTATTCATTTTAACTGTTGCAACGATTTCGCAATTTTCCCCACTACCCTTTCCCTTTCTTTATCCTTATGATCTATTTATGTTCATTTCATAGTTATCAAGTTATATTTGGCCAACCCTACAAAATAGGGCGTTATACCTTGATAATTGCTTTATCATTAGATTACTAGAGCTGAATTACTTCATATTGTTATTCTTGCCCATGTATAAAATAAGATATTTAAATGAAACCCGCAAGTTAATCAGTAACAAATGAAACCTTTTGCATTCAAATCATTACTATTTGATTACTCCTCAGTTATAGTTCATTAAACCACCAACGTTTTAATATGCAATCCTTATATCCCGATTCAGTAACATAAGAAAAGCTGTGGTTTAATTCCCCGTAACCTCAGGTGACATCGGATCGAAAATATAATACGCGCAAGCTGGATGAATCCAACTCACTTGCCCAACCTTAGAGGTTGTTAGCCCGTGTGAATATTAATCACTAATATTTCTATTAGCGAATTTCCCTAGACGTATGGAAGGTTAAGTTCAAGACTTCGCTGTTACCTTTAAGATAAATGTAATCCGAATATCATTCAGAAAACCCAGTAACTTGATAATCCATCCCTTGTTTATTCATCTGATCGTTCCATTTCGTATGGATATATAAGTTATAGACGTCGCTGTTACCTTGATAGAAATGTAATCCGAATATCATTCAGAAAACCAGTAACTTGATAGCCCTCCCTCATATAACCATCTGATCATCCAAGCCTTTAATAATGATACCTGTAAGGGTCCCATACCCCTTACAGCCAGCTATATATCAATTACCCATGGGTAAATTTGTAATTCAGAAACTGTAAGTGAGCAGCAGTATTCCGAAAAACTAGTAATTGATATTTCCCGGCTTTTTAGTATTTGCTCTAACGCGCAGTCCGGAATGAGCGACTCATCCATTCCATTTCCTTACCGTGCTTAAAAGGTATACAACAAGAGTACCACTCTTTATAGCCGGTGGCTTCGTTGTAGATTCCAGTAATGGCAAAAGAACCAAGACCAAATCTATTTGTATCTTCCCATCAAACTTGGTCGCAAACCACAGGCAGTGCGAATAAACTTCCCAAAAAAACACGACATCAAAGCTGAACTAGATTTCTCTAGCCGTACAGGTAATAGCCCGGATTCTTACTCCCTTTTTACGGTTTCACCATTCACAATCATCAATGCGTTTGAAATCAGTTGCAACGCGCACTAATTACAGTAAACTTGTTCAACACAAGTCTCGAAGTGAGACTGAAGGTCAATATTTCAATTTAAGCCGGAAACAATATTGCAAAGTAGAATTGAATTATTTGTGTAAACACAGTATATATACCTATAACTTGGCCTTAACCTTGCGTGTTATTTTTATTGCGATTAAACAAATTTGACCTTGAAATTATTTGTGTTATCTAAATTAAATTTTTATTAATTTCTTAGTTTAACTTGGTAATCTATTTTAACATTTTTAATTAAATTTATTCAGTCAAAAATATTTTATTTTTATTCATTTAATTCATTAATTTTTACTTTTATATAAATGGTCATTTTACGGTCAAATTTTTCTTGTTATTATGTTATGTTTTATGTAGATTTCGTGCGGTTCTTGATGCATTTTGTATTTATTTTATTTTACTTTTATGTTTTTAATTTTATATTTATTTATATTCTCTCAGATTTTAAAATGTTTAGTTGGTGTTGTATATTGTATTTTAAGTTATCTTGGTGCTGGGTTTTCGTGCTGTATTACTGATGCATTTAAACAATTCTCAAGGCTATTTATGTGCTGGCCCAACAATTTCATAGTGTCTCGTTCTTCATTGACACATAGGCAATTTAAATCTCTTTTAAAAGAAATGGAAAGTAAATACGTGGACTTCCTCTTATACAGTCATATCCTTTGGCTTAGTCGAGGCAATGTCTTGAATAAGTTTGTGTCATGTCTGTATAACATTCGAATTTTTCTAAACGAGAAGAAACAACACTTTCCTGAATTAAATGATAAAGAATAGTTATGCAAACTGATTTTTCTTACAGATATAACTAAACATCTCGATCAACTAAACTTAAGATTTGTTGGCGAATGGGGTTGATTTTTATTTATTTTTTCTAGGGTTTTCGTGTATCTACCCCTAAACGCCAGCAAGATTATTATGATATCCCTCCTATGTACCCATGGTGATTTCCATGTTGGTACTGTACATAGAGGTTGAAAATTCATGAGCAGGTGAGCTCCATTTCTAGAACTACTCCTCATGATATTTTCACTTTCGGGTTCTGGACTGCCGATGGAAGGTCTTACGTCTTTCTTTTTCTATATCCTGGTCCTTACTCGTCTATTCCTACAATTTCCATACTTATTTGTCATCTTTACGCGTTATTTATAAATGTATCCTTCAAAAATTTGGGCAGCGTTCCTCCCTTATTTTTCGGTAAATTTCCTATTTCATTTGTTTAATCACGGCACCGACTACATTTTTCCTAATTTACCTTTAGCTTTCCCTATATTAAAATTTGATCAACAATTCCTTGATTCCCGGTACGTTTCCCGTGATTTTAAGAAACTATAACCCTCTGCGATCACTTCAATAAACGCTACTCTCTTCTGTCAGATTATGTCATTCAACCTTTGGAAAACTGCTTTCAAATTTACATTCCTGTACTAACCTATCCTTTCCTACTCGATTTTTAATTAATTTTCCGTAATTATTTTAAATTTTCCCTACAAAACTTTATTCCCACTTAACTGTAGTCGCACTTCCCGAATTTTATATTCTACTCGCTCCGGCCACTTTTCAGCAGCCGCTTCGATATATACAACGGCGCCCTGCGTAGCGGTCCTGTGCATATTGCCAGACCCGACTGCGGACTGCCAAGGGGTTCACGAGGCATGACCCACGAGCTCAACTAAGGGTTTTCACCCACTAGCCGGCACGAGATCCGTCCCATGAACCGTCTATTGAAATACTTATTATAAATAAGATTTTAGGGGGATTTGTCGGTGGCACCAAAAGATTCCACGACCATCCAGAATAAAATCAAAGTAACAAGACTTCGAAATATATATTTATACAAAAAATAACAGTACTTACAATCCACAATCATGCAACCAGATTTGAAAAATTGGCATAAATTGGCATAAACACTTTGTCTAAAAATGACTCACGGTTCGTCTAAGAAAGTCTAAAAATTTTTCTATTAGTCACCTGACTGAAAAAATGTCTAAAAATTTGTAGTCTAGAATTCTGTAAGTCTGTCTAAATTTGGTTAGAAATTATGAAAATGACTGCCGTATATATAGTATTTTCGTGCCTGTGTGCCACCAATGGGCGATTTTTCGCGATTTTTAGGATTTTTTAATTATTTTATTAATTTCAAAATATTTTTGTAATTTTTTATATATTTTTCTTTATTTTTTGATATATTAATATTACAATGTTGAATTTTATTTTTATTATTATTTTTCCATAATATTATTTTTTAACCCCAATATTTTGTTTTCTGGTCGCCTCTTCTGTCTGTGTTTTTTCTAAATCTTATTTTGCAAGGTTTTGGCAGTTTATTTTATTTTTCATATGTTTCTTTTTGCATCTGTAGGCATTTTTCCGAATTTTAATTAATTATTTGTTTAATTTAATTTTTGTTATATTTTTAATTTGTTTTAATTAATGTTTTATTTTATTTTTGGTCTCTTCTTGCGGTGTGTGCTTATGTTACGGCAGCCATATTGACAATTTCCAAACTACATTAATCATTTTGTTCTAACTTATACAATTTTCACCTTTTTGTTTAAATTGGTTTTGTAATTTTTGTTTTAATTTTGGCTCTAAGCCCAACAGATTACAAGGACAGACCCAAACATTGTTTGAACTTGTTGAATATTAGAAGGGGTTTGCTACAAAATTCAGTATATTTTTATCAGTTATTAATACTAGTACCTACAAATAGAGCCGGCGCTACCATTAAGGTGAACTAGGTGGTCGTCTACGGGAAACAAAATGTGTAATCGCCATTATTAAAAAATAACTAATAATTAATAACTTTGATTATATTATATAAACTATAGACACAGGGTAATATAATAAGATAATTATTGTATTTAATATAAATCTTTAAATTTCGAACATTGCAGATGGTGTTCTAATTTTAATGTTGATTTAGAGATCGCTGCAGCGCATAACGCGGCGTGCTAAAACACGTGCAATTGTTTTGGTAAATTTCATACATTCCGCAGATTATGAGATTATAGCAAATGTTTTAGTGATAAGTGTAATTTTGTGCATTATTAGAAAAATAATTGAGGCAGTAAATTTTATTTTGTTATCCTTCATACGACTAAAAATTAACCTCTTCTTTGCTGGTAAGATTAATAGCAAGTATTACTTTGTTGTATTAAAAGAATTTAATATTATTTGTAGTGGTACATTAGTACTTTTAAAATGTCATCAAAAAAGACATCGGGATTTCAAAATCATGAGCGCAAAACTCTCAGAGATCAAGAGTGTGAGAAGGAAAGTGGTCGACTGTTAAAGTTTTTAAATTTAAGTATTGATGTTTCCACCACCAGCGACTTGGATAGATGTGTAGGACAATCAGATGTAGAACAAAATATGTCAGATCACGTGGATGAAGATATTTCAAGAAAAGAAGAAAATAAAAGAGAAGAAGGTGTTTCAGAGTTTGATATTATGATGCAAAGCGAATGCTCACATGAAATTAAATTCAGTACCAGTGCCATGATTAATTATGTAGATTACAATGGCCCAGAAAACTGGTCTGACTATTGTAATGATAATTTTCGTCAGATTTTATTACAAAATCCACGACATCAAATTATTACATTTAATTTTCCCAAAGATTCCAAAAATCAAAAATTTTCTTCAATTCACTATAAGAGAAAACTAGCCAATGGTGATATATTCAGCTATAAAAGATGCGGTTTTTGTTTTTGCTGCAAGTTATTTAACAAAAACAGCTCGTCAATCCTAGAAAAATCAGGATCAAAAGACTGGCAAAATATTGGAGCAATTCTATCTTCACATGAAAGGAATACTTTCCATTTAGACAGCTTTTAGAAGTAGAAAGAACTTGATGTGCGTATATCCAAAGAAAAAACAATTGATAATATTAACCAGCAAAATATCAAAGAAGAAAAATATTGGCGGCAAATTTTGGAACGTTTGATCGCTTTGATTAGAGTACTTGCCACTCAAAACTTAGCATTTCGTTGGACAAATGAAAGGTTGTACAATAACAACAGCGGTGATTTTTTGAAGTTTGTAAAATATCTAGCCCTCTTTGACCCTGTAATGAACAAACATTTGCGCAGAGTCAAAAATCAAGACATTATGGTACATTATCTGGGAAAAGACATTCAAAATGAACTTATGCAAATCCTAGCAGGAGCTATTAAAAATAAAATTTTGTAACTTGTGAAATCGGCAAAGTATTATTCAATTACTTTGGATTGCACACCAGCCGTTAGTCATATTGAACAGATGACTATTATTATACGTTTTGTTGAAATTATCTAACCTTTAGATAGTGAGATATTCGAGCCTGCAGTAATAATAAGAGAACATTTCCTAGGATTTGTTCCATTAGAAGAAACTACTGGGCATTCATAACAGAAACTTTGATTGAAAAGCTTGAGCAAATGGAATTACAAATTGAAAATCTCCGTGGAAAAGGACATGATAATGGATGTAATATGAAAGGAAAAGAAAAAGGTGTACAAAACAGAATTCTAAACATAAACCCGTGAACCTTTTTTATTCCCTGCAATGCATATTCTTTAAACTTAGTTGTCAATGCTGCCTCTAAATGTTGACTATAAGCGACTAATTTCTTCAGTTTAGTTCAACAGATTTATAATTACTTCTCTGAATGGACTCAACGTTGGCATGTGTTTACTAGCCATATCGTGAATTTAACAGTTAAACCATTGAGCGAAACAAAATGGAAAAGTAGGGTTGATGCTTTGAAGCATATTAGGTATCAGCTTGGTGCAATATATGATGCTTTAATGGAAATTTTTAATGACCCAAGACTAAATAATTCATCTGGTAATAATTCCCGAATGGACGCAAAGGCTCTCGATGATGCAATTTTTAAATTCAAGTTTATGGTATCCCTTTTCACATGGTACAATATTCTTAATAAACTGAATGTTACAAGCAAAATACTACACAATGAGGATTCTGCTATAAATTCAGCTACAAAACAACTTCAAGTGACTAAGAATTACCTCTTAAAATGTAGGAGTGTTAATGGCTTTGAACAAGTTTTAATTGATGCTGTCAAGATTGCAAAGGAATTAGAAACAGAAGCAAAATTTGAACCCGATGAATGTATAAGAAGGAGAAATAAACGGCAGTTTGAATATGAAGCTCAGGACGAGGCACCACAAGATCCTAAACATAAATTCAAAGTAGAATTCTACTACACTATCTTGGACATGGCTATATAGTCTATTGAAGAGAGGTTCCAACAATTAGAACAACATGATATTTTATTTGGCTTCCTTTATGATATATCCAATATCAACAAAAAGACATCTGCGGATATACTTACTGACTGCAAACATTTAGAAACGTCTTTGACACATAAAGATAATAAAGATATTGATGACTATGATTTTTTTAATGAGCTTCAAGTAGTAGCTCAAAGGCTTCCAAAGCTTATGTCACCATCAGATGTGCTCCTCTATATAGTACAACAAACATTGGAAGATTGTCTACCAAATGTTGTTGTTTCCTTGAGAATATTATTAACACTTCCAGTGTCCGTGGCTAGTGGAGAACGCAGTTTTTCAAAATTCAAATTAATTAAAAGTTACTTGCGTTCAACTATGTCGCAAAGCAGACTTGTGGACTTAGCAACAATTTCAATAGAATGTGATTACGTTTCGACACTGGAATTGAAGGAATTAGTAGAAACTTTTGCGAGGAAGAAGGCAAGAAAAATTAAATTTTAATTTTGTAACGTTTATGCAATTGATAATAAATTAATATGTCACTTTAAATTTATTGTTTTCTTATATATATTTATTTTTTATTAATTTGTGTGAAAGAGGGCATTTTAATAAGTTTTGCCTAGGGCGATAAATAAGCTGCCGCCGGCCCTGCCTACAAATACTTACCAAATATTAAAGCGCTTGCAAATAAATCGACTATCGACAAAAACAAACTTGTAACCTACATTGAAGCACTTAAAAAGGAATTTTTCAAAAGATGCAGAGAATTTTAAGCCTATATACCTATATTTTCCTTCCTCATAAAACCAGATATAACAGATGCCTTAATAGTCAAATTTGATCTCTCAATTTTCGAGTGGATGGAATCATATAATTTTAAAATGGAATTGATGGACTTATGAAAATATCTGGAAAATGACCATAAGGAACAATCTACTGCTATATTAAAATGTTGGATGTCATTACCCGAAAGATTTAATTGTTTAAAGAAAATTGTATTTGCTTTCTTTTCAGCTTTTAGTTCTATATATTTCTGTGAACAAGTTTTTTCTCATATGAAACCTATTTTGAGTCCACAAAAAAGTCGTTCAACGCATGAGTATTCAGAATGTTGTGTGAAATTAAAACTGACAAAATATACCCTGATATTGAAATATTGATTAAAGCAGGGACAATGTTCGTATTAAAAAGTTTTAAATTGTGTTGGAATTTTATGTTGTTTGTTTTTCAATTAAATATATTAAAAAGATAATTTTGTGATAAAATTATTTTCATAAAGATTATTTAATGTAACAGACATACCATTTATTATTTGTAAAAAAATAAGGTGGCACCCTGAATTAATTGGCAGTGTGGTTTGGCAAACCACAGCTAAAAGGTTGCCGATCCCTGCTCTAGAGTCTAAAGGTAACAAAATTACCAATAAATTTATCAAAAAATACTTGAATGACATAAATTGTTTCACATACTTAAATTGTCTATGGTTTTGTTAAATTTGCCAAATTAATGATAAATTTCTAACAACTAGACATAAATTGGCTATGTTTTATTTAACTTATTACCAAATTACTACATATCTCTAATAAATATACATAAATTGCTTTAGAATTTGATGAAAATTTCCAAGTATTTCTAACTATGAATTTGGTAAATGGTACCTTAAATTACAATATATTTCTAACCAAATTAGGTAACCTTTCCGTGGGTTACTAAATTTAATCAGAATGATCATATATTTCTAGTAAATATACATAGATTGATAATGAATTTCATAAATTTTATTTTAAATATTTATATATTTCTATCTTAAACCTAATGTGAACATTAACACAAGTGAGTAAATATTTTTGCTGATACATCAAATGAAACGGTAATGAGAAACACATTAGCATTACTTTTGAGCTTTTTATTCAATTTTCCGTTCTTAAAAAATACCATATCCTACCAGGGGAATCTCCGTTATAATTTAAAATAGTTTTAATTACTATATTGTGCGTATATGTATTGTAACCACACTCTGAAAACCGAATCTTTAGAAAACTGCTGTATCAATCGAATTCTTTTGATTCCTATAAACAAATAACAAATGATGCTAACATTCTATGTTAAAAATATAACAGTAAATTTTAAAAAACAATAGACAATACCTCTGCCTATAATGTATGATTATAACAAATTTAATGAATTGAAAAAAAAACAGGCACAGAAATTACAATACTATCAAAAAGTTTCACTCAAAATAACCACCATTAGCATCGATCACAGCTTTAATCCGTCTTCGGAACCTGAAACAAGCTGCAATCTCCCTGTGAAGGGCCTCAAAAACACTCTTAATTTTATCCATTAACTGGGCTTTTGTATTACCAGCATAGCAACTGGTGTCTTTTTCAACTGCGCCCCATACAAAATAATCCGTAGGGTAAAGGTTTAGGGAATATATATATATATATATATACATTAATTATATCAGCATATATAAAAATAAAGCGTAGTTGTCAATAGTTAAAAAAAAATGAATAATTAACAAATACTTATGCAATACAAGTGCAATTCAATACATTTTCAACCTAATTACACTGATAATATTTTTTATTTTAGGTTTATAACTTGATCCGAAAAATTATTTTTTCGAGTGTTTCGAGTATTAATTATTTATTTATAAAAACAATTCTTTTTTAAACCAATAATCAGGAGGTTTTTAAATTATGTTCATAAACTTAGCAAGATTAACTTTCAATTCATTTTATCAAACACATTACTCAATCATAATGTATTTAAATAAAAAAAATTTAAAAATATGAAATATTATTTTTTAATTATGAAAAGTTTTATTCTTCTAAAATTTATAAAAATGTTAAAATGCACTATTATGAAAATGTTGCTTTTCTAAGATTTACTAAAATGTTTTAAAATTTTTTAAAGGATTAATGTTTTATAAATTTAATTACTAAATTTATATTCCTACACACGATATTCCTTTAATAAATTAACGGTACCGAATTTGCAATAAAATTAGTCGTTGGGTTCGATAGCGATTATTTAGGTATTTTTTTTACAAAACTTTTGTTAAAATAATGTGTTTTTGTAATTTTAAAAATATTAATTATTTTAAAAAGATGGAAAAATTAATTCTTACCAACACAAAATTTAGGCTTGGCCTTTATTAAGTGTTATCGAAAATTATATATTTTTAAGTAAATACTTCGGAAATTGAAACTTAAAAATAATTTTTTTTATTTATTTCAACACAATGAAAAAAAAAATTTATTAGTTTTATTTAGAAAGAAAATTTTCGAATATTTCACAATTCATATACAACTTATAAAATTAAAAAAATTGAAAGCATTTAAACAAAATAGAAATTTATTTTAACTCTTCATATTTAATTTGTTTTCAATTTAAAAATTTTAATTTTCCTGATAATTGAAATCATAGTAAAAGACAGTTCTTAAAAATCGTGTTAAATATGAAACATTTATTTATAGTCAGAATCAAAACCCCTGAAAAAATTGAAAAATTGTTTAAATTTACATTTTTACATAGGAAAATAACCAAATTAATATTTTAATATATAAATTTATCGGATAAATAATTAAAATTTTATATTTAAATCATGAATAAATAAAAAAATTTACAAAAATCTGAATATTTTAAATTATTTAATATCATTAAAAATTTTAAAATTTCTTAAAATGATTTTTGAAATTATTAACCAATGACTTTCAAGGAAAATAATTTATATTGTTAAATGATTTTATTTTACAATTTTTTTTTAAAAAACGATATATCAATAATGTCTGAAGAAAATGAATGTTTCATCTGTTACTCAATTGTAGAAAAAAGCTCATTAATTGGCATCAGAGGATGCCATCACAGATTCTGTAAGTCATGCCTATTTGCTTGGTGTTCAGTAACCAGTTCATGTCCTCTTGATCGCCGAAATATAGAAGAAGTTTTCTACTACGAAAGCGAAACCCAAACTGTCACAGTTCTTGATTTTATACATAATGAACTGCTAACCACGAAAGATTTAATAATTGATGACCATCTCGGTAACCTTTTATCAGTCTTTTCAACGTTTTATGATATAGTCCAAAAATTTGCACATATTTTCAAGTCAATCGACAAATATTTACAAGAAAATAATGAAATCACTAACAAAACAATAATAAATTCGATTACCTTAGAGAGTGTCAATAAAAATAATGACAAACTATTCACTTTGTTAAAGGTGACTTCCGTTGAGATTTTGAGTTTCTACTCGAAAAACAAAGACAATTTTGAAGTCGAAATGAAATTACTCAAATCTCTGAAAAATTGTGCGAAACTTAAACCAGATCAATGTACAACAATAAAGCACTCCTCCCTCACCGTAGAGGGTCTCGAAGCAAATTTTCATACACTTAATAGATGTTATGAAATTTTCACCGAAATTAAATCTGAGATCATTTTCCCATCGAATTCCGCGCCAATATTGGATATATCCCGTGCAAATTCTCCACTCCAAATCAATGTGGTGCAGCTAATAGAATTTTCAAAAAAATTCCAAATTTTATTTAAATCAATTAACAAAAAATTGTGTTTTATTAAACTATTGATCCTTTACATTGCGATCAATCACAATAAAATAGAAATTTTGAACCAATTAGAAAGTTCTCCTAATAAATGCATCATTTGCTCGGGCAGTCAAACGGAACGCTTGCACCAACTAGAAGACTATAAACAATCAATTTGCTCAAATTGCAATAAATTTATTCCTTTCAAAACAAAATCGCAATAAATAATAAAACAACCAATTAAATTTAAATCAATAAAAATAAATCTAACCAATCACATTCTTATTGGTGAAATCACCGCTTTTATTTATCGGTTTCCTTTTGGAAAGATTTTTTAATAGTAATAAAATATACTAAATAATATTTACACTTGAAAATTTTATTTTTATTTTTATTTAATTTCTTAATTAATTAATTATATAATTGTTTATTTAATTTATTACATTTTACTTTAATTTCATATTTTATTTAATACTTTTATTTAAATATTTAATACAATAAACTTAGTAATGTATATTTTTTATTAAATTTATTACATTTTAATAATTACTCGTATCACTAATTTTTTTCCATTTTCGCAGAACCCCTTCGTAAATTTTTATAGCCAAATGAGTATTATTCACTTATATTATAATTCTCCTTTTTAACATATTTGTCAATCAAAAAGAGGTCAATTTATTTTAAGCAATTTAAAAAGAAAAAATTTCAAATTAATGAACTTTCAAAGTAATTTTTTTGAAAAAACTGCCACAATGAAAATAAAAATAAAATTTAATGCTAAATTGTTTTTATTTAAGTAAAAATAGAAATATTTTATTAAAATTAAATAAATATATAAAATTTAATAAAAAAATATTAATCCAAAAAAAAATTTAATTCAAAGAAAGCATTAATTTGAAATTGAATGGATCTAAAACCCACAATGTAAATGTTCTCGGGTCTTGGCTTACTAGAAAATATTCTTCAAATTTGATTGATAAAGTTTTTAAATGATTATTTATAATTATAAATAATTTATTTGAATAGTAATATTGGTTTCTAATTTTAGCTTCAATCATTTGATCCGTTTAGCAGCTGAACATATTGAAGTGGTTGTTTTCAACTCTCTGAATCCATAATTTCATTTTTTTCCTTTTGTCATTTTATTTTAACTATCAAACATTTTTTGTATGTTCCTTGTAGTGATAAGTTCAGTTCGTTCAACAGTTTAAAAATATCTGCAAAGTAACATAATTTCATGTTCCACTCTATGTCTTTGAAGGACTGAACTAGATTACTATTTTTACTTGATAGAAAAACAGTTATTTCTTCTCTCAGTTCATATATTCCTTTTAATATCCGACCCCTGGATAATCAGCGAACTTCCGCGTGTAATAATAATGTTTTATGAGATGATCTCATTTCCTCGCACAACATTTCAAATAATCTTGAATTCAGTGCACTTGATTTTATATAATTTACTGTTTTAATAGCTATTGTTAATACTTGATTTAAATCAGCACTAATATGAGTGTCTGTCTGACTAGCCGATATATTCGAGATCAAATTTTTGCAACCTCGAGGCCGTCTGATTTGCGGCGTTAGTAGGTAGTTAGTAGCTTTCTGCCCTCACACACCATTGCATAATAAAATAATTATGCAATTAAGATAATTAATTTTGTGTGCGCATCTTTTTGTTGATAAATTTTTTTTGAATTTATTTTTCGAATTTATTTTTAGAGGATATTTAAATTCAAATTTTTGGCGCATTTTTTTGAATTCAAATTTTGGCGCATTTTTTAATATTTACTATTATTTTAATATATATTTTTTAATGTTAATTTTTATTATAATTTTTTAAATGTAACTTTTATTGTAATTTTAAGTTATAATTTTACCAAAAAAATTTTAAGTATAATTTTTTTAAGATAAAATTTTTTAAGTTATAATTTTTCTTGTAATTTTAAGTGTTATTTTTTTTAAGTAAAATTTTATACTTGTTTTTAAAGTAAATTTTTGTATTTTAATTTTTAAAGTAAAATGTTTGTAGTATAATTTTTAAAGTAAAATTTTTGTCTGTGTTAAATCTGTGTTAAATCCATCTTACCAAATATTAAGGAGCACAATACGAAAGCTAGTTCTTCATATTCGGAAAGAACTCTTCCATCTTCATCAGAATTGTTTCGATCATGTAATAATGTTTCTGGTTTTCGAAAGCAAAGTCAATCAAGAAAACATTCAAGAAAAATTAATAAATTATTTTTATTTAAATAAAATTTAATTGTTAATTAATATTTATTACAACTTATTAATTCAAAAGCTATTATCCACTGAATAATAAAATGATACACATAAAAATCAACAAAAAAAACACATAAAAAATAAAGACAAAAACAACATCATTTTTCAATTACAAAATTTATTAATAAAAATATTCTTCATCATTGTCGGAGAACTGAACATCATCTATGTCTATGAGTTCTTTCTCAATAATAGTTTGCAGAATTTCATAAGCTGCAATTTCTCTGTCAATTTCTTCATCAGCTGCAATTTCTCCGACAATTTCTTCACCAGTAATAAAATCTCCAGATACTTTTATATGCCCGTACGCAAAACTTTTATTTTTACCCGCCCAAACCCTTTTATCATCCCTCTTTGTAAGTGCTACTTTGCTATTTTTAAAACTATAAAGTTGACGGAGTTTTCTCATAACACTCTTTATAAGATTTATGGGTTAGCTCAGTATCTTTTAATGACACTCCCTTAGCTTTTAGACAAGAAGATCTACCTAACAAGCTGTAGCATTTAGGTCGGAGGAAACCCCATTCGTCATAACCTTCTCCCTTAATATCTTCCTTAAATTTTCCAATGACCGAATCAAGTTTTTTAGAATAAAGTAGATGAGTAGCTGGATAATTAGATGTATCCAAAAGATTATCTATAACCATTTCAGAAAAAAGAATATCTGGTTTACAATTTTTAATCTCCAAGAAGAAATAGTCAGTATCTCCAGCAACTATATTAATCTCACAATTAAATTGTAGTCGATATTTTTCCAAGTTCTTATACTGAATCTCATACATTCTAAGTTTCTATAAGTCAAGCACTGATTGTCCTGTATAACTTGGTTGATCTAAACATATCGAATCCGGATTTAACAACGCAGCTATAAGATCATCGTCAATTTTTATCGATTTTTTAAAGGTAGGTTTCGAAGTATAAGTCACAAGTTTTTTATCTGTTGTGCATAGACACAAATTAATTCTCTTTTTTAGATTTTTAACAGTTTTTCTAAATAAACAATTATTTAATTGCTTATAATAATTTTTATCTAATGTATTCGTACTTTTAGCTCGAATTTCAGTGTTTATGTCGATATACTTTTTAAAAATAGTAGACTGTTTGAATCTTACTGCACGATTAACATGTTTAACCTTAACACCAAGAGACAAGTATAATTTTAATAATCGCCAATGAATTACATAGTTATATTTAGGATAATGAGTCAGCAACAACTTTTCAACCTTTGAACCCCAGGTTTCATTTTCTCAGCAGCAATAGGAAATTCATCTAATTTATCATGAAGTTCAGAAGGAATCTCAAGATCAACTTCAAGAGTATACCCATATGACAAAGATTCAAGATTCAAAGTCAAACAATTAGATATTATTGAATCAAATCCGTCAAATATCCAATTAAATTCACCACAAGGTAATGGTTGACTTAAAGCCCAACCATATAAATTATTAATATCAATATAAAGTAAATCATTGTTTTCGTCAGTTTTAACATAGTGTTTATTAACAAAAGTAAGACCACCTCTAATACCTCCCTCATAAAAGCTAAACATTTCATTTTCAGTAATTAATTCAAAAGGATCATCCAACGACATTAAAGCAGAAGACCAAGACATTCCAGGATACCTAAAATAATTTAAAGGCTCTAATCTATTGTGTGCTATCGATTTCGCACGAAATTGTTTGATAAAGTCAGCCAAAAGAAAACAATCTAGTTTCAAATAAACTTTCATGTAATCAACTAAAGTCCTACAATTAGTTTCATCTCAAATTATCTGAGTTTTTCATATTCAGCCTCAGTGACACCTTTCTAAATTGGTGGTAACTCATAAGTATCGTGAAGTACATCTAAACTAGTTGCAAAGTTGTACTGAAAGATCCCCCTTTCATCAACTATAGTTCCCATAAAAACAGATCGAGTCGAAGGTAAGGTCGTCAAGGTTTTAACCACCTTTGCTAAAGAATCGTTTACAAATTGCTAAGAATCAATAAATTTCACGCTAATTTTTCCCAAGTGTGCAATTAATGAAATATATTTTCAGTTGTTATTGGGATACATCCTAAAGCCCAATTTTTAAATTTACTCAATCCATATTTTAATATAAGATGCATATTGTTTTTAAGTTGTGGAAAACAATGGGTAATACTTTGTTTATTTTTCTACTAATATTACAGTCATTGCAAGCATCACCCAAGTATTCCCAAGTAAAATGATCATGATCTCTCACTGGATCAACAATGTCTTTCAAACAAAGATAACATTGTATACAAGTATCAAATTGAATCTGTTGTAGGTTCGTTAATTGTTTGTCTCCCCATTTTATAATAATACGGTAATATTGTATATTTTTCTATTTTTCCTACTGCTTTTAAAAATTGTTCCACACAATTTTCACCTATAAATTCTTTATATATTGTACTTCCATCAAAATCATTTATTAAAAAAAGTTCTGCCGAAATGGGTAAATGTATTTGATGATGCACATTGTCTTTTGGTAAAAAAGATTCGAAATCTGCATATATAACATATAGTGGAGTTACGGTTTTGGACCAATCAGTGAATTTAATAAACTTATTTTCCGTGAAAGTATATAAAGTTCTCCCTAACTGATTTCTCATTCATAATATCTTATGTTTGTCCAATGCCATTTTGTCTAAAACCATTCATACATCTATGACACCATAAAGGTTGAATTCTTTCTATAGTGATATTTTTACTTTGACAATTAAACAACCTATTGAGCGATGTTATTCCTACATAATCGTAATTTTCTCCTTTATTTATTAGTAATAAATTAATAATTGTTCCTCTGTAACTTTGGACCTGTGAATTATGTTTAAAAACGGATGTTTTAAAACAAAGTCGTTGTGTTCGGGTTTTTCTGTTTCGTCATAACTAAATACATTAATTATTAGTCCTTCGTTATTTGATTCAAATTTTCTAATACCATTTAATTTCATAGGCATATCATTTGGCTCATAATTTAATTCATTTAGATATTTAGTATAACTATAATTATCATTTCTATGGCCATAATAAATCTCATCTTTTTTAATTATTGACAATACGCTATAAATAAAACATAAATTATTGCTATTTTTCACGTTTATTAAACATTTTTTGTTTGTCAATATTTTCGGTTAATCTACTTTTATTGCTTATTTTTGTTACTATAAAGTAAATTTCAGTTTTTTTTCTAATAACCCAACTACACACTAACTCAGTTATTGAGTCAATCTTTTCATTTATCTTTTGAATGCCTTCATCAAAGAATGATTGAGTAATTGGTCTTGAGCTGTTACTAATGTAATTTAATTTTATCTCTCCGCCTTTCTCGAATTCAATTTCTATTCCAAATTGAATTTTCACGTATCCTAGTTCCTCTATTGTTTCTCTTAACTTGTTAATTAACTCTACAGGAAAAATAATTTCCTTAATGTTCAAGTTGGTAGTATCTATACTAATTATTTGATGAGTACCTTGTAAGTCGCTTTGAATTATCGGTAAATTTCCGCCTATTTGTATATTAATATTATTTTGCCACATGTTTTCAACCTCTTCCATTGATCCGTCCCATGAATTCATCGATTCAATATCTTCCATCGCTTCATCCGCTTCCACCGCTTCGTCCGCTTCCACCTCTTCCAACGCTTCATTCCATGAATCCAACGATCCGATATCTTCATTTAGATCATCCCAAATACTATTTATAGGATCTGTTGTAGGTTCGCTAATGGGTTCACTTATAGGATTACTTAATGGGGTAATTTGGGTGCTGCTTAATTTAATTTTTTTAATTGATGCTGGGATTTCAATAGTTGCAGGTCTTTTAAATAGTTTATTTTTTAAGATGAAATTGACGCAAATGATTTTTATGATGATTATAAAAGTCTAAATAGGGAATGGGCTGGGAAGTTATGCATTCGGGGCATATAAAGTAAATGGAATTATGGTATTTTTGACCATAATACTCTTCCATTTTTTTGTGACATATTTTATTATGATCTTTTAATTGACAATGGTTAGGGTATAATTTACCTAGTAATAAAAATTATTTAATATTTTTATTTAATTATTTATTAAAATAAATGCACAAGAAGTTTGCAACCAATCAAAATTGATTATTCACTATAAATAAAATATAATTTTGTATGAAAAAAGCAAGAATGTCTAAAATATATGAACTACTCCTAGAAGGTAATAATACAGCTGTTATTGAGATGACATTTAAGGCTCCTGTTCAATACCTTCAATACAGTATGAACTATTTAAATGTTCCTGTTTCATATACATTCAAAGTAATATTTATTTTAATTTAATTTGATTAATTATTTTTTAGGAATCGGGTTATTTAAAAGCTTATGATTACAATATTCTGATTCTAAATATTGAAGATGAATATCGAAAAAATATTTCAGATATTCTCCATTTGATGAATAATGATATAGTTTTTAATGAGAGATTTCCATTTATTAAATGTGAAAGCAAATTAAATGAATAAGTACAGGATAATATAAAATATAAAATTCAGATAATTTTTAAAGGAGTCAAGATTAACAAATCTATTATCAAACCTATTTGGAAAATCAAAAATGTCGATTAAATTTTTAACTTTTGTAAAGTTTTTATATTTTGTCGAGTTCTATAATAATTTCAATATATCAGTATTTTGCATATAAAAACAGTAAACTGAATCTTTAATATTAATAAAAATATCATTTAAAAAATTTAACGAGTTTAACCCGAGTATCGATAATTTTAAAAATATTTTGAGCAGGGATCTGCCCTTATTGACAAATTATTATTATAAAAAATTTGAGCTCTTATATAATAAAATCAAGTGGTCTGTCTTCACATATATATATATATAAAAATCAAGGGGTCAGCCCTTATTTTTAGATAAAAAAGTAAATTATTATAAAAAAATATATGTTATAAAAAAATCAAGGGGTCGGCCCTTATATTTTTTGGTAAGACTAACTTTGTTGATAATGTCAACCGATCTGAGACCATTTAATCCTTTATGTGGCGAATGATTGTAACTAAAAATAATTTTCGGTAAAACATGTATCCAAGTTTTATTACCTTAATACACAAAGTATTTTTTTCAATCTTTCTCTCAAAGTTCGATTAAATCTTTCCACATAGCAAGCTTTGAAATGCGAGAATACTGAGTAATGATTGGCTTTGATAACTTCTTTTACTTTGATATTATAAAATTCTTTACCTAAAATAAATTAAATTTATTTAAATTAATTAAATTTCTTACCAAAATCAGTTTGTAAATTACGAGGTTGCCCATCTTTAAACAATTTTTTAATTGTAATGGACATTTCATTAGCAGATTTAGTTTTTGTTGGAATAGCACGGGCATATCTACTGAAAACATCAATACAAGTTAAAATATATTTGTATCCTTTGTTGATTCTCGAATAAGGTATCATTTCCATCAAGTCCATTTGCCACAAATCATTGATTCCTCTTGTTTTCTATGGTCTGGTTGGGAATCTTTTCAACATTGGTTTATTTAAACTATATGCTAGTTGGTCTGATAACCATTTTTGAGTCGATTAAATTTTTCTACACCACCAAAACCATCTGGATCTTTTGGGTTTGTCCATATTGTTTTGAGTTGATTTTTGGTTAATTGTTTCTTCATTATTACCACAAGATGTTAAGATATATTTAAATCGACTTTGTCGGGTTTAGAGTGTTGTAAACCCATTAAGATCTTAAGGATGAAATTGCACTAATTGCTGATAAAACTATTGGAATTAATGTACCCAAGAACCCACACTTTTGTTTATACATTATTCTTTTCATTAAACGTCTATTTTTAGTGTTTACCAATGATAAAAGGGATCTCTTATGTCTTTGTAATACCATTCTTTTAGCTTTACTAATATTTACATTACCTCGAACTATATTTCCAATAACTTCAAGCAAATCGTCAATAACAAATGGAGGGAAAGCTTGTAAAATTGCTATTCTTTTATTATTTTGAGCCTTTACCAATGCATTGAAATATGGAAGACTGCGTTCAAATTTCATGTTTACTATTTACAATCAATTATTATTGTTTATAATTTGATCCACTTCTTTTTCTTTAAATTCTTCTTTAAATTCTTCTTTAGAATCTTCTTTACTTTTGATTTGGGTTTACAAATACCTTTTTTGGATTGAATTTCGTTTTTGACAAGTACTTTTTTAAATGACATGATTGATTGGATTTATTGTTTTCAATTTTGTTTATAAATCGTAACACCTTTTCATTAAATCGTTACTGCATTATTGTGTAAAGTCAAAGAATAAATATCTGTGGGGAACACTTGTAGCATCTTGGAATGATTCAATTAAGAATTTTATGTTGTTTGGATAAGCTTGCCTGGCTAAGAAATCAATAATCGTTTGATCGAGTGGATTTTTGAAAATAACTAGGTATTGAACATTTAAATTACGAGTTCGATGTTTGTGTTATGAAAATAACAGTAACTCCACAATGTCTACTGATTTTTGTTATTGAAATCTTTTTCCTTATTTGCTTCTTGATACAAATCATATATAATTATTGCATCGCCTCGATGTAACCTAGACGACCAGTTTTTATCAAATTCCTTAACTAATGTCATTTTCAATTTACAAAACTGATTTTGTGTCAATCCGTGTTCTTCGTCTGCGCCCCTATGTCAATATATTTTATCGAATTTTGATTTGAACATGCTTTACTGCAATAAATTACATACAAATAATGTTTGTCTGCTCCTACTTGGCCTTACAATTCGATATGCTCAATCATTTCTTAATTCCATTTAATTTAATTTAATTTAATTTGATTTGTTTATAATTTGATAGCAGAAAATGATTAGTAATATTAATTATAGAGGAAGATGTGAAGTCTCTGGAATGAAGTTTCCCAACCGGAAAACCTCAACATGTAGTGGATAGAAGCGGGAAATATCCAATCTTATTCTTCAAAAGTGGAAAATGTAGGATAATGGGTTGCAAGAGACAATTACAGGAAGGGGATCTCAAATATGAGATACAAGATTTACAAATTCAATCCTTATCTTTGAACATCGACATGGGTTGTCGAATCAACTTGTATGATTTGGCTACCAAAACAGAAAACATTTACGAACCCAAACTGTTTCCAGCATTAAGACTTGTCAAATATAATCCACTTTGTGTGAATGTATTTGCAAGCGAAAAAGTCGTTGTCATGTGGATAAAAAACTAATACAACACTATAGTACAAGAAATATTTAATTTTATAAAACTTAAAATTAATAATCTTAATACCGATGAAGAAATACTAGATTATTTATTATGTACTGATTGTGTTTAAATAGATTGAATTCTGACGATTGTAAAAATTAAAAATTATCGACGAGCAAGAACCTTACGTATTCGAAACAATTCTGATGAATATGCAAGAACAAGCTTTTGTATTGTGCTCCTGATTATTTGGCTACACGGATCTATCAAATGACAGGAATCAACTCGAAGAAATTGTACGGATGCATTGCGAATCGGTTCAAGAATCTGGTTAGAAATGTTTAGATGACTGCATTGTTTGTGCAAATCCCCCAATGTTGACTTTTCCGTTTAGATGCAGATGCTGCAGGGACTACAAGTAGAAAGAAGTTGTACACATTTTGTTGGCTGAGCTAAGAAGAGCTTATTATAAGCTGATTTGTGACGATGTAAATTAAATAAATTTTTGATCTTTATACGTGTTTATTTTATGTGTTTATTTTTATGTGTTGAGAATTAGTTTTTTATTAAGTTTTTAATTGGTTGAAATATTATTATTATTATTATTATTATTATTATTATTATTATTATTATTATTATTATTATTATTATTATTATTATTTTGTTAACACTAAATTTCATTGTAAAATTATGTTAAAAATTCTATTTAAAAATTCTGCATAAAAATTTAACTTAAAAAAAAATATTAATTACATATTAAAATTAAAATACAAAAATTTTACATTAAAAAATAAAATACAAAAATTTACTTTAAAAAATGCGCTTAAATTTGAATTTTAAAAAAATCGAAAAAAATTTTAAAAAAAAATTTATCAAAAAAATGTGCGCACACAAAAATTAATTATCTTGATTACATAATTACGTAATCAAGATAATCCGAGATTAAATTACGCGATTATGTAATTTAATCCGTCGCGAACCACCCCATCTATTTTTATTATGCAATGGTGTATGAGCGCAGAAAGCTCTAAACTACCTACTCGTATTGGATATTCTTCTCTTCTTGATTCATGCTAATTGATCGGTTTTTCTGAAAATATTCTTTGTACTGGCATAGATCTGAAATGTTGGGTATTCTGTTTCGCTCTCATCTGCCTACTCTTAGCCACGTTAGTATATGTTTATTGACCGATAGCCTTGATAGATCCTATTTTATTGCTACCATTTTTATTTGTTTCAAAAATCTTCGTCAGCGTTTTCGTTTCATAAATTTTTGTGTCTGGTTTTGTTAGTAATATTTCTCTTAATTTCGCATCACGTGATTTATTTGAGATGAGATCTTGCACAATGTCTTCTTCTTTTTGTCCTGAATTAAGAACTTCAGTTAAACTTTTCATTAGTCGAATTTCGAATCTTTCATCATCTTCTGTTCCAAATCTGCCAATTCTCTGATTTTGTCAGTCATTGATTTTGTAATTGTGAATGTATTTAAGAACCACGTTTTAGCTTTGGCACCTGTTGTTTCTGATTCTCTGACGTTTCCCCACGATGTTTTAGCTTTTGCTACCAATAATACATCGAATATACTTAGCAATCGCTGTAGATTTTTCAAAAGCTAATCTTCCATGTCTCTGATCCATTCTTCTGCTTCTTTCGATCCTCGTCTATCATATAGTTGAATGTTTAATGTAAGCATTTCTCGACATGATTTTGGCAGACATTTCTTTATTGATTTCATTGTTTTTGAAACTGTGTTAATATTCTTATTTTCGGCGAGGTTGGCATTTACATTCAACTAATTTTTATCGAATTAATTTCCATCAAGATTTATTTCATAAAAGTGCCAAAATAATCAATTATTTAAATACAAAGTAATTATATATCTTAACTTATGCACTATTCAACAGCACAGAGGCTATGAAAAAAGTATTAAAGCAACAGCAGAAGATTATTAGACTCCAGGAACTACAAGATATTTTGGAAAATAAGGTATTAGTACCAAAGAGCTGCATAACAAACACACGTATGCAATGGAATACGAAAGCCCATACAAAATCGTCAAGTTTCTATATCCACAATGAGTCGAACTTCATTCCCAAGATGGAACGCAAGAAAGATGAATTGAGTGACTGAAAAAGAAAATCTTAAGGAGGGGAGAGTTAAGATATTTAAATTATCGTGTGCCTAAATAATTTTGGCACTTTTATTGAATTTGAAATAAATTTAATGATGGAAATTAAGTCTCTTAAAAATGAGTTAGAAATAATTGTCATTGTTAAGTGATTTTTATAATCAAGTTAAATGATAAATTTCGCACATATTATATTAGAAAAAGAAAATTATAAATTCTTTTATTTATAATATGTTGATAAAAACATTAAACAATATCATCAAAATAAATATATTTAATTTTAAAGGTAAATTTTAAATACATATAATTTTATAACTGTTTAAATTTATCATTTTAATTCACAACACTTATTATAAAACTATGACAATTTGAAATCTGGATTCTTAATTTTTTTATATTTAATTTGAATTAAATTTTATATTGATAGTGTAATATGTTTGAAATCATATAATTAATTAACATTTTAAATTTCTTTTTCTCAAAATTATAGATTGAATGGACGATTGTATAATAGAACTAGGAGATAATATTTTCAATTCTGACAATTTATCTAACGATTCTCTAAATCAAATTAAAAGCATCATATTGAACTTGTACCGGAAAATTGAAGAAATGAAAAAAAATGAAATCGTAAATCAATAATAAATCCGAATTTAATACTTATTTCAAAAAATTAGATTTTAAAAGAAAATATGAAACAATTATCGATGAAATAAACTTAAAAAATTCACAAAAATTTTACGATTTAAATGAAAAAATTGATTTATTGCAAGTAAATTTAATTGTGCATTCCAAATGAATTATCAAACGGTTCTAGAATCAAAATAACGAAACAATCAAAGAATTAAACTTTTATAAACAAGGTCAAGAAGAAGTACTTTCTAAAAGAAATAAAGAAATTCTAAATAATTTTCAATTATTAAATCAAGATTTAAAATCGATAAAAGTGAACTTAAAATTTTGATTGAAAATTTTGATTGGATAAAAATTCAGGCGGAAAAAGTTGAATTGAAAAAAAGCCTTGAAATGTCACTGAAAAACGTTAACGACAAATTAGAGGAAATTGCATCCAGTGCGAAACAATTCAATGTACTGACTAATGCCGATTTATTGAGTTTTCCTATAACAATGTTTCAGGTAGACCAGAGACACAGCCTGTCGAAAGAATTGGACGAAATGAATGAGAAAATCGCAAAAACTAATCCAGCCAATGAGGGAATTCTGGTGATGCCAATCGATAAAATTTCTGATATCAAAAAAGGCAAATGGAATTACGTATTCAGTGAATATTTTACTGCCAGAATGAATCCGTATTTGATGAGATTGAAATTGACTAATTGTGATAACGGATTGTGGATTTGGCTGTTGATTTATCCCGGTGAATCTGATGACGATTTGCAATGGCCATTTCAGGCCGAAATTGCAATTAAGGTTGCCAGTCGAGCCAATCCATTCCAATGTAAAATCATGAGAAAACATTGCAAAATCGAGCGACCAGAAATTAATTCATCCACCACCAGTGAAATATTCAAATTTCTTCATTGTGACTTGATAAAATCAGGATTAATGAAATCGATTTGCATTGTTGAAGGTCTAGTGAAATTCAGTTGATATTTAATTTTGTGGATTGTCATTTTTATTGGATAGATTTTGGTTTTGTTTTTCTTGTGGAAATATTTTCAACCAATCAAATTCTTTTAAATATTTTGAGTTAAAATTTTATTTCAACTGTTGGCTCTCACTCCACGTGCTCTTTAAATGATACTGGGATAACTCAACACAGGAAAACTTTTATTCGATACTAACGATTCAAATGTTACTTTAACAATATTGACAGGAATCCCCACGGGAAGCCGCCTTTTCAATTAACTACTAAAACATCCTTGACAAGTCTGACTAGTTTTCTTTTTCAATTTCATGAATCTTTTTATATTTTCTACTGCTCGCAATTTTTCGAAACTATTTGTGTCCCTGTTGTTGATTTGAGATTCCCTTATATAGGGAATCTCTCAACAACTAATTTGATTGACGGTAATTTAAATTGGACTCCCGGGGAACGAGTTAAACAATTTACTTTCATCTTTTGGACGCTTCGGCCGTTCCTCGGGGTAAACTTTGGAATAAATCACATTAGGGAATAATTAGTTCCCTTCGTAATTAAATTTATGAAAATTGGAGAATCTCTTCCTAATTTAATTTTTTTTCCTTATTTTAATTAATTTGTATTTTCTTAATAACTTTTTCTAGAGGTCCCAAATTAATTTGATATAATTATCTTCGTACTCGTCTCGTTAATTGGTATCGACATATATCCATTTCCCCCGAAAAATATTGATTTAAATTTTTTTGCTTATTTTCAATTAGTTATTTTATTTATTATGATTTTTTTGAAAATCACACAACCCTAACAAATATATGACTTGAAATTGGGTCATGAATGCATTATTATTATTGTTGTTGGGGTTGTTGGTGATTATTCAATTACCAATTACAGATCTGAATCCATGCGTGTCTTATTAATAACGCTATTGACTAATTCCAACAACGTAGAACTTTATTGATTATCACAATTGATTACAACTGTTGGGTTTTTATTGAAGTCGGTAACACTTTCTGACTCCTTGGTGTTCTTTTTTAAATAAATCGAAACGACGCAACACATTATTTTTTATTCACTTTTATCACAATTTATTACAGAGACTTTCAGACAAATGTAGATATTCAACGTGACTCTGCACCCTTTACAATAGCAATTTTAACTTCAGCCTGAGCGTTGGGATAAGTCTTCATAATGGGAAATTTGCCTTTTGGTAATCTACTATTAACTATTTTCACACGAGATCCTTCTAATTACTCCTAACCTTTTTGATCGTTTTCTCTTGTAAATTTCTCCTTTCGACCAATGGTCATTTGTTGATTTGCCTTGGTTTAACAATTGGTTTAATAATTGGCTTTTTGAGAATTGGCAGTTGGGTTAATTACATATTTTAAGGCGCCGCTTTGATGTTCGCCCGCTTATTTTTAGGTGATTGTCCTACGTGTCAATCAATTTCCCTTTTTCTATTTGATCTGATTAGATTAGATTTTACTCTCGGGTTCCTCACGGCTTTCGGGCCCTTCATTACTTCGGGTTTCCCATTAGCTCGGGTGTCTATTAGGCCAATTAATTCTTAATTAACTTTAGTTTTTATTAAATATTTCGTTCTGAGGACCCCCTCATCGATTTTATTTTGTTACATTTTAATTCGTCTTTTCATTTGGCATCTGCCTATACCAGTTTTCCCACAAAATAAGTGTTTAATTTTTTAATTAATATTTTTTTTGCGCTTTAATTATATTTTGAATTTCAATATTTTATCATAATTTTAACTTTGTTTTTGTTTTTATATTTTCATTTTCATTTTTTAACTTGTACTTGTTAATTATGAATGATCTTTTATTCATTTGTTTTGCTTTTATTGATTGTCTTCTATTCTCTTCTCATTTTTTGATCTCTTTTCCACTCTTATTTTACCGAGTTCCAGAACAACACCTTATTTATTTATCATCATTACCTCCAATCATTAACCGCATTTAATAATTATTTTTGTTTTGTTATTTAGGTATCCTCAACATTAGTATTATTATATTATTATTATTATTATTATTATTATTATTATTATTATTATTATTATTATTATTATTATTATTATTATTATTATTATTATTATTATTATTATTATTATTATTATTATTATTATTATTATTATTATTATTATTATTATTATTATTATTATTATTATTATTATTATTATTATTATTATTATTATTATTATTATTATGATTATTATTATTATAGGCTGGTTATAGATTTATTTAAAAAAAAATTCAAATAAATTAATAACTAATCCCTTTCCTTAGTGTTTATAAAATTTTGTTTTGAACACTTAGTTTAAAAATTTACTTGTAAGGATTTTCGAATAAAACCTTAACATTTTTGGCCTCTAGTATAATATACAATATCTTTATACAAACTGGAGCTTTTATTGAGGTTGTTATTTAATGAAGGAAATAGTAACACAGTAAAGCGAAAATGAACAAAAATAATTAAAGTAGAAAAATTAATTAGAAATTTTTATAATTTGAAAAATAATATTGATCGGGGGAAATGGGTATGGTTGAATTCCAAATCATGAAACAAATCAAATATAATAATAAAATTATAGTTGAGTCAGATTCTCAGAATCAGACCGAGTGGCATATGGTCACGTCTGACTTTTCCGTGTTTTCGAATACAGAATTTGTAAAATATGTAAATCCAGGACAATAGGCCATCCCGAAGACATTTTTCAGGACGCCGGGTCAAAATACCTTAAATCGGGACTACCCGGAAAACCGGTACTTGTCACCCTAGCCAAAGATGAATTGGAAAGTGAAAAAGTAATAATGATTATGTTTAGAATTAAAAACCTAGTGGAATCGAAAGCACAATAGAGACATAAAAAAAGTTATGTACTGATTATCATGAGGTAAATTCAAAAAATAAAAATGAAATTGAAATTATTTAGAAAATATTTGGGAAAGCGTAGACAAATGCAAGAAAATCAGATAATGGTGGAGCACAATCAAATTATTAATTTTTATTTTGAGTATTTCCGAAGGAACTTTAGAGAAGGAATATCAGAAATTTAAGTGGGAGTCATTAATTAAACGATTACCAGGAGTATAAAGTAAAACTGCAGAAATTCTTCACTTTCGCTAAGAGTATAATAAAGAAATAAGATATCAAGAGTAAAAGGCAGTTTGCAAGAAATCTCGAAAAGGACATAGGACAATAAAATAGACGAGAGTAAAATTTTTATTGAGGTTATTATATTATTCTGACTTGCAAAATCTCGATAATCGGTAAAAGTAAAAACCAATCAATTTGGTGATCACTTTCTGCTTTAAACATTCCAACTGTAAACTTTTAATTCTCTATACACTTTGGGGGTTGTTGTTTTGGTTATATCCCATTATATACAATAATAACAAAAAATTTCTATCAATAAGAATACTTCTGTCAAAAAAATGTAAGAACTGTGCGAAATATGTGCGTTATTTTTATTTGACGATGTTTTTTAGTTCTCATGTCTGATCTATCAAAAAAAACTCTTTTAACAATAATTGGGGAAAGAATTTTACCGGGTACTCGAATACTAAGTGATGGATGGGCTATAGGGTAGTAATTCATTCACAGTAATTCATTCGTAGAACTTTTTCTGCCCAGATGATCCAACTGTGCATACACAGCACATTAAGAATACTTGGATGCATGTGAAAAAGAAATCAATTTGGGTAGAGAAAAGAGTATTTAGAAGGATATGTTGCAGAATTTTTATTTAGGAGATAAGTCATCTGGAATTTGAATAAATCGATTTTTTTTATTATTGTATATAATAGGATATAACCTTTATTTTTCGTTATCGAACGAACACGAGGAATCAAAGTAACCTACTATTTATTGCTTCATACTCAGCCAAGGAAAGAATTGTGCTGGGTTGCCCGGAAAGACCTATCGGATTTTTTTCATAGATGACGTTTTTTGCATGTATAAGTACAATAAAGGTCAAACCAATTAATGATTCATTATTTCTGTACAGATAGATTTTAAAAATGGAAAGTCAAAGTGAACATTTTCGACATATTTTACTTTACTATTTTAATAAAGATAAAAGACCAGTAGAAGCACGTCGATAGATGAGTACACAGAATCAATTACAGAACGCATTTGTCAGAAATGGTTTACAAAGTTTCATTCCGCTAATTTCTCAATTTACGGTGCACTGAGCTCTGGTAAACTTACTCAAACTGATGAGAACCAATTGATTGAATCTGACTTACACATTACCCTTCCTGAGATTACAAAGAAGTTGATAATCATTTGAGAAGTTTGGGAAACTCAAAAAAGCTTGATATTTTAGTTCCAAATGAATTTAAAGAAATTTATTTACTGCAACGTATCAATATCTGTGGCATGCTCTTAAAACATAATCAAAACTACGCATTTTTGAAAAGACTGATAATGGGTGATGAAAAATGGATTGTATACAATAACTTTTAATTCAAAAAATCACGATCCGAGTTCGATGAGCCAGCTCAAACAACATCCATCAAAATGTTTATGCTGTCAAAGTGGTGGAATTTCAAGGGAATTGTTTACTTTGAGCTCATACTTCTTAACACAAAGATTTACTCTAGTGTATACTGCCAGCAACTATCAGAATTAAAGGATTCCTTGCAACAGAAGCGTCTAGAATTGATAAATCGTAAAGTTATTGTGTTTTAACATAACATAGCACGGTCCCATACTTTTTTGATCACTTGATAAATACTACTTGAACTTGACTGGGATGTGCCGCCTCACCCACGTTACAGCCCTGAAATAGCCCCATCAGATTTTTTTCTGTTTCGTTCTTCACACAGCTCTCTAATGCGATAAACGTTTACTTCAGACAAAAGTGTAAAATCGTGCCGGGAAAATGTTTTTGCTGAAAAAGATTTGCAATTTTATGAAGTTGAAATTATGAAACTGTCGGAGAGATGACAGCTCGCCTTTAAGTAAAATGGTCAATATATACTAGATCAGTGGTTCTCAAAGTAGTTGTCCGTAGACCAGCACCGGTTCGCAACATGAGTTGAATAGGAGAATATTGTTAAACTGTTTACCACTCATAAAATAAATCATATGAAATATTACAAAAAAACTATAAACGTAAAATTACAGAATATGCATTACTCTCTCTGGATTCTTTGGAACATGAATGAATTGTCCTATGTTAATTTAGTGGTTGACTTTTATATTTTTCTAGCTTAAATTTATGAAAGTATATTATGTTTATACAACTATAGATTTTTCTCTATTTTTATTTTCTATAATTTTTTTAAATGAAAATTATTTATATATTGTCTATATTCTGTGATTTATTAGAAATGCAATAGTTTTGTATAATTTTAAGATTACTTTTGTGTTGTACTTCTTTATAATGTTTTTTGATATATTTATTGTTATTCTTTTATGCACATTATTTGTGTAAATATATTGTTTATTTTTTGTAAACTTTGTGTGAATTTTTACAACTGAAATATATGTATTTAATAGTACATTAAATATTTTGTATTCCTGCAAAATATAACCAACAATTAGTATTAGTGGTCCGCGGCATGGTTTTGGTAGAGAAACACAATACTAGATTAAAACTTTCTCTTTGTGCAAAATAAGTGCCTTTATATTTTATTGTAAAAACAGAAGACTTTCCAGCCAACCCAATAGTTTCGGAAGAAGCAGTTTTCAAACTTGTCGAGTTAAAGTTTGCATTTATTTTGATAGTAAATCGAACAACCTTATTTAATTTTCTCCATTGTTTGTGATAATTGATTTTGTTGTTTTTGATGTGTTTTCTGTGTTGCCCCTGTATAATTTGAGTCACAGAATAGGCAAATAAACTTTAAGAAAAACATGTTACTTGAGATTCCCGAAATTATAATTTTAAAGATATGTAAAGGATGAAAATCGGCAAATGTAAACAGACAAGTCTCATTGTGGAACGAAAGCACAGATATAAATGTATAGTTTTAGGTAGAAATAGCAACAAAATATTATTGAAAATCCTAAAGTTTTGTTGGGTAATTATTTTTTTATGCGAGGAAATTTACAAATAGGACCTGCGAAATAACCAATATTATAAACTTCTTAATAAAAGTTGACTAGATATGGTGCACTATATGCACTATATTGACTATATGCACTCTGCTACTAAATAATGATCCAATGCTAATCAGTGCTGAAGGAGATTCTCACAGCGCTGTTGGCCAAGGAAATATCTTCCTTATCAAGTTTGCTGTGGTAGAATGAAAATGATTCTGACGTTTCCGTGGAATTCTTAGCTGGCCTAGAAATTCTACAGGATTTGGTTATTAAAAGGTGCTTTGCGCTGTGATCTAGATCAAAAATCTTTACGGTAATATTTCTGCTAAATGGCCAAATCATATCTCCATCATTTGCGCTTGGATACACGTAGACATAAATTAGTAATTTCCACAAATCGCTCCACATCCATAGCCGCAGTTTGTAGGAATTGACCGAAATGTAGAAAAATTTACTTCCAATCCATCTGTTGGTTGAAATCTCTTTTGTGGGGCCGATTTTCCACAGAAAACTATCAGAAATTTCAATTTTTAAATATTTTTTTATGCGTTCGTTTTGTAATTCGAGATTCTGGATTTCATTTTTAAATACATCCATTTCTTTTATGGTGCTATTCTGAAAAATAGCAATTTATCAATCGATTTTCACAATATAATTACCGGTGCTATAATGTCGTCCCCTGAGGAACAATCACCACTCATCTAAATATTTAACATTGATGAATTGTGAAATTCGCTAATTTACGAATGAATATTTAAAACAATAAATGAAGAGTAATATTGTCAACAAGTAACCGGCCGTTAGTGTATAATTAGCAATATAATTAGTAGACGGGTACCCAGATAAGTCCAAAAATGATACATTTTTAAATTTATTTCCATCAAAATAACTTAACCGAGACAAATATCTTTGATTGCAAATAAATTTGGCATAAAAATAACCTTAAGTATTTTTTACTATGAGACAAAGTAATGTTGTGGCAGTATCATTTACGTATTCTTAAACTTTTTGACAGCTTTAATGAATAGTTTTCATTAAATTCTACTAATTCTACATGTATACTGATTTAAAGATTTTATAAACAACGCTTCACAAGTTATTCGTTCTAAATAATTAATCATTTTATTTGCAATTATCTTGAGATCAGACATACCTAAAAATTAATTTAAATGTTTAAATTTTTTAATTAATATAATTTTATATTGTGTGATCTGATTTGATTACGATAACTATTTGTTAATTTGTTTAAATTTTTTTATTTTTTAATTTAGATTTTGTTAATATGATTTCTAGCCTGAAAAAGAGTTTTATAAAAATTAAATACATTAGTTTTAACATCAAATACTAGAATGGATTCTCCGGCTTGGCAATTACTTTGTCTCATATTACAAAACGGATGCGTTTGAAGTTTTCCCGCTTCATCATCAAAACTCCTTCAAATTCTCTCAATTTTGTTAAATATTCTTCAATCACCACTGATTGTTTAATAATTTTCCCATTCACTTTATATGGTTCTTCTTCGCACGTTCCATTTTGTTGTACTACTCCCTTTACCACCACTGTCTCTCTTATTCTGTGATTTACTTTTGCTTTCAATTTAATTTCCGGATTGATTTTTAACTCCTCTGTTTGAAACGCAGTTAAGCAGTTTTCTGGCGTTAGCTCTACCGTGCATGGAATAGCACGCATTTTTATCAGTGATGTGTGGCTCCAATTACCACAGAAAAATACAAAAGTAGTTCGCTTCACAATACATTCTCTAACTTTGGCTCGCCGTAAATCAGATTCCTGATACACATAATATTTTACATTATTTTCCACTTTCAATTTCTTTGGGTATGCATCCGGACATTTTGCCATGTCCACAACCGAATAAATTTTCCCCATTTCTGTTTGGGAACAATCGTAAGCTGTCATACCTGTAGCTTGTGTAGTTATTGTACAAAAAATAAAGAGCATAACTATTGCCCATGGAAATATCATCTTTTTTCTTAGCCCTGGGCAATCCTTTTCATTTAACGGTTTGTATGGTAACTTTTTTTCATCACTTTCATTTACTTTAAGATCATTATTCAACTTTTTCCAACCTCCATTCTTTTTAACCCACCTTATAAAATATTCGTTTGAGATTTGTGCAACTACATCTATCAAGTTTTCCAAATTATCCGTTTCTGCTATCGCATGACCTCCAATTTCTAAAACCATTTAAGTTAAACTTGTTAAAATTACTTCTTTGTCAATTTCATTTTTAGTCAGATTTTCAATTAATTTCTTATCACAAAATTTATCGTTTTCTCCAAATCTTTGCACGACATTTGGAAGTCTGTTTTTCATTTCAGTTAACATGTTTCCTAACTCATACTCTACATCCATTTTTATTTATAACATCGGATATACTGCTTTAATCAAGCCCATTAATATTATTTTTGTTTCATCAACTTTCTGTTCAATTCTCACTAAACTCCGCTTTATCTCGTATAACTTTCTAGCTTTCCTAACAATTATTTCACTATTTATTTCAACTCTTGGTACCTCAAAAATTTCTTGCTTTTCCAATGTTCTACCTGAATTTTATTATTTGATTCATTTCTTTCTTTATTACTGAAAAATTTACCTACTTTTTCTCGTTCTATTCTTTTTAAGTTATCGTCCTCTATATCTGTATTTAATTTCTCCGAATTATTTACTGAGTCTACTTTCTGTTCCTTTATTGCTACTACACAATTCACTAAATACCCTGCCATTCCATCGGCGTTTAGGTAACCGTTTTCATCTAATTCCTGTGGCTTAAATCCACAATCATGTAAATATTCATCATCTAACTATTAACCTTTGAACATCAATATTATTATTCCATTTTTTCCTATTCGGTTTGCAGCTCTTTTTCGTAACTTCCGAACCTTTGTACATCAATGTTCCTCTATATACTCCGTTTTTCAGCAATCTTTATAATCTATTGCTATAAAAATGTTTTTAATTCCATTCCAGTTTCTCTTAATTCTCTACCAAATCTTCGCAACAAACATTTTAATTTTTCTCCATACCTCGATTTATCATATAAATATGGTCGTATTATGTTTATTAATTCTAGTTAAGCCTTTCCCTCTAGCTCTATTTTATCAATTAATTATAATTACTCCGTAATTTTAACTCCATCCCAATCGCATAAAGCATCTCTTAAGTCTCTTGTTATTTCTTGTGGATTACTCTTCTTCCTTAATCATACACGCAAATTGAAATTTATTTTTATTTCCAGGTATAAAACCACAATCTATTAAAAATGCATTGTCTTCTAAATATCTATTCTTAAATTTCAACTTTATTATATATCTTCCATTATTCTCTTTTAATCTATCTTTTAAATCTTTAACATAATCTCCTATTTCACAACGAATACAAATCACACTATTTCTTCTTTCATCTACAACATCAATAAAAATAAAATCTAACAATTTATTTTCTCTGAACGCTTTCCCAAAAATTTTCATCCTATTTGTTATTTCATCTCTATCTTTTGAATTCACCTCATAATAATCAACACACAGTTCAATTACACTTTTCAATCTTTGTACACTTAGTGTCATCTGACTCAATTCCAGTAATGATGTCATTATTTTAGGCGTTTCCGCTGCTCTCGATTCTATTAATTTATTAATCCTCGACATAATCATTATTGCCTTTTCGCCTTGCAAATCATCTTTAGTCATCATTCTTTTCAACTCTGTGTCTGATGCTTATGATTGCGACTCATACATCATGTGGTTATCCGTCTCTTCATCAGATTCAAACTTGCATATTAAACGATCCAAACGTCGACTCATTCGTTTCACTTCGTCTTCAATTCTATTATTATAATTATCTGGCTGCACAAAAGCAACGTTGTCTGCTTGTGAATTGTTACTTTGGAATCTAGTATTCTTTTAGATTGGCTTTTGAAATCTCTCATTATTCCTGGGACATGACCTCACCATATGTCCATAACCTCTACATGAATGACATTGAATTCGGCCTTGTAAATTAACTCTATCTCTTTGAGGTCGCGGTGACGTTGGTGGAGATCTTGATCTTGCGAAACAGTTTCGTGATACATGCACGTCTCCTTACCAGACGTTTAGTCACTTATCTATTCGTTATTAATTTAATTTAGAAAAGACTAATTTTATGTTTTTAATCAATGAAATTTAAATATGATTTAGAAGCTTTCGAAGGGAAAATTTTTTTACGAATAAACATTTAAAATTCAGTTTCTCTAATTTGTCTAATTTTCCGGCTTTAATTGCCTAAACTACTGAAAGTAGGTTAATTTTTCTAACATAGAAACTTGTTTTAAATTATAAAGCATTTTATTTAAATAACATGTGAAAATTTAAATTTTTATGTAATTTATCAAAATTTTTGTTATATCAGCCGAATTTTGGGTTTAACCCAACCTCCTTAACAATTTAAGAAAACAAACTCCTCCGAGAATATTTATTTCATCTTTTAACCATAATGGCTTTTTATTCATTAGCATCTCTATAATGGAAACTTAAAATTGATTTTCCTGTTAACTGATATTTCTTAATTTCGGCTTTACGAGCGAAATCAGAACTTTCCCAACACACTTCATGCATACATAAGATTCTATCAACATCATAATACAATCCGACCAAACTTTAGGCATCCATTCATAATTCAATTAATTAGAGAAATCAAAAATTATTAAGATAACAAGAATTACAAAAAATATACTTTTATTAGATAATACAAAATTCTACAAAACGAAATCACAGAAATTATAATTATTGCATAAATTTACAAATAATATTATGAGAATGGAGTCCGTCCTTCCTTCCACTGGGTGATCATTCGTCGATATCGACGGGGAACTTTTCGTTTGTTCCGGAGGGGTTGGAATGGTGTCGTTCCAACCTGGGGAACGGAATGACGTAATTCCTCTCCGAAATCGTCCACCCAGTAACTCACGAGAGTCGGCGATCTCTCTTTCGTTGTAGTTGTGGAATTGATGACGGCCAAGACGTCCAGACATATTTGCATCTCGTCAGTTTCATCAGTAGGAATTTGCAATGCACTTTCTACTTGGTTTGCCGGATTTGGGATGGTATCATCTTTCTTTACAAATTCAGGGTGTTGTTCTGCGACAAGTGCAGCAGCTTCTTCGAGCGCCGCATTATTTAGCATCGTGAGACCCTCGGCTCGACGTCGTTCCCGGCGGCGACGATTTTTGCTGGGATGGTGCTTCTTACTGGTCCTGGGTGTTTGAGCTGGACCAGCTTGATTTGTTTCCGGAAGATGGTTCGCGGCGATCAAATTCAATTTCAACGCTAGATCGCGACCCGCTAGTCGTTTTACCAGTTCGGTTTCCGTGAATGAAGCTACCAAGACGGCGCTCTGATCGTTGATTACGATTCGCTGAGCCTGGTTCTCTTCAATTAAATCCTCTCGGCATCTAGACAGCCGGTGGATTTTATCATGGAGGATTTTGACCGCTTCGGGAGCGAAACACGTGCCGAGCGTGCGTTCGTGTTCCGCAAGTAGTTTGTTATATTTCTGCTGGCAAGTACTATGATCCAATTGGGTAGGCATAATATTTGATTTCCGAGGTATTTTGGGAATTTTGTATCCTGGCTGCATTTTGAGAAAAAAAAGTTTTTTGAGAGTATGGAAAACGTTTTCGCGAAGGATTTTCAGAATGATTTTCTTGAGATTGTCAACGACTAAACGAGGAAGAGTTTCATTCCATCAATGTGTTATATTCATAAATAAATTAAATATAATAGTTATAAAATTTAAAATTAATAATCAGAACACTCCTCAAACATTCTCCGTTATATTCATTCATAATTTGATATTAGTTGTTAAGATGTCTTATTTGGCGTTAAAACTAGTAAAAATGAAAATATCCGATGTAGAAAAGAAAAATCCCGATGCTCCAGTCATTTATTGAGTTTATGAAAGAGGAATTTTTTAGTTGAAAATGTTCTATAAAAACATTTTTTACAAAGGAAAAAAAAATTCAATTTCACTGATCCATTTATTTGTTTCCAACGGCTTAACCCTAGTCGTCCCCATCACCATCAACATTCGACAGGTTTTGAAAAATGTATTCTTACCTAAACATTCGTTTGAATGTTGTCCCCTAGCTGTGTCGATATTCCCGAATTTTAACCCTTACCGTTCCGACCAACATTGAAATGGCCGCCACGGTGAAGTACGACGGCGTCCTACTCCGCGATCAGTGTGACAAGACCTGACCATGCCGGCAGACACCGAAGGGTGGTTGAAGACAAGGCAACACATCAACATTCCTCAAATTTAACTGAGGAAATTGAATCCTGCCAAGCCATCTTCCACAAATTAAAGCATGTATAAAATAATGTTAAATTAAGGGGACCTGTCGTCGATACTAAAAGTATCGCGACCATCCATGATTAAAATCAAAAATTTAGAACCATAAACATTTCAAAAATATATTTAACAAAGTACAAACTTACCAAAGTTCAGAATTTCAAATCTAAAGTTTTAAGTTTTCAAAATTTTTAAGGTTAAATATTATGACAATGGCTATTGTATTTATACTGTTTTCGTGCGTGTGTGCGACCAATCAGAGTATTTTGAGCCTTTTCCGGCTATTTTTCGGGGTTTTTTATTGTTTTAATTTTAATTTTAAATCTTTTATTTTTCTCCATATTTTTCTCTATTTTTTGATGTTATTTTCTTAATATTTCGTAAATCTTTATTTTTTATTGCTTAATCGTTCCTTTTGGTTATTTCTCTTTTTATCCTTTGTTATTTAAATTTTTGGTCACCGCTTCCGCCTATGTATTTTCTAGACCTTTTGCAAGGTTTTGGCGGTTTTATATTTTTACTTTATTTTTCTATGTATTTTTCGTGCAAAATTTATTAATTATTTGTTTTATTTAATTATGTTATTTTTATTTTGTTTTATTTAATGTTTTTATTATATTTTTAATT
The DNA here is from genome assembly GCA_022537955.1 of Schmidtea mediterranea. Taxonomy (NCBI): domain Eukaryota; kingdom Metazoa; phylum Platyhelminthes; order Tricladida; family Dugesiidae; genus Schmidtea; species Schmidtea mediterranea. The sequence goes on along the minus strand of CM039679.1, from coordinate 313,526,353 downwards.
TCTGTTTGCGATGCGTGCTTGTGTTATAATAGCCATTCTCATAATTCTCAAACATGAATTTTCATGGTTGTTTTATTTTGTTTTAATGATAAGCCCAACATTTGTTTGATATCACCCCCAATTAATTTAGCTGTTAAGGCATCTTTCAACTTGGTCTAATTATTGGCAATGAGTCTTATAAATCTGTTTCCAAGCCTCTCTAGCTGCTCATTTTAAATATAATGGTAACCGTTGCACCATAATCGATTGGCTCCATCCGTAAGCAGTGGCATACATGTAGTAATCAGCCATAAAATCAACAAATTCGACAGGATCTCTTCCATATTGTTGAACTGATAGCTTCTGACAACTTGCATAATCATTACCAAGAGTAGCAGACATATTTGTTTGGACATTGGATACAGGGGTTGTCATAATAAACACCGGGGTTTGATTGCTCGCCATTATTTCTGATTTCTCAAATTAAAAAAACTTTTTTGAACAACTTTTCTCATTTGAAATTTAAAATATTACAATTATTTATGCTACCTTTTGTTTTAATTTTGGAATTTATTCTATAATAATTTTCTTTATAAATTCTGTCGTAATGAATCACGAAGGTTTTTCAATAATTTGAAAGTTTTCTTTTAATTATTTTATTTGGCCTTAAAAATAAATATAAACTATATAGTTTAAATTATATGACCTACTTAATCTGACCTTAAGCTAACCTTTAATTAAACTAGACATATTTATTTAAAATTTAAGTAATTTTTAAAAATCTTGGCGTTTTTCCCTGAAACATTGTCAAATAAGTGAATATAAAAATTTTAAATTACAAAAAACTTCAAGTAGATATTTGAAGAATCTCAAAGCAAAATATATTAAGTAATTAGAATGTTTGACAGAAATCAAACTAATATTTTCAACCCCGTATCACCACAACACGAACGATATTATTGAAGGACAGTTCCGAACGATCAAATAATATATCAGTGTCATTATAAATACAAAAAGAAGAGAAACTTGGCCGATTTAGTATCAGAGATAGAATGCACTCTAAATGCGATAGTTCTAAAATCAACAGCAATAAGTTAAGCAGAGAATATATTCGTATGAAATATTCATAGAAGGAAGCTGTGCATGAATATGGAAATAGATAGAGAAGATAAAGGAGAAAAACAGTAAGGTCAAACTAAAATAAAACTGAGGAATTTCGATTAGCGATATACGATATTGATAAAACAGATAATAAAAATTAAAGGTTATGCAGAATGGGAAGGACCTTACGCAGTAATAAAGAAGATACATTGATGATTTATTTAAATATTTAAATGGGATGATGATAGTTAGAAATTTTGAGATGATATAAAACCTTTTTTATAAAATGTGATTAGAAAAAAAATTTTCAAAAAATTTTCAAATCGAAATTATTTTAAAATGTAACAGCATGGTACTTTAAAATTATTTTATTATTTGAATGAAAATTATTTTTTAATTTAAAATGTTTTAAAGTTTTAACTTTTACAGTTTTTATAAATGATTCATAATTGAAATTTTTATTGTCGATATAATTAGTATTTGTATAAAAGAAATATTGATTTAAAAATAATAATAATAATTTGATTAATTACTATGTCTGATTCTAATAAAAAAATATACTATATATTAAGAGATATCCAGTACATTTCCCAATAGTATACTAGTTTCGAGCTAATGGCTCTCATCAGTACTATGCCGGGAGGCGCTCAGATTTCTCTGAGCGCCAGGTAAGTGTTATACACTTATCCTGATGCAATGGACATCAAATAAGTTTGCAAAGTTTGGATTTAATTTTGATTATTATTATTTATTAAAACGTGATGGAAATGATCGAGATATCTACGGAGCTTAAGGTCAATGATTTTCAACAGCAACTAAGTTACCATTCATTGTTATAAGAAAAATCTGTAATTATTTACCATTTCTGGTGAATTATGATGATTTTTGGAATCCTAGTTCAACGGATAAATTTTCACAATCAAAACAAACACCTTACCAGCTGTTGAGAGACAAAAATAAATTATTCTGTAATGATTGGGATGAATTAAAATGAGAATGGAGATAAAATCTTTATTAAAGGAATGTTAAAAATAATTTAGCTAACTTTATTTTCTCGTTTTATTCCACATGTGATTCCAGATTTTGCTGTTTTTATTTCTGTTGTTAGTTGTTCTAATTCATTATTTATCTCGTTTATCGCCATTTTCAGATTCTCGCTCTTCAGCTAGAATTGTCATTAAAACAAGATACAAAACACTATAACTTTTAATAATCTGAGCTCATTGCTAGCAAAATTGAGTTGGACACTTTCATTAACGTTTCCAATAGTTTGATCTTGTTGGAATTGAATGGATCTACTTTGATCATCGACCATTTTGTTGATCATGTCCAGGTCATCACAGTTAGAACTGGATGACAGATATTTGGAATCCTTCCAACAACATCTTGAATGCTCTTCCATATTGATCAATTCACTCTCAAATGAACAGTTTTCCTTTGGACAGGACACTGGAATCATTGAAATATCTTTATTGGCTCGATAATCCACAGTACAGTTTAACAGTAATTCATTCTTGCAATTATCCGAATTTCCAATGCAAAAACCGTCGCCATTTTGGATCATTTCATCAATGCAATGGCGACAATATCGACATCCACAGCAAACTTGGCATGGATTTATTAAAACAGTTTTACATTTTGAGCATTTTAATTCGTCAGCTAAACTTTTTGTAATTTTCAATTTATTCTGCGACAACAATTTATACATTTCTTCATATTTTCTAAAATTCATCTTGTAAAATATCAAAACAAATCAGATTATTGACTTTCAAGTAAATATTATATTTAGTAACAGCATCCTATTGGCTGCATGTCGAATTTCGAATTTGTTACAGATTCTAGAGTCTAGACATTATTATCCATTATTTTAATCTGTGCATAGGCGCCCGCAAGGGAGTCAAGAGAGGGGTGGCAACTGCCCCCTGGCTTCTGGAAATAAATACCAATTCGCGGTTTTTAATGAAAAAATAGATTATTTAAATATAAAATATAAGGTCATAAAATATTATTAGAAAATTCTAGTTAATTCTACTATAAAAGATTTTTTTTCGATGATCGAAAAAAATTTTTATAATCTAATGTCCGTCTTAGGTTCACTGTATCTTTGCAGAGTAATTCTTAATTTATCAAATTTGTAGATATTTGATCCTATGTAAATAGGATTTATGATCCTTTATAATAACAATTAGCGGCACTGCTCTCCACACATACATACATAGAATTATTGTCTTAAGCGCGCCAATTTCTATGAAGTCGTAAAATTATTTTTCCTAAGATTAATAATAAAACATGTTTATAAAACAAATTTCTTTCATTTATCATTTATTGTTCATCTTTTGAAGAAGTGCATACGTTTTTGTTTTTATTTAGTGTTATTTTCAATTTAAATAGACTCAAATTAATTTGAATGAATTACATTATACATATTGAAGTACTAGGACCAGGTATCCAGGTAAATATAATAAATTACTTTACTATTAATCGGTATATAATTTAAGGGTTCTAAAAAATTATGTCTATAAGAATTATTTTGAATTGCGGATTTAAGTAAAATTTTAAAATTTTTTAAAAGTGACTACATTCTTTCGATTAATTTTTTTATTCTTTTGATTTCGAGTTAACTATAGACATTACAGAAAAAGTTCAAATAAATTTTGTAGAACTTACAAGGGAAGCTTTCGAAGTGTAAATTTCAGATCGGGTTGAAACTTGCACAGTTTGGAGGCCCTATAGTGGTATTAAGAACCCCAAATATTAGGACCAGTAGGACACTTATTATAAAGTGTTATATGTAGATACATATTTACCTCACAAGTTAAGTAAAATATTGGCAATAAGATTGTTTTTTATTTGCGAGTTTGTCTACTGTCATTCAAAGAAAATCATTATATTCATTATTAGTTTTTGCTTTTCTGTTTTTTTTGTTGTTGTTCAATTAAAAATATGTCAAAATTGTTGCCAAAATAATTCTTGCTTCCGTAATTTATGCGCATGTTGTTCCGTGAAAAAAAACAATTGAAATCTGGCATCTTTTGTCTTAAATGTTACATTAAATAGATCTGACACACTCATTTTTTTATTGGATTAGAAAATGGATATACGGATTTTTTTCAAGAAGCAGCGGCTCGAAGAATCAAATTCAAAAATTACGGACAATAATACGAAACTTGATAATAATGAAACGCATGCAATGGAAGCCTCTACTTCTACACCATTCGCATCTACTGTGGGTACTCCAGAAAATACAACAAAAATTTACCACGAATTGAACATAGAGAATTTTATAAATCATTCACATACACCAGATGATATAGTTTTTAAAGCGTTGAAGCATCCTTGGACACCAGAAACATCTTATGATTTCAAGAACGACTCTTTGGACAGTTCTCGGACCTTTAGACACACCTGGTTGCATGATTATCCAGAAATGTCATATTCTGCAAAATTGAAAGGTGTTGATTGTCACACTTGTGTCTTATTTAAACCTCATGTTGATAAAGGAATTCAAGGTGCTTTTATTTTAAAGGAATTTACAAAATATAAAAAATTTCATGAGTGTGTGAAACTACATCTACAATCAAAGTGGCATCGCGAATCAATTAACAAAGCCAATAATTTTTGCCAAATTATACAAAATAAGCGCAGCAATGTTGCTGAAATGATGAATTCGGTGCTAGAGCAGACCATAGAAAATAATAAGAAAAAATTGTTGCCAATTGTAAAAACAATTCTATTTTGTGCAATAAACAATATTCCTTTTCGGGGAAAGACAGATAAAACTGCAATATTCAATAACCTACTGCAGTTTAGAATAGACGCAGGAGATTCAATTTTGAGTAATCATTTATAAAGTTGTCCTTCAAACGCTACTTACATTTTCACATCGCGTACAAAATGAATTAATAGGAATTTGTATTGATGTTTTAAAAGAAAATATTATTGAAGATGCAAAGAAAAGCCCATTTCTTTCAATCATTGCAGATGAATCGTGTGATATATCTGAAATAGAGCAATTATCTATTGGAATAAGATTTATAAATAAAATGTCCACTAATGAATTTTGCTGCCGCGAAGAATTTCTATGATTTGTTCCATTAGAACGTATGGACGCGGAATATATATCAGAAACTATTATCTCGTCTCTTGAAAAATTTGGACTTGATCTATCAAAAATGGTCGGTCAATCCTACGATGGTTGCTCGACAATGGCGGGAAAAATTAGTGGCGTGCAAAAGCGTATCCAGGATCAATACCCATGTGCAAATTTTTACCATTGCAGTTCACATAGACTGAACCTTGTGATAAACGATCTAAATGATGTATGTGGAATTAGAAATGCGGTTGGGACTATTAAATCGATTATTAACTTCTTTCGAGAGAGCTCTTTAAGAAGAAAACATATTCCAAATATTCCTCTATTTTGTGAAACACGTTGGACTGCTAAATGCAAGAGCGTTCGAATTTTTAAAGAAAATATTATTGTCATAATAGAAGCATTACATAAATTATCTTTAAATGGTAATATTAATACAACACAGAGATCTAGTCAGCTATATCACGCATGCACAGATTCAACTTTTTCAGTTTGTTCATATATACTGTGTGAGTATTCGTCTATGCTAGAACCTGTAGCTAATAATCTCCAAGGAGTTGATCAAAATCTATTAACTGTGAGGAAACAAATTACTTCTCTTGTTGAACTAATAAAAAACCATCGAAAGTTTGCAAAAGACAATTTCCATAATCTCTGGGAAAAATAGAGACATGTCTGTCTGAATTAAATATTGAGCTGATACCACCAAGAACTGTGAAAAAGCAAACTTGCCGAACAAATATTCCTTCCGATTCTCCTGAAAGTTACTATAGAAGGTCAATTTTTATTCCAAACCTGGATTCATTAATAACATCTCTGAAGAACGTTTTCCTGAAGAAAATGATGTTTCATATTCGATATTTAATTTAGCATCTAGCTCTATGAAAAAGCTAGATCCAGACGAATATGAAAGAATAACGAATGGTATTTTTAACAAATACGGTACGTTTTTAGAAAATTACCAAGCAGAATCTGCAACATGGTTTCATTATTATAAGACTTATAAAGATGCTAGCGAATCAATTTCAAATGTATTCGATGCTTTAAAGGCAGCAGAATTATTTTATCCGTCAGTATTCAGGTAACTTTGCATTGGTCTTATTATTCCGGCCACCACTTGTACCGCAGAACGATCATTTAGCAGACTGCGCAAAGTTAAAACTTGACAATGTCGGAAGGCAGACTTGATGCCCTCTGTATGATGTACATACATCACAATTTAGTCAATGAGTTAATTGAAAAAGGATTTTACTCAGAAATCATAGATCGCTTCGGACGAGATCGGAGAAGGCTAAAATTACTACAATAGGGCAAAGTTGCGGAAAACAAATTAGTTGGGTAATATTAATATCTCCAGAACCTCCGGGGATTCATATTTAATGTCATTAAACCAAAGATTTTTTATAGAATAAGTTATTTGTATAACAAAGCTGTGTATTTTCTTATCTGTATAAGTCATCTATGTACATATATATGGCTCATTATATATTTGGTATGAATAAAAATAAATGTTGAAACAGTCCAATTTTTATTATTTTAATTTTAACTATAAAATAACACAACTTTTTATTACAAAATAAGTATCAAGCTTTATGTCTAGATCTCTATTTTGGTTTTGCCCCACTGGATTAATTTCTGCGGGCGCCTATGAATCTGTGATTACTTTTATAAAACAATATTAAATAATAAAAGCATTTTACACTAAATAAATGTCAGGACTTGTAATTATATTTTATAAAAAAATATATAATTTCTTATGAAAAAATGTAGAGGGCTTGTAACTAGTAGTTCTCTAAGAGCTCCCTTCGCCACTACTTCACTACTTCCCTCAAAGCAAAGTTATTTAAAGATCATATTGCATAACATGGTCAAGGTCTTGTTATGTGTTCACCATATTGAATTTTTGTTTTAATGAAGTAGTCGAGTCTACAGGTGTGTATACTTCAGAATAAAGGAGCATTATGTAATAAATTCATATTACATAAAATATTCTAAGTATTTATGTAGGTCAAACACAAATAGTATTTATATGAATTTCTTAAAAATAACATTTTTTGGTGTGTTGATAGAGTCCTGTGTGCTCTGCAATAATAAGTATGGAATTAAAATGAGTGCACTCGAAAAATCGAAGGTGAACAAAAAACATCAAAAATCATTAAAATGCAAAATTAATTAAAAATTTGGAAATAAAATAGGGGAAATCATAAGACGAGTCCAGTAATCATAATAAAAATTTAATGAAAGGTCCCTAGACATTATTATACCGAAAATACAATTAATTAAAGTTAATTAATTGGCTAATGGGAAACGTGAACGATGAGGAAAACTCAGAGCGAGTGAAATCCCATGGATTAAAATTAATCTTAAACTTACCCGAACGATAGGGATATAAAAAATAGGCAATTATCCCAAGCAATTTAGTATAATCTTAGCTAATTGGTGTTACCCCAATCATTCTGAGGGAGTTGTATTATTTCAATGATCAATAATTGTATAATTATAGATAATTATTCTCAGTATAAAAGGAGAGCGCAAATTAGACAAGTTGCCAGTTGGTCGAAGAAAGTATTGTGCGAACGAGTAATAGTGATGAAATGTTGCTGAACTTAGAAAATTATTAAAGCAGTTAAATATAATTATCGTTCCAGAAAGGTATTTACCTCTTGAGTATCTTACTTAACGATAATCAGTTATTATCAGTGAGATAAAAGTTCAAATTAAGTGACAACTTGTATTTGTGATAAAGTGAAATAAAGTCTTTCTGTGTTGGGTTTGTTTTTTTATTATCAAAGAACATGAGGAGTCAGAGAGCAACCGACTTTAACGATAAAACCCAACAATATTGTGCTATTATACCATGATCATGACTTTGCTCAAGCATTATTTAAAAATTTGGCATCATCATGGCGAACATGGTGGACCATAATTTCGCAGGTTTCACAGGGATCGAAGTTCGCCAAGGTCAAAAATCCAAAAACTTAAGTCTTAGAATTGAAATTTGCACATTTTAAATTTTATTTTTTTAACATTTTTATCTGGTAATGTAATGTCATAATCTATATGTCATTTAAAGAAGAAACAAATATATATCAAATGATGTCATTCAAATAAATTACAAAAAATATTCAAATTTTTTAATTTAAAAAATTAAGAAAAATCTTTAAATTTTAAAAACTTTTTAAACATATAGCACAATGTAAAGTTATTTTCATTATAAAGTGCAAAAAATTCCCTACAAGATAGTGTGTGTTTCAAAGTTTTAAAATAGTTTTTGTAATTAAAATATTTTTATGAAAAGAATAACTTTTGGTACGTTGTAGAGTATCATAAGACAAGTATTTTTCATCAAGCAACTATATCTCTAAAATGAATTAATAAAAAGATATGCAGTTTTTAATGTATTTATTAGTTATGTCTTTGTTTATCTCGAACGTGTATTGCATTGCTATTCATACTATAACAGTATCATACTTTAACAATCATATTCATTTGCATACCCAATTATCAATATAAATACACCTGATTTAGTTCATTAAAAACTTCTATAATAGAAGTTTTAATGAACATCCAACTACGATTATGATTAATTTTATGAATTAGCCATTTTTAAAATGGCTGACAGGTAAATTTTTATTTGAAGTATATTTTAAGGCTTGAATTGTGATCTCGTATATTTATGAGATCATTATTCAAGCTCTTAAATAATACTTTTAATCATCTTTTATTTTAAATTTAGTTTTAATTAATTTTATTTTAGGTTTTATAGAAATTAATGCCAATTTATGTAAATTATTGGAATTATTATACTATAAATGTAAGTCAGATTAATTGAAAAATAAATTTTATTAAAATACAATTCAATCTCCAAATATTTCATTCTTTTTGCAGCAATTTGGAAAAAATAGCCGAATGTTTTAAGATTTTTATATTCTTCTTTTCGTAGTTCGATTTCCAGAGCCGCATTGATTACATCGAATTTACTATGGAAGGACATTGAGCTGAATCCATTTTCCTTGCGATAGTCTTCTGTATACTTAACTTAATTTTGCTGAAGACACTTTTGATTGGATTCAGGAACGGACTGTACGGTGGTAAATATTCTATAAAGTTGTTTGTTGATAATGCTCATCCGTGAATGGATGCATTATCTTTAATAATGTAATACCCATCTCCGTTCAATTTGGACGTAAGTTCGTTCAAGAAAATCTGAAATGTTTCCTTTTTGAAAGACCCTACAATTAATTTGTTGTGAATTGGCCCTTTTACACCAATTACCAAAGCCAGTGACATGTTTGGTCCACGATTACTGGGAACTGTTGAATATATTCTTATCCCTTTCTTTTTCGTTCCAAATGTTAGGCTTGTTCAAGTGTTGAAGCCACATTCGTCTACATATATAAGTTTTTTGTCGTGTCAAGCTTCTTCTTGGAACCGCCTCACATACTGCATTTGAATTTCCAGTTCCCGATCCGAGTTTCGTGAGGCGATACTTGGCTTTACCTTTTTATATGATATTAGTTGATTCCTTAAATATGAATAAATTATGGCCTTGGATACTCTACAATTCCTCGAGGCTTGCATAAAAGTTATTTTCAACATAATCTAATAATTTATTTTCATTTTCTTCCGAAATTCGTTTTTCACGGCCTACTCTTCTTCCTTTTGACAAAATGGCAAAATTTTTATATTTGTAAATTATGGTTTTATAGATGACTTTGAAAATCTTAATAATTGTCAAAATTTATAAAAATCTTCGCCATTTTCCATGACATTGATAATCCTAATTTTGTGAACTTCTGAAATTCTATAAAAATATTATTTTTAGACTTAAGTTATTAAAACGTACCTTTTTCTTTTTTTCTCAATTCCACATTTGAGAGTCTTGGTTCGATTGATCCAAATAAATTGCAAATGCTGTAAAAAAATTAGTTTATTTTAACTTTAAGATAAATCTTGCCTTTTTAATTCTTCTTCTCCGCAAAAAGCTAAAGTTTCAACAGATATTTCTGAAATATCTGAAAAGCTGTAAAAATAATAAATTGATTGAATTTAAATGAATGATCTTACCAATTAATTTCATCATTTTCTCGGAAACTCAATGTAGAGTTATCCGAGTTTTTATCTAAAATTTAGTCGCCATTTATAAAAAATTGTCTAAAAAGTTACTAAAAATTGTTTTATATAGAGTTTTTAATGAACTGAACATTTCTACATTTCAACATTTCATTTCTTCTTATAATATAAGTTTTATTCAGCTGAACAAATTACATAAAGACACGGGTAAGTTTGTATGTCCCTATATTTAACATTATTGATTTTTTTATTTTATTATAAGAGTTTTTAATGAACTGAAACAGGTGTAGAAGTACATTACAAATATTATTTAGAATGTGGCAAACTACTTTTGTTGTAAAATTATAATACTGTTTTTTGTTACTCACTAAGTAAAGTCAATGTCAAATGTTGTTTTAATGCACTAAAAAGAACACGCAAGGTTAGGGTTACAGAATAGATATAAATACATATTCATTTTCACAAGATTTTAATCAATTAGTGAGCAATCACTTTTTCTTACAAAAAATTGAACTGTTATTTGTCAGAAAAATCTGAGAACAGCTTTTCGGTCAAAATCAGCGATTTGAAGCACTTTTGAGGAGCAACTATCTGTTGGTGTACTGGGTGTAATTAATTTGTTTAAATCTGTGCAAAGTTTATTCAAACTTATTCTCCTCGATCAAAATACTTTCATGTCCTAGGGTCTATGCTGTCTCACCCAGACGCCTAACAATTTTAATCCTACCACTATATACCCATGAGCAAGCTCATGTTGGTACTGTATATAGCAGCTGAAAATTCATGACCAGGTGAGCTCCATTTCTAAAACTACTCCTCATGATATTTTAATTTTCGGGTTCCTGACTGCCGATAGCAGGTCTTACGTCTTTTTCTATCCATACCCTTGTCCATACTCATCTATCTCTACAATTCCTACATAAATTTGTCATCGTTACTTTTTATTTATTAAAATATCTTTCAAAAATTTGTGCAGAGTTCCGCCCTTATTTTATGGAAAATTCCTTATTTCATACAAACTATAGCCTATGGTAAATTGAAATGAACGCATTATTATGTAATTATTTTAGTCCAACAACTCATATTTGCTTTCCTATGGTCGCCACAGTTACCACCATTCGTAAATCTCTATATTATCATCTCACAGATTCATGTATAAATGTATCATTTTATTTTAATTTCCACCATGATGATTATCAAACAATGTAGGTGATCCAAACATACTTGATACTTTCGTTGACCTCAATTTCTATTACTAGTCGTACCCTTGATAATATAATAATCGGCAGGAGTTAAATTAAAATTCAATTTCCCTACTTAAACACATAATAGTGTTGTCCCTTTAACTCTGACGATATTCCCGCATTTTAGCCACTTACCGATTCGTCCACCATTCATGAACTCCGCGGTGAAATACAGTGGAGTCTTACTTTTGAGATCAGTACAAAGCTGACCTGTCCCAGCAGATTCCGAGGGGCGGAAAATGAGAAATTGACAAGTCAACGTCTCGCAAACTTAACTGCAGGAATTGAATATCAATTCAACATTTTTCCACTGACGTAATATATATATATATATATATATATATATAATATATATATATATATATATATATATATATATATATATAATGAATATAAATAGTTTAGGGAAACCTGCCAAGCGATGCCAAAAGACATCGCGGCCATCCAGAATAAGTTAAAAAAACAAAACATTAACTTCGAAAATTATATTTGTACAAGAGAACAATACTTACAAACCAGTCAAGCATCCAAATTTGAAAAATTGTCAAAAGTTGGATAAAAATTATCTAAAACAAATTGTCTTAACAAATGTCTAAAATTATGAAAATGACTGCTGTATATATAGTGTTTTCATGCCTGGGAGTGACCAATCAGAGTATTTTGAGCCTTTTCCGGCTATTTTTCGAGGGGTTTTATTGCTTTTATTTATTTTTCTCTATTTTTTGATATTTTTTCCTCAATTTTTCGAAAAATTTTATTTTTTATTATTTAACCATTCTATTTGATTGTTTCTCTTTATACCCTTTGATATTTAAATTCTTGGTTGCCACTTCCACCTATGTATTTTCTAAACCTTCTTTTGCAAGGTTTTGGCGGTTTTATGTTTCGGTTTTGTGTTTTTTTCTGCATCTGAAGGCTTTTCAATGATTTTAATTAATTTTGTTTTATTTAATTTTGTTATGTTTTTATTTTGTTTTATTTAATATGTTTTATTTTATTTTTGATTTCTGCTTGTGGTGCGTGCTTATGTTACAGCAGCCATATTGAAAATTTCCAAACGCCATTAATTCTTTTGTTTTAATTTACACAATTTTCTCATTTTTGTTTAAATTAATATTTGAGCGTATTTACGGGAAATGAATTGTGTATGGTTTAATGAGATGCCATGTAGAAAATGTTATGGGACAAATTATGACTTATGAATTATATTAATGAATTTTTGTCGAAATTTTTCCGGCCCACAGTCACACAACCTACAAGTTATTAAATTTTGCTATTAAATCCGCTAAACTTCTTAAACTGGACACTTATAAAATCTAATATCAAGGTCAGTTAAGAAGGAAAGGGTAAGGGAAATTCGAAATCGATGCAACTATTTAAAATCAATAATGCTTTTAAACTTAAATTAAAGAAAAGTCGAAGGATTTTAAAAAATCTGTCAAGAATAAATCCAACAAAAATCAATTTTAAACGTAAATTAAGGAAAGTTTGAACGATGATAAAATTCTGTCAGAACTAAACCCAGCTAAAATCAATTGTAAACCTAAATTAAAGAAAATTTGAATCTGTTAATCGATCGGGAACTATGAGATTCTAGGAGCATCTAAATTTATGAAAATTGATGATTGAATTCGTATTCTTGACAATATCATGCATCGCGTCATAGATTCGATTATAAATCTTAAGTTTCAACCATATCATAAGTTGTATAAAGATACCAGATGAAATTTTTAACCCCAATAATATCCGAATTCATACCACCTTAGAGATTAGACCCTAATGCTAACGATAATAGTAAGAACTGAATAGTCAAATCCTAACTTCCCACGACATTAGGAATGACAATGAATGAACAATAACCATAAAAGTTTAGTGATCAAATTCTGATTACCCATAAAAATTAATAATGATAACAAAAGGAATAATAGTGAAAGCTGCAATCCTAAATAATAATTATCTTTAACCCTTCATTAATCATAACTAATTAAAAATGACGATAATAAAGACAAAACAATACATTATAATCGGAGAAGATATGAAGGACACTAGCACCAATGGATATAGTCGAAATAGTTTGGGTAAATTTTCTGAATTGCTTCTGATCATTTCTGCACCAGCTATAATACGATAAGACATAATCTAATTAGAAAAGATTATTTCGAAATAATTAGTAAAGTGACCATATCGAGAGAGTAAGAATACTCTATAGCTTCCCAACTAATTCATTTCATCGAACGGGATTACCCACGAAGCAGACATCAGTACCGAGATCAGACCAATTAAGCACCCAGTTCGGAATTCAGATTACGTGAAAACGAATGAATCTAACCGAATGGTAAATTGACGAAATCATCATGACATCGAAGAAAACAAATGTAGGATATTGACTCCTTAACGGATGAGAGATAATAATCCAATTGATGATAACGAGGATAATTCCAACTGACGATAATTGCTCACTGACATTAGAAACCCACCCAACGATTTAAACATTTGTACTAAAACTAATGCAATAGTGAATGAACGAAGTCACGAGGATGGATTCGCTCCAAATTATGGAGTCTCATACGAGTTAGACGATCCCGTGCTGACCAAGATGGAAGCTCCAACACATTTGGTTTTGCCGAACCGACTAATTCAACCGGCGCTATTGGATTGTTTAGGCAACCGACAACGAAATGATCACGCCTATGCTTGACGTCTTCCCCAATAAAGATATTCCGACAAAAAAAACAACAGATTTTCTGATCTTCCAAATTAAAGTCACTTGTTAAATGATTTAATATGGCTATAAATGTTTTGCGAATAATTTTGTTGTATTTTCTCGATATAAATAGTTTTAATTTTTTAAATAAATTTCAAGTAAAGGGTATTGTGACTGAGAAGCAGTTTAAAAACCTAGAATTTAATGACAAGCGCAGGCCTTCTAACGGCAGCTCGCTGGACCAGCATGAGACCGATCCTTAGCAGTCGTAGAAGTAAGACTCAACTTTCGGCGGCCTCAAAACCATTGGTTACAGTACCAATGTTGCTTAGTAACGGGTAACCATTGGATACGGTTGAATGTAGTATGTATGGTTGCCAAGGTTATGAACCACCAACCCACAATTTAAAAAAAATTAATTACCTCCTTCCTCAATTTCTTCAGTTCATTGCTTATATCTTTTATTGCGTCCATGGCTAAATCAAAATTAGAGTCAATAATTTATCTCGATGCATATTCTTTAATCCTTAACACTCAACCTCAATATTCAGAGCAACCATTTATATCAAAGATATATAATTCAATAATAATCACAACTTTATTCTACACCTTAAATTTGCATAATTCGTTGGCAATAACCCCTTTTACCGTCAATAACAGATGTATCGACGGTTTATTTCTTTGGCGAATTTTTCTTTGTTTTAATTGTCGGCTATGTCGTAACTAGGCTGCTGAATTCTAATTTAAATGAAAAACTTAATTGGTAATTTTTTAATTTTTAAATTTGCTTTGATAATTAGATTTAATTGTGATTTAATTCGGATTCAATCTCCGACTTATTAGGACAAGAAATTTATTAATCTCAAAATACTTATCGCCGATCAAATTTACGAGCAAAATATTTGTTTCAAAAACATTTATTTTACCACATGGTTTAAATTTTCGTATACAAACTCAGCGATGGATTTTCTTGCGGTACTGTGTATCCTGAGTTTCTTTTCGTAGGTGTTGTCGAGCATACGAGTGTTTGTCATCTCGTTCGGTCAAATTTCTCAGGATTTCGGGTTGCAATATCTTCGGTACAACCAAGTGTACCGGTGCATCTATATTGAGTAACATCGGGTCCTCCGGATCGAAGGCCACCTGATAATCGGGGAGATGGCCATCTGAACTCGGAATCCGGCCGCTAGCGATGTCGTCATTGATCCTCGCCAGTCTTTGGCGCTGGTTGGCTGCTTTCCAGCGATATTTCCGTTCGAAGTACTCGTATTGTTGGAGCTGGAATTCAGCCTCATGCCTTATCTCTTGAGTCGGATTTCGCCCGGGCTCCTTTTTAATGGCCACGCTGGGCACTTCGATGTCTTGATCCAATATTGAACTTCGATACGGCCACTGGAGACCCATAGGTAGCGAGCGAATAGACCCGATCCCATAGCGCCTGACGATATCTTCCAGCGAATCTGCTAAGGATCTTTAGTGTGGTTCTGTTGTCGTCATCCAAACATTTTCAGGTAGTACCAGCTGCTAGCAAAGTTAAATATTATTTGTGTTTTCAACATGCGTTATTGCAAGTTACACCCGATCATAATAGTTAAGCGCCGAAAAACAAAACTACTTTATGGTTAGATAAATATTTACAGGGGTTTAAGAAAACGAAATTACTTTATTCATTGGCTCAAAATGAAAACGTATAAGGATTTAAAACTAGACGAAATTTACGTTACCATCAGTCAAATATACTTATATCCTTAACTATACTTATAAGTTGAAATATATAACGTTACTTCATTATTACTCGAATATATTTTTATAATTTAAAACTAGATAGAATTACTTCCTTACCGATCAAGCGTAATAAAATCATTTCATCTTGGATCAACTATACTTTTAATTTAATAATGGACAAAAGCACTTCACCATTACTTATAATGAATCGGAAAAATGTAAAAGCTCCTTTTACGTTATTTATTTATCGAAATACCTATCATGAATTAAAGATAAACCTAATTTAATTTATTTATTGATGAATATACTTATTACCAATTAAAAATAAAACCAAATTTACATTATTTATTGATTAAAACTTATAAGGATTAGCGATAAACCTTAAAAATAAACATTACAGTAATCCTAACCCGACACGTGATCCTCTGGAGAATACTGGGGTTCTACCTTCCTCATAGGACTGACTTCATGGTGAATTATGTCCCGTTTCTTCAATCGGTTTATGTCGTTGCTTGACATTTCGTGAAAAAATGAAATCACTAGGCAGTTGAGTATTTATACTTGACCTACGGCGGAAATGATTCATTATCACTCGTGATGTACTTAGTCATTTCGATTTGAATATTCCGTTCATTGATCGTGGCCGCCCCTTATTGGCCAGTCTGTGAACTACTATACTCTAATTTTCTGTAAAGGATTTTTGCTGCTTCGATAAATTCCATTAGCGATCCTGAATTAGTAATTTATTTCGTGATGCAGGCCATCCCTCTATCAGTTATTCTGAGAGAATGTGCGGGTGTGTACTGCTGGCCAATCTTCTGTATTTCTTCGATGTGATGCACACCGTATTTTGGTATTGCTGAATGGCATGAGTGTGATTGAAGTCACATGTGCCGGGTAATATACTATAATGTAATATATTATTCTAATGAAATTATTCAGGTAACTAAATTTCGTTCCGGATGACATCACTGAGGTTTTTTCGTTGAGGAATCGTTAAATTAGAATAATAACGCCATGGTGTATTTTGGTTAGTAACTTGATTGGATTCCCTTCGTCGTGCTTTATCCCAAGGTTAGTGTAGTGTACCAGATTTTTGTTAATAATTATTAGTTAGCTCGCGAATGCTAGGTTCGGTTACATCGATATAGCTACATGAGATTTTACGTCAGGTAAATTTTTATTATTTCTGTAATTGTTTATTTATATTTAGAGGTGCTTATTTGTCGTAGTAGATTCGCTTGATCAAATGTATAAATAAGTGGAATCTAGCAGCTAATTTCTATCTTTTCCGTCAGACAACAGCATGAAATAGCGGATATTTGATATTTTCTTCCTCATCTTCACTTATGGTATGAATTAGCTAGTTCGCGGTTGGAGTTTTTGGTTCGTATTCTAGTGGTTGTCATCAGTTTATCACCCAGAGACGACATCAGGATGAGTCTTCGTCAAGAGTTCCGGCCGGTGGGATCTATGGGGTCTAATTCGTGATTTCTCAAAGGCGAATTCTTATGTTGGATTCGGACATATGAGGACTCATCATCAATCCAAAATGGATGATCCTGTTATTTAATAAACG
Organism: Schmidtea mediterranea; assembly: GCA_022537955.1. Classification (NCBI taxonomy): domain Eukaryota; kingdom Metazoa; phylum Platyhelminthes; order Tricladida; family Dugesiidae; genus Schmidtea; species Schmidtea mediterranea. The sequence goes on along the minus strand of CM039679.1, from coordinate 313,508,855 downwards.
GGTTGAATGCTTGTCTTGTTATTTACCGCTTGATTTAAGGGTGATTAATGTTATTTGAGTGTATTTATTCGGGGTTCTTTTTCATGCATCTATTTTTTGGGCACGAGCAATTGGCGGATGAACCGCACTTACACCACTCGATAGGGATGTATGAATTTAATTGCTTGCTGTTGTGTGGCTGTTGGCCGGAAAAATTTCGACAGAAAAACACAATTTATTCTCTCAGACTCATATAACTGCTCATAAATACATTACATCACTTCAATACATCTTTTTCATAGTACATAATAATCACTCTTCCTCACTTCAATAGTTTTCGAGAATGCTTTTCAATACGTTTGATTCCAAATACTTTGTGATCCAATGCTGTTTTTCTTGCTAAAAAACGTAGCACGCAAACACAGCATTCAGATTTAAAATCGGACCCATAAACATCAAATAACCACCAAACAAAATGCGAGAGACACATAATTAAAAATATAAAATGAAAAAACATAAAAGTAAATTAACCCGCAAACGATGTTTTGGACAAAAATGTCCATTTTGTTTTTTTAGTGACGTTTTCTTGGAAACTGAAAAACACCCTGCTTTGTGAATCTATGACTTTGTCAATTTTTTTATGCTTTATTCAAGTAAAACTAGCAGACATTCATAACTACTGAAATAAAAAAGTTATGACAAGTTTTTCTGTTTTGAGAAAAAATGGACATTTTTGTCCAAAATTAATTGTGTATTAGGTTTTAGCTTTTTCAGTTGACAATTCATGTCATATTTTCTGGCATAGGCGTTAACTTATTTCAACAAATACTGGCGTTAAAATGAAGCTGATCAGACTTTTTTAAACAATTATTGTGACTGGCTGACACTATGATATGTTTATCACATGATGGCGGATGGAGTTCTTACAATAGAGTTCATTGATTACATATCTTCCATTAACCACTCTCTGACCATAAGTTGCTTTAGCCTACACACAAGAGAAATTTAATGTAGTATCCGTCTCACCAACATCTTCAAAACAGTTCTGCATTCATATTAGTTAGCTTATTCGCTCTCGTCTATTTTGTGAAGTAGGCAGACTATACCATTTTACACTCATGACATTGGTACTCTGTCTGTCTCTCTCTACTCCTCCCCCACACACAGACGCACTTAGAATACCTCATTTCAGGTATCAAATAATAATGCACGTGACACTTACAATTGAAAATTGATACTGGAACCAATGAATGTCTCACATAATAATATTCTCTCATGATCTTTCTCACCTGGATTTGTTCATGCGTTTGTCTGCACTTTGTCATACTCTCATTATAAGTGTGTGTGTCGTGTTAGAATACAACATTTATACTAGTAGGGTAGAGGGTTTGCTACTACATAAACATATCACAATTTACATGAGTTCTCATCCACGAGCGGCAAAAGCATCTGCTCTACGTGCTATCCTAGGAGAACGTTCTAGTAGCAGTAATGATAATGAAGTTGTGCTGGAAGCTGACGATGTACATGAAATTAAAAGTAATGACGAAGAACAGCTGTCGTATGACGGTACTGAAAGTGAGGATGCTGACAATCTACAAGTTGAAATCAATCCAGCTGATCTTCATGAACAAGATGATATCAATAGATTCACCGATTCTAATGGAAACATATGGGTTACACCTAATGAAGGCATGTCAGGTCGAGTAAACGCAGCAAACATCTCCGCCCATTCCCTGGTATAACCCGTTGGGCTACTCAAAGGATTGGGGAAAATTCCGTGTTAGACTGCTTTAATCTTCTATTCATAAAATGTAAGTCAATTTATTATGTACACTAAATAAAAGTTATAATATTCTTTTGACTTTTAGCAACAATGGAAACAATTTTGATTGAGACAAATCGAGAAGGATCAAAGTTGTATAACAACCAATTTACAGCGCTCTCGTTAAATGAGTTGAATGCCTTTTTTGGCATTCTCATTCTTCGAGGAGTATATCGTGCTGCTGGAGAAAGTATAGATGAATTGTGGTCAGCTGAACATGGACTTTTTATCTTCCGGAATACTCTGTCTCTCATTCGATTTAAACTTATCCGACGTATTCTGCGGTTTGATAATCCCGACACAAGAAAAGGAAGGCTGTTACGTGATAAATTGGCGGCTCTTAGATTGCTGATCGATAATTTTGTTGAAAATAGCCAAAAGTGTTATATGCCTGGTGAATCTGTCACTATAGACGAGCAACTTTATCCATACCGTGGACGTTGCAAATTTGTTCAATATATGCCCTCTAAACCATCCAAATACGGCTTGAAATTTTGGGCTGTTTGTGACTCACAAAACTATTATTGCTGGAATCTACGTTTTTATATGGGAAAAGAAGATGATCGGGATATGCAAGTGTCGTACGGTGAGTATATAACAATGGATATGTTGCAGGGACTATATGGTAGTGGAAGAAATGTAACGTGTGACAACTTTTTCACATCATTAAATTTATCAAAGCGATTGTTCCAAAATGTTATCACCATGGTAGGCACCATTCGTGCATCGAGGTGTGACATACCAAAGCATTTGACGAGGTACCAGGGGCGTGAAGTTTTTTCAACTATTGAATTGATAACAACAAGTACAGCAGATCGTAGAGATAAAGCCTTGTTGGTTATTTATGTTGCTAAAAAGAACAAAGTTGTCAATATCTTATCTACTGCCCATAACAAAATAACTGGATATGTCGGTTCAAAGCATAAACCGGATGTACTTCTCTTTTATAATGCTACAAAAGGTGGAGTTGACGCAATGGACGAAAGAGTTGCAACATATACTACAAAGTTTAAATGTCGAAGATGGCATGTGGCATTCTTTTGTAATTTATTAGACATCTCAGCATTCAATGCATTTGCCTTGCACTATCTTGTGGAGTCTCAATGGAATGCGAACAAGTCACATAGACGAAGGCTATTCCTGATTGAACTTGGTAACAGTTTAATAAGTGCGTATGTAGAAAACAGAAGAAGGACTGCTGCCGCCGACTCTCTATCGTCGACTCCATGTAAGCGTGGTGACTGCTACATGTGTATTGATCGAAAACGGTGCACTGTCACATGTGTTAAATGTAACAGATTTTATTGCAAAGAACATTTACACAACATTTGTAAAAATTGCTCATAAATTATAGCTTTATTTCTTGGTATTCTGTCATTTTTGTGTACTTGGACATTTTTGTCCAAAATAAACAAAATCGCTGATTTTTATTTCCATCGTTTGCGGGTTAAAATATCAACAAATGCACCAAGATCTACACGAATTGACATAAAAATAGCATAATAACAAAAGATTTGACCGAAAATTGACAATTTACACTAAAGAAAAGAGTTAATGAATAAATTGAATAAAAATAAAATAATTTTAGTCAGAAATGATAAAAATAAAAAGTTAATGAATAAATTGTCAAATAAAATCGAAAAAATAATAAAAAGTAGAATTAAATTAGACAAGTAATATCAAGGTCAAATTTTGTTTTATCGCATGAAAATTAACACGCAAGGTTTGGTAACAGGTATATATACCAATCCATTTTCACAGAATTTTAATCAGTTTTCACTTAGTGAACAAATTACTTTTCGCTAGAAACTTACAAATCTAAGGAGCAACTCTCGGCAAAAATTTCCACAATACGAAATCAAGCACCTTATATGTAAGCCCTACTTGATCGTATGTGTGGGAATACCTTTGTCGTGTGTATGGATGAATGACCAAGGATGAATCTATGAATAACATGTTGATTTGAAAATATATATTTATAACGAAAGAGTCTTCAATGTCGAAATTTTTCTGGCCCACAGCCACACAACATACAAGTCATTAAACTCATACATAACTAGTCACACTGTGTAAGTGCGGTTTCTCCGCCTATAGTGTGTGCCCGTGAGAGTTCCGTCGTGCGTAACGACGGCCTCGAACGTAATTATTCTATTCGTTTTAGGGGCAGTGGGAAGATCGAGAACTAGTCTTTTGGTTGGCTCTCTTTCACCTATCTCCCGGCAGTTATCCGTTGATATAAAACTTTCGCCTTGGGCGGTTCGACCCATGTTGACTTTATACGGTGCATCTCCCGAGACATTTCCATCAGTTGTTTATGTAAATCAGCATTTTCCTTCCGAGTGGTTTTTAGAACCGTAGTCAAGATTTCATTCGCATTCATTTCTACAATAACTTAATCAATTTATTGTTCGAATTAGTGATTCTAATACATTGAACTAGCTACATTACAAGAGTTATAGGTGTTGCAGTATATAATAGAACAGTATTTATACGACTAAAAATAAGAAATAAAATAAAAACTCCAATACAATTTATTTTAAAATTTCAGAAATAACAAGACGGATAACGACGGTTTGAGTTCGATATATCTACTCGTCGGTTGTAGGGGTGGCTTCTGTTTGATTTCCATTCACTTAACTCTGGCCTCATCACCGTTGGGAGGGCTTTCTTTGGTAAGGACACAGTCATTGGATGTATCGGACGATTTATCCTCGGATCGTCGAGCTCAAAGGAGACGCCGTAAGAAGGACCGTGTCCATCTGTGCTCGGAATTATTCCAACGGCAATTTCCCGATTTATTTGATGGAGGTGCTGCCGTGATTGTGCTACTTCTCTGTTTGTTTTTCACTGATGCTCTTCTAGTCGAGCAAGTATATCCTCGGCTTGATTTCGGAGTTCGCGAGCTGGGTTTCGCCCAGGCTCTCGGTTGATAGCTACAAAAGTCCGTTCCACTTCGACCGTTCCCTCTCGTCTTTCGGTCATCGATCCTCGGACAGGAGATAGTGAATACCCCTCATCCCACATCGCCTGTCTGTATTTCGCGGCGGTGTGAGATGGGAATCTCATGGTTATGCGGGACTCGTCTATCCAGGAGTCTAATTAATGAAATATCTTTAATTTGGATCATAAACAAAAGGAGAATTTATATGTGATATTAGGGCGGATTCCTCTACTTGATACTAACACTCTTTCCGACGGTAGCGAAAAACATCGGGTTGTACTCTAGGGTTTGTGTAACGAGTATTTTCGAACGAGTTGTGGGCAATGGTGGAAGTGACGAACAGGTAAGGACTTGAACATTGTTGGGATTAATTTACTGTAACCCGAATTAGGCTTGGGGTTCATTGATTCTAAGGTCTGGTGCACGTATACTACGTCAGAATTTCGTATAAACTTATCGCGTCTACAAATGATAACTGCATTTTCGAGGGGTTTATTTTGGCTGAAATTATAGCCGTCGATGGTTAGGGCGAAGTACTGTGGAGATATCGTGGGTTAGTTCATCGGTTTCATGTTCACCAGTCATTTCGAATTGAAATTCTTACTCGGATCAGTACATTCGGATTCGATTAAGTTTGATCTATATGTGCCGTGATTATTAGATTCGTCTGACTTTAGTTTAACTGGCAGTTTTGACTTGAAAATTCCATCATTATTTTCGCGGATCACGTTAATTCCTAGTGTGTACGTGTATTGGCGATGTTTGCACGGAAGATTTAAATCGAAAATTCGCGGCATTTAAATTTTTATTTAATTCATCAATATTCACATTCCACTCGTTGGAACTGGCTCTCTCTTTCATCTATAATCATTTCGTTTTTTGGGATTTGTATTTCTCATCGCCTAATAATCTGGATGCTCGTCATGGTGATTGATGTCATATAAATTTATAATGATTAAATTCAAAATTATTATAACTGTTAATTTTACCTCGTTGGGTGCTCGTTCGTCGCTCCATGGTTAATTCGTCATCATTGCAGTGTTGAGAGGCCCGTTCCTGTATTCCGGCTTTCCCTCGCTTGTTGAATTTAGTCGCGTTGTCCATAGTGAAAATAAAATTTCCTCTCCCTCGGTTGTATTTATACCAGTTTAGTCGCACACCGGTTTACACTAGTGATCGGACATGTGTGTATGGCATAACAACTATGATTGATTCATTTAATGTCGCGTGGAATTTTATTGATTTAAAATTTCCAACGATTCAAATTTCTCCTGATCATTTATATGCAACGTGGAAGTTCACCAATTATTACTTGCAATCGATCTAATATTCCATATATCTGCCACATGGAAATGGTTAATTAATGGCCAATGAATAACTGGAGTTACTCGTTAGTCGCGTCATTTCGGCTTTTCTTTTCAATTCTTCTTCCATAGTGTTCCCATGAATTGATGTGTCTAGTTATTGGAAAATATTTCATTTTCATTTCATGGATTCGTTGCTTCGTCGATTTCGAGTTTCCTATGTTGGGTAATGATTCAGGTAATTGATTTTTGAATTTTTTCATTTGGTCATTTCGGATTCTAGCTGTTCCTCATCCCGCAATTAGCTGTCACTTGGTTCTATATATCCTGTTAGTTGTTTGTCGTGGCTGCATTCGTAGCAATTCCTGGTCTACTCGGGACGCTTGGGGATTCAATATGCATTCCTATTCAATCGGTTATGATATTCATGGGGGTGAAGATGGAGTTAGCTTAGGCGGATCTTAGTGTAATAGATGCTTATTTTTATTACGTGATTTTGGATTTTGTTTTGCTATTGGACTATTTTATGGGACAACAATTTGTATTTGCTGCGTACAATTTTTAAATTTATCGTTCTTTATCTTTTATTCGGTGAAAGGTTTTGCTAGATTTAATCAAGATTACATTAATTATTGTTTGGTTAAGACTTTTCTTATATTTGATGTATGGGAGGCTACATTAGATTACTATCATTAACGCTTGATTAATTAGGATGATTTTTCGATTTGATTATTGGGACGTGAATGTTTAAATTTCGTTCTCAAAAAAATTTTTTCTGATCTTTTTGTGAAGGCGTGTTTATTAAATCTAGTCGTTACGTTATTATATTTGGGTAGTAGTCCCTAAAGTATTCTATGATTTTATCGTTTGATTTACAATTTAATTCCTCATTATTCTCTTTATAACTGCGGTGAAATTTTTAGGTTAACTGATTTTTTACTGAGTTTATTATATTCTAATTTTTATTTGAACCGTTTAGAAGACATTCTAATGATTTCTGATCTCTTTTCCCAGTCCCTTCCCCTGAATATTGATCTTAGGTCGATTGTGTTTACATTAGGATTTTAAGAGTGCTTACTGAGCTACTCGATGTTTATGATTTTGGCCGATGTATAAATTAAAATTTAGGTCGAGTTTATAGGAAAATGGGTGGTGGAGGAGCAGCCAAAAAGCTACTTCCCCTCCTCCCAATTTCCCCTATAACGGTTGTAAATTGACGTTCGGGCCCTGCGTTATTCACGCCGGAACCTTCACGGGCACAGGCTATTGGCAGATGAACTGCTCCTACACAGCCTGAATTGTATGTATATTTTACTAACTTGCGGTGCGTGAGTGGCTGTGGGCCAAAAAAAAAACAAATATCGTATGAACGAAAAAATCTTCATTTCATATGTTATAATTTTATCAACACATTGCATAAACTTTCTGAGCATATAACTTCATAATCATATAACAACATTGCATAAACTTTCCGAGCATAACTTCATATAACAATATCCTCTCCCCACGCCGACATTCAAGCAGAGCTCCATTGAGGTTGCGAGAATGCGACGTGGAGAGATTTTATAACAATTCTCTCACTCACATCAGATAGTTTTGTTCCACCGAATTAGTTTCAAGACTATATAAACGCGTTTCAAGTTTATGAAAAACTGATTATTCTTATGTGAAAATGAATCGGTATATATACCTATTGTACGACCCTAACCTTGCGTGTTCTTTTTGATTTAGTAAAACAAAATTTGACCTTGCTATTTTCTAGAATATTCTGTTCTTAATTCTCATTATTTTGAAATTTAATTTTGCAATTTTCTTTTTAGTTTTTAAATTGAATTATTTCTAATTCAAATTCTTTGATTTTTTTTTATTTCGTTTTCATGGGTTTTTGTATTTTCCAGAAAATTATCGAATTTCGGCCAAATTGTTGGGTTTTCGTGTTATGTTTATACTTATTTCGTGCGGATCTTGTTGCACTTTGTTATTATTTTAATTTACTTTTGTGTTTTATAATTTTATATTTAATTGTTTTCTTTCTCACATTTTGGTAGGGTTAATTTTAAGTCTGCATGTTATATTTGCATGTGTGTTACCGATTCATTTAAACATTTTCAAGGCCGTCTGTGTTCTGGCCCAACAAATCTAATATAAACACAAATTCCTTAGGATTAAATTGAGGCTCGGGAAGTGGGGACTCGATATCGATGTGATGAAAAGTAATTAAATATCTTAGAAATGATGACGAAAATTAATGAAAAATCTTAAAAAATAATGATGAAAAGTAATGAAATATCTTAAAATAAATAATGATGAAAAGTAATTAAATATCTTAAAAATGATGACGAAAAGTAATTAAATGTCTTAAAAATGACGACAAAAAGTAATTAAATATCTCAAAAATGAGGAAGAGTAATGAAATACCTTAAATGATGAAAAGTAGTTAAATATCTTGAAAAGTAATTAAATGTCTTGGAACGACGAGGAGTAATTAAAATATAAAATTACTAGGAGCAATCAAATATATTAAAGGTATCGGAAAGCAATATTAAGACTAACAAAAGGGGTTTAATAGGTTAACACTTATGAAGGTATTTAAATATATTAAAGTAAATGAAAGTAACTAAGATGCAAACTAAATATAATCAACGATGAATTAAGACAGTTAGAAAATTCTAAAGGGAATTAATTGTGACTACTCGCATCCACCTTCAATTTCCCATAATTAAATCCAAACTCGATATAACAGAAAGTAACCAGAATTAACGTAGGGTGAAGTATTGTAACCAACAATGTGCGATGAATTTACGAGTAACGAATAAATTGACTAAGTCCGTATAGCTTGCTAGACCCCGATCGAACTAACGGAAACTGGAGTGAATAAACAACGTGCGATACAACCAAACTTTATGTAATGAAGATAGAATTGGCAGTAAAAATTGAACACATTATTAGATGGTAATAGGAAACCACTGAATCCGAAAAAAATTATTAAACAACAAACGAGATAATTTTAAGGTAAATCTAGAGGACCGAACTTAATCAATACCAACTTTACGTAAAATTATCTGCAAATGAATTTAGCCGTCATGATATAATATTCGTATTAAGGAAAACCGGGCAAAGTCACTGAAATAAAATAGGAAGACAGATTATCTTGTTAATGACGAAGTAGAAGTAGCACTGATCTGTAAAGGAAATCATTCAATAGTATAAAATACGGTACAAATCAGAAAACAAAATTTAATTAAATCAAACAGAAATGCAACAACATTAAGTAGTTAGAACTCTTCCAATGCCGGACGTACGGGAGCAAATCATACGAGTAATCTCCAGCAGAGGGAAACATAGAGTCAAATGCACATGACGGATACACCATTAAGGACTCGTTGAAGACCGAGAGAGACCGGAAAAAATCCACGCATGTAAACCGTAAACACCGAGGACAGATCGGCATAGCGCGTGTTGAATCCATGCAGGTAGGGGTGAATAGGAATCCGGTGCTGATTGAGTGGAGAGGGGTCAGATCATCGACAACAGAGAAGATTGATTTTGGGAGTACATCAGCCAATGATTGAATACTGTCCACTTGATGCCCGACGGGGTAGGAGGTTGTGGTTACCAGCACGAATATCGACAATCATTACCATCGATAAGACGTCGAGACTCGATTCATTCTACTATTGTCAAATAATGGAGAAATATTACGACTTAGTTAAATATTATTGGGAACGTAAATCAACCGGCAATTAGATAGGAAATCAGAACCATAAAAATTAGATTGACCAGCCGGCCGTAAGGTTGATTGTCAATCTTAGAATGCAACAATCAACAGGAATAATAACAACAGTTTGCTTGAATTAATAGCAAACCGGACTAAGAGAGAAAGAATCAATGAACTCATGTAAAATCCAAATTTCACGCTGTTGATAATACGAACCAAAAATTTCACATTGGCAATAACATAACACATAAGTTCACATTATTAACAAAAATAATAAAAGTAAAAATGGAATCGCAATGAAGGACAATTAATCATGCAAAACAAAGGGGGGGGATTTTTTTCGACTATTCACGTGACAGCAAGTCTATAAATATAAAACAAAAGTTCTACCAATTCATAACTAACAATTATGTTTAATTCTCGCCTATCCTCTACCGAGAGCAGAAACGACGCTAAGAAACGACTGGGAGACCTTATCCAGAATCGGCTATCGCCTAATGACGCAGTTATGAAGAACTCGGTTAAGCTTCAACGAGGTATTAATTTTTTGAAATTTCCATTTTGTCGTAAAACTACAAATCATGTTCACCCACAAGTTCGGCGATGATAGAGCGGATTTTCCAACCACACTCAATAAATAAATTTTAAGAGACAAATTTACAATTTAATATTAATCACATTGGTTATTCAGACCGTAGAGATCCGCACGGAGGATGGAGTGACGACTCCCGGTTGACATTGCAAATCCCCACTAATTCAGCCGCACGATACAGACAGGTATTGTGGGACCAAAGATATGTCGTTGCTACATATGGAGAAGCCGGTTGGCCCAGACGACCAAACGATCGCGGAAACGAGATTGAATTACTTAGCATCACCATCAAGCTAGAGCCGAGCAGGAACCCGGCAAGGGAAGCTCGTCAGCGAGCAGAGTTCACGGCGATGAAGATGGAAGAATTGGAAAAGAAGTACCACAAGAAGGCGATTCTGGCCAGGCAGCGATTGGCGCGAGTAAATCAGGACATCGCGAGCGGGATCATTACCAGTACCGACGTATCTCCTCAGGACTATGGGGTCTCATTTGAACTAGACGACCCAAGACTCCTACAAATGACCGCCCCAACGAAGCTGATCTTGCCGGAGAAATTGGTCCAGCCAGCTCTTCGTAACAGACTTGGACCGAGACAACAGGACGAGCATGCTTATGCCAGCCGACACCCACAATGGGCATTTTCTAGTCGGATTCGCCGAAACGCTTATTCCAAGGACCAACAAATTCTAAAATTGAATAAGCTGGTGTCATGAAATAAATATTATTAATTAAATTGACTGTTTGATTTCATTTTTAATAAAAGGAATAAATTCTACATTGATGACTAGTGAGACGAGCTCTAACTACTCTATTTAGGAACGTATCTTCATGACTTAGAGCTTAGCTACCACGAGGAAGGAGATCTTTAAAGCTCAAGTTGGTAGCCATGAATTAAATTAAATAAATAATTTGTAGCGAGATTCACAGGGAATTTATTCGATGAAACTAATGATGTTCACTAATATATTTGGGACGCAGGCAAAAGAAATTAATTAACATGTTAAAATCAACGATGTCAATGCATATTCCTCAAATAATTTTAATTAAGAAATGGAAGCAACAAGAATTCTCAGCCGAGAACTGAAGGAGCTTCGACGCGAGAATATGCATCTCCATCGGCCATTCCTCCAGCAAAGCCGTGAACTCCAAGAAATAAAAGCCATCTGGGCGGAACCGGCTAAAATGAAAAGTGTATATCACAGACTCACTGCGGCTCAACAAGGCTGGAAGGATGAAAAATTGTTAAATCAAGCCCAACGGACGCAAATAAAGGGTTTGGAAGTCGCTCTGTCAGAGTGCCAGGAGGGGAGTGCGGTGACATACCCCTTAGTCTTTGCATCGTCACAACTGGCGTATCGCGACCAGGATAAACCAAAACATTCCAACAAACGACCTCGTCCGCATTCCAGGTTGGGCAGGACGGAGCGCTTACGACGACGTGCCCAAGGCGAAAACAAATGATTGATAAACTCAACTTCAAATGTTAATGAAATAAAATTGTGTTCTCGATAATTTGTTTCTTTACAATGATTAATGTGCACGAGTAAAATAAGGAGGAAATATTTAAGGTACCTGAAAGATAAGACGGACAGAGGTCCTCTATCGGCAGTCCGCTGAACGCGACATAGGACTAGACCTTAACAGTTCTGACATCGGAACTCACCTTTGGAGGTCCTGTGACCAATGGTTGCAGTTCCAACGTTGCCTAGCAGCGGGTAACCATTGGCGGCGCGAAATGTTTGTATGTTATTGGGTCAATGTCACGAATCTCACTAACCCCACACGATAAAACAAAATTTGACCTGAAATTATTTATTATCTAACTTTATTTTTATTATTTTTCTTGAATTAATCTGACAATTTCTTTCTTAAATTTTTAATTGAATTCTTTCCAATTAAAATTATTTTATTTTGATTCAATTTTTCCATTATTTTTGCTTTTACGTAAATTGTCATTTTTCGGGCAAATCTTGTTATTTTTATGTTAGTTTCATGATAATCTTGGTGCACTTTGTTATTATTTTTAATTTTATATTTTAATTATATATTTATGGGTCTGATATTAAATCTGCATTGCTATATTTACGTGCTATTTCCAATTCATTTAAACAGGATTCAGTACTGGCCCAACAATATCATAAGACCCTGTATTATTTGTTCCAAACCGTCGGAGCTAGAAATTATTCTTGACTCAGGATTTCCATTTTACAAAAAATTTCTTAAATAGCAATAATAGAGCACCAGGACTTATAAAAAGAAAAATTCAGTTGTTACTTTGACGGAAAATTATCAATTACGAGCATTGTTATTTAGAAAATTTTGTGAATAAATTTATTCCTGTCGGTTTTTATAAATTGAATTAACGACACATTAGGCTAAGAGACAAACTGTATATTGTCAGTGTCTTGCTATATTTCTCTAGCAATTGTCCTTTGATTACTCGTTTTCAAACTAAAATTTCATTGAAATAAGAAACATTAGATTCATCGATCATTCTCACAATCAACATTTTGCACGCACTTAAAATTGCACATTTTAAGATATTTTCATTACTTTTGAACAATAAAGATCAAATAATTGGATTTACCATTCGATTCTTAGTTTCAATGCGGTTGTAGTGGATATTGTGTGTCATTATTGAGTAAGTGTCAAGTAATGTAATACGAATATAATTTGGTATTTCTAGATAAAATAGAAATTGTTCTAAATCACAAAGGCTATCTGTAACTGTAATAGCGACCCAAACGAGATAATACAGACGCAATTGGCTTGATAAAAACAACAATCCATTGGAATTCAAAACACAAACTCGCCTCAACAACTGATAAGATGATATTATAAAATAACAAACCAATAATTACAACAACAAATTATCTCAAACAGCCAATCACCTTTATCATCCAATCATAAACATTCAAGCAGCCAATCAGCTTCACTATCGCAACATCACAAGTAATTATCATACATTAAATAAAAAATCGCAGACACAACAATACATTAATAGAGGAGAACTGCAGCAGTATCGCTGGTAACGACAACGTAGTCATCAACACCCATCGCCATAGAAACGGAACCGATCATGTCATAAACGATACATCACAGGCTAAGGAAATATGATCTGATAGATGTGATCTGTTGTTATTGGCAGTATTGGATGAGGTCAAATTGTTCTGCTCGTGATAAAACTCGCTCGAGCACGGTTCGAGCACTTTGCTTGGTTGCAGGCCCCGTTCCGACATCCATATGTAATCCCTGCCAGGTTCATAACTCTGCAATAAGACCAATTACAACAGAAATTCTAATCAGCTCAGTCACTTACCACCACTTTCAAATAGGAACTGCACGAGTCTGTCAATGGGTGCTGGAAATTGTGCCATAGTAAATCGACAAGCGAACACGGCTCATTGCTGGCTGCCAACGTGACCCGTCTAAGCGATTGCAACTGCTGAATGGAGGCCTCATCGGGATATCCGTCCCGGCAAATTTGATAGACAGGAGAATCGGGATTACTGTTGAAATCACCACAGAGAATCCAACACGGCTGAATGGCATGTTGGTTGCAAGTGCGATTATTATTGCTGAGATCTGATGTGATCTAATAAGGATGACAAATGCCACATAAAGCAAATAGGATTACAATCAATTATTATACTTGTGCAATCATTTTGTGGATTTTCCAGAACATGCCAACTGCTTGAATGCATCGCAAATCCTGTTTCTCCGTCAACGGACTCGACAAATGCGTGTTGCCTACTATCAGCAATCTCTCATCTTTCATTTGCTTGTCCTTCAACACTGTCACAATATATGAATCTGGCTCATCCATGTATTGTTTTATTGAATTCAATGTCGCTTCATCTAATTCGCTATTAAGCGGGATTTGCTAAGTAATCAATTATAATATGATTTCTTCATTTTGTGGAAATTGTTTTATTATTATTATTAATATTATTGATTAACAATATATAATTAATTACAGTATTTGTCCTTAAATAAATTATCCACGCCTTTCCCTATATATTCACATATTGCTTATAAAGAATCAATGCTTAATAAAAGAATTATTGAATAATTTTGATTTACATTTTATCTCCATTTTAGACCAAAAAATAAAGCCTGGAGATAAAGGGCGATAACAGACATAAGGGAAAGATTTACACTAAATTAATAAATGTAATTCAGAGAAATCATAATGAAAAACTAAACCGATATTTACGAAACAGAAAATGGATTAGAAATCGATTCAAAACAAAAAATTATTTGTAAAATTTTGTAGCCAAATCAATAGATTTTAAAAATCTTGCATCGCAATTTCAGAAATAACCTGAATAGGGTGAATAGATAATTCTGATAACCCTATAACATAATTTCTAATAAGAACAGTAAAAGTCTTGGAGGTGCATGCCGTATGAGCAGACGTTCAGTTCAGTGCATTTAGAGTGATGATAGAAATGAATTGCTACTAGAGCATTGAGAGAAATGTAACCTATTGCAGCTAAGATAGAAAATAGTGTGCATTATGGGTCAAAAAAGAAATAGATTTGTGTCGTTGAATATGTTAATTTATTCAAATAAACATTTTAGAACGTTATGGAATGAATAAAGTTATAGAAAATTGCTATCTTATAATTGTTAGACAAAAGAAATGCGACTTTTTGTTTACTTTTATTATTAATAAAAAATAAATATAGATTCTACAATGTCAATAAATTGAATGATTTTTATAAAAATAAAATAAATATAGTAAAATTATAAGAAAAACGAAAAGTTCGGAATTTATTATTTGCAGTTAATTTTCTATAACAGACTAACTTGCTCCTGAATTTTTCGATCATAATAAAAATTTAAAACATGATATTTTCTTGACACATCTCTTTTAAACATCTGATAATTATGTAATAACTAAATATATGGACTATATAATTCTATTAGATTATTTATTAAGTAGATAATCAACATACAACTAATACTAAACCAACGAACTTATTATGAACTTTATTATGAATACTTAATTAGACCGCTTTGGACGCTCTAATAGATAAATCTCTTTCAATTTTTATCATTGTATACGTTGGCCCAAAAAATTATATTACTTATTGTTTATAATGCACACTTTACAGAGATGCGTGTTTACTTATTTAAGTACATATTTTAGAGGTTTTATTTAAAAATATTTTATTGTAGCCTTTGTCAATTGATGGATGAACAAATTGTTTGCACTATAAATGTATTATTTTGTAACGTAAAAATGTATAATGATAAGCACAAATTTCGTTGCAATCGACGAATGGGATACAAAAGAACATAAGATTCTCAATTTAATTAAAAGTACTCTTAAAAGACGCAAAATAAAATTTAGTGAATACATTATTTATAAAACAATATCAGTAAGTTTGTGTAATAAAATAAAAGACTAAAAACATCTATAGTAAAATAATTGATAAATAAAAATTCTCAAATTAAATATCACCTTGACTAAAGATCAAAATAATCATTTACAATAATTACCACTTCAATGACAAAGTTATTTAAATGGTACATAAAATATATTATTATTTTTGATTAATTGCAAAAATTAGAAACAGTAATCAGTAATTAGAAACAGAAAGGATATTATAAAATTCATTCGTCAAACATTAAAACAGAAACATAATAAATACTTACTTCTACACAAAGTTTACTGAGTTTATTGCAATCAAGATCTACTTTGATAAACCTTGATGTCTGATAAAGAGTAGCAACTCCGATATTTGTAACCTTATCACCAATAACAATATCTCCAATATATCCTCGTTCTCTCAAAGAGCATTCTAACGTATTTTTCCAATATGAATAGCTAACTTGTTGTAAGCATAATATGTCGGCATTAATAAAATCCAACTCTTGCATTAAATGAGTATGTCTAGTTTCATAAAAAGAATGTGATTTATTAGGATTTTTTACAACGTGATCCATATTAACTTCATCCAAAAGTATATTGTAAGTAGCAATTACAAAATGGGAATTTGATAAACATATTTGAACGGGAGAGTTTTCTTGATTATAAGTGTTTGATTCTTTCCAAATGCGCTTGCTAAAATTAATTCTAGCATCGCTTCTTGTATCAAATTTCTGTGATTTTATTCTACTTCCCTGAGTTTCATCATCCAAATGATTTAATGGTCGTTTAATAGACTTTTTAATATCTTGATTGTATCTCTTTTTTCTAGGTGGCTCAATATCCTCAGAGTAAGAATCGCACGAATCATCCGAAGATTCGGCAGGACGCTTTTTGCATATATCGTTTATACTAGGACAAGAATTAACGCTTTCTAAACTCGTTGCACCATTTATATCATTAGAATGTTCATCGACTAGTAATAAATTATCGCTCATGTTATTGGCTTTGGAATTCTTTGTTTACTACGAGTCTTTCTAGGCATCTAAATTATAATTTTAAAAATACCAATTTATGAAAGTGTTCGATCTATAGATATAAAAATATGACTTATTCAATTTGATCAATCACAAAAATCGTTACCAGCCTTATGAGATTTCAAATAAATTTGAGAAGTTGCTTAAATAAACAAACATATTTTTTATAAAGTAAATTAAATATTCACAATATAGCATTTGTATTTGCAATTTTAAATAATTAAAATACTACCAAAAATTTATTTTTTATTTTATAATTTAAATTTAATTAATTTAACGTATTTTAAATAGGTAAATTAAAATAAATTATACATTGATTTTTATATCTATATCTTAAATACAAAATGTAATTTGATGACGACTGTCTATAACTTACGTTGGTAATTTACAAAACTGATTTAAATAAAAAGTTACGGTTTATGTTAAATCTTGAAAACAAAGTTTTTTATTTTTTATTTAAAATTTACGTTTTTTGAAATGTTGTTCATTCTAGGTAGTGTTGTTTAGATTTTTGGAGGAATTGTGAATTTCAAAATGGGTTTGAATTCTGGTAAATGTTTTTGATGATTTGTAGTTGGAATTATTTTACAATTAAATTTAACTGGATACAATTTGACTTATTTCTCTCAATATAATGAATAGAACAATCTATGGAGTGATCGAAAATGAGGACATTTGCAGAAATATAGATGAATCAGTTGTTACGGATGATAAAATCGCCCAATGTGGTTGCGGAATTGTTTTCAAGGCACATTCGTTTCATGAGCAGTATGCATTAACAAAGCTGTGTATCAACAAAGAAGACAAATTATTGAATTGCATGCGGAAAATATTTATATATAGAAATGTTCACGGTCAATATATCCTACATTTGGTAGATTCAATTATTGATCAAACTGGATCGGATATTTTTGAAGCTTTCATCATGACTAACTTTTATCCAAGGGCTGATGAGTCCGGTAAAAGTGTTGGGCCAGAACACAAACGGCCTTGAGAAATGTTTAAATGGCTCGGTAACACACATGCAAATATAACATGCAAATTTAAATAAACCTATCGAAACATCAATTAAACCTTATCAAATATGAGAAAAAAGAGAATTAAATATAAATTAATAAACATAAAAATAAATTAAAATAATAACAAAACGCACCAAGATCCGCACGATACCAACACAAACATAACAAGAAAACACAACAAATTCGACAAAATTGAAAAATTAATAAAAGTTCATGAAAATGAAACTTAAATCAAAAAATTTGAATTAGTAATAATTCAATAAAAATTTTAAAGGAAAAATTATTAAAATAAATCAAAAAATAATAAAATTAAAGAATAGAATTCACTAGAAAATAACAAGGTCGAATTTTGTTTTACTGCATCAAATTTAACATGCGAGGTTAGGGACAGAAAATAGGTATAAATACTGATCCATTTTCACATTAAAGTTAACCATTTTCAAAACCATTTTTGAAACCATTTCAAACACCGTTTTTCGAAACAAAACCATAAAACCATTTTTGAAAATTTATAATTTTAGGTGAGAAATAGTTTGATTTTTGGAGCTCTCTCTCCACGTCACTTCCTCGCAACCTCGATGGAGCTCTGCTTGGAAGTCGGCGTGAAGGGAGATGCAATGTTATGAATTTTTATTTTTTTTTATGGAATGGAACGTATGGTAATTTATGTTTATTTGTTATATTATTAATAAATATTTATATTATCTATAAATTGTTTTACATACTTAAAATAATATTAATTAAATCTGTCGAAATTTTTCCGGCCCACAGCCAACACATATTGCAAGATAGTAAAATATACATAGTACAGATTTGTGTAAGTGCGTGGAAAATCGCCAATGATATGTACCCGTGAAGACCTAGCGTGCGGAACGCAGGGGTCGTAACGTCAATATAATCCCTATAGAAGAAACGAAAAATAAGGAAGGAGTCTTTTGGCTACTTCCTCGTTTCTCATTTCTGTAAAATCGACCTAAATTTATATTACACACGGCTCAAAATCATCACACCGAGTAGTCCAGTGGGCACTCAGTAAATATAATATAAACACAAAATGCGCCTAAGGTCTATTAAAGGGAAAGGGTACGGGAATAAATTAATTTGAAATCGTTGATATAACTAAATTGGATTACTATTTGGAAATAAATTAATCATTAGTACACTAAATTGAATTTACATTTCGAAATAAAATAATAAAAATCATCAGTAATTCCTTGAGTTAATTGAATTAAATTAATCCATTGATTAAAATGATTATCGAATAAAAATAAATATCTCCTTGATTAATTTAAATTAATTAAAATAATTATTGAGCAAAATTAAAGTAATTCATGGATTAAACTAAATTAACTCATTGATTAAAAATTAAAGTAATTTGGGTAACAGTAAAATAAATTTTTGATGAAAATCACGTAATTCTTTGGGCAAAAAGGGAGTAAGGCTTTGAGTTATTGTTTAAAAATTAAAATAATTTATTAAAATAAAGTAGTCCATTTATTGGTTAAGATAAGTTAATGTTAAAGAAATTCATTACAAAAGTTAAAGTATTTAGCGAGTAAAAACTGAGTGATTTGCTGATTAAATTAATTCAGTAACCGTTGGTTAAAACTAAGTAATTCCTTGCTTAACAATAAAGTGATCCATTATTCGAAACTGAAGTAATATATTGGCAAAAATAAAGTAATTCTGTGATTAAAACCAAGATGTCCGTTGATTAAATAAAGTAATTTATTTAGTTAACATTACAGTAATTTAATGATAAAGAATTAAAATAATTCGTTAAGTAAAAACAAAGTAATAAACCTAATCAAATCTCAAACCAGAGCGTATCTTATCATTCGAAATAGTAGTAGCACTTTTCAATCTCCCGTATAAATAAAAGATAATCATTTACAAGCCCAAATATTGATCAACTAATTCCCGCACCAATTAAACTAGCTTAAATAACTAAATAAAAAAATGGAAGATATAAAATACTAATAAAACGGAGAAAAATTTATTGCACTGAATACAAAGAGATTTCCGACTCCTAACGAGAAACCAACTGGCTAATATAACAATCCACTTGTCCCTATTTCCTTTATATCACTTCGGTAATAACTGACGACATAGATTTTCCATGATTAACCTTCATTGCACCATTAAAATCATATAAATTCGCGATCGAAAACATTAAATGATTAACCGTCCCCAGCTAGCATCACAAATAATTCAACAAATGGCCAGAACCCAAGTACCCAACATTTCCCTGATATTGAATAATAAACTAATCAATATATGAAATGAAATTATCTAACCCCCTAGAGTAAACAATAAATCCATAAAATAATAGAACCAACTCGTAATATCATAAAGACCATTTGGTAAGAATACGATGGGCCAAAACAAGCTCCCATACTGGTAGATGAGAAATCACCTACGATAATTCGAAAAATTGCAACTTCTAGAAACATTAAGAAATAAATGATTTAAATTTTTTAAAAAAAAAAGGTAATGCTGAGAGTTGGAATCAACGTGGGAACGCTCGCGGTGAGGTTGGGAAATTTGCAACGTCACGTATGAGTCCTCCACCGTTGATATCCAAACAAGAGAGAACTTACCGATTTCCAACAATTAATCCATTCCGAAAATTTAAGATATGGTTAATATCTCGATGAACATATACAAAGTACGAACGGATGTTGCAACTGTTTGGATGAATCAATAAGTCCAAAAGTCATCCAAACGTCGATTGTGATGCTTCGTTTCTAACATCCGGTTCAGCATTAGGCGATTGTGAGAGATACACATAGAATGTTTAAATATACAAATTACCAATTTCGGATAAATAATTAAAATTTACCATTTCGAGGGCCGAGTAAAGATTGGCACATACCGGAAGACAAGATCCATTGTATTATACACGCTGCACTCTATTAGTTAGGATTAATGACGAAAACCCCACTTTACAAACCAAACCAAAAATTATCACCTATGTCGTGTCAACGTGATTCTAACACTGAAACGCCAACCAATCGACCAACTTTTTCTCCCGAGCGTCCGGAATTTCCTATGATGACAACAGGTAGATTTTACTTCGAAATAATAACAATTTTAATGAATTAATGTTCTCGATTTAATATAACTTTGTCGTCTAAGAATTTTGCCTTTTTGTTAAATAAATTATATGTGATTTAATCCTAATCAAATAACGTTAAACTTATTAGAAATCTCATTTACGTATATTTTATATTTATTTTTATAAACCTTTAATACACAGGGAAGGACTATCATGATCGACTAAATTCAAATTCATAAATGTCATCATCATTAATCTCATAACATCCAGTTCAGATACTAGGTTTCCCGGACGTTAAACTAACTGGTAAATGCACTCCCTATAACTAATCGGACGATTCAGGAATATCGGAATCAATGATTTTAATAACCACGTTTTATTAACAACTTCCTTGCGCTATAAAACCATAAATACGGTAGAGATCCGAGATTGCCACTCATCAGTCCCATTAGGTTTTTTTGTAAAGATTTCGACCCAAGATAGTGATGATTTTCCGAATGATCAACAATAATCATGCTAGGTTTACACGAGCTTAATAAGTATGTCTACTCAGCCATAGTTAAGTTTTTTATGTACATATTAATTAGATGTAGTATACATTTTCAAGCCATTAATGTCCTCATATCTAGACCGTAGAGTGATGATTAAACCTTTTGTTTCCATGGCAAATACTACGCGATTAGCTATAAACGACTTAGATACCCTAAGAACATTCCCGTGCGGCGATATCCGTTTATCAACACTTCAATACACCATGAGAGTGGTGAAAATTGTCCACCTGCAATAATTATTTAATAATGAGCATTAATTTCTAACGTTAATATGCCCTATAAACTATTTCGAGATTGCATTACGTTAAATCATCTGACTATCACGATTTTAGAAGAACCAATGCTTCCCGAATGGATATCCGCCCGCGAGGCCGATGAATGGCGTCGGGCTTGGAAGCGAGCGCGCTCGTCAATGACCCTCGAGGAGCCGCGTTCCAAAAGATCTTGTCCAACCCTTTGGCAGATTCTGGGCCGGGAAAATGACCCCCGCAGGCCAAATGAGGAGCAGTATCCCGCCGAAGAAATCCGCGACCACGCGCGAAACCTCC
Organism: Schmidtea mediterranea; assembly: GCA_022537955.1. NCBI lineage: Eukaryota > Metazoa > Platyhelminthes > Tricladida > Dugesiidae > Schmidtea > Schmidtea mediterranea. The sequence goes on along the minus strand of CM039679.1, from coordinate 313,486,906 downwards.
TTGCTCAGTGGGAGAAAATCCAAGAGCAAGTCGATTTAAACGTAGTAAAAGCCCGGATGTACCTCGCCAATGTCGAAGAGGACATCCTCGTCGGGCGTATCGCGGAGACCTACCCCACTCGACCGGCCCGCAATACTCGACGTCCAGTACCCATCATTCCAGGCTACTCCCCGGAGGAAGGGGTCAAGAAATTCTTTGAAGAGCCATGAATCCCAGGGCAAAGAACATGAATAACGATTTACTTTATTGATGTTGTTAAGGTTTAAATAATTTAAAGAATTCGTTCGTCTTAATTTTCTCTATAAATAGATTTCACTTCTATAACTGTGTTTGTAATAATCGGAACTTTATTTCATTAAACTCATAAAGAAATTTGAATACTTTCTTTTATTATAGCGATGTCGGCCCTACAATTGATACAAACCGAACTAGACCGCGCTAGGCGGGCAAACGCGGATCTACTCAGTCAGACACTACAGCTAACTCGAGAGGTGCAGCAGGTCAAAGCAACCTGGTCGGACCCTAAAAAGACGAAGACGCTCTATCTCCGACTTACTGCCGCTCAAAAGGGTTGGGCGGAGGAGCGTCAACTCAATCAGAGTCTTCGCACACAGAACAGGGGCTAGAAGTTGCCCTAGCAGCCTGTCGGGAAGGGGAAGCGGTAACGTACCCGCTCATCTTCGCCCCATCCCAACTACCGAGTCGAAGTTCCCACGATAATGCCACACCAATATCGAAGCCGACAACCATTCAACCAAGCATCCGCCGGCCGGAACGTAAGGAACGTGCCCGACGCCGAGCCGCGCAACCGTCAAGTCAACCGAATTAACTTATAGATATTGTGCACGTCATTTGTTTCATTAAATAAACTTGTACTTATTATTAATCTAAACCCGAGTGACCAGCTATAAGGTGTGATTGGCACGAAATCATCTCCACGAGTAGACGCCCGTTATCCGAACCTTCGTTCTACCTCCACCGATCAACCTAAATTTAATTCGAACTTTCTCATACAAGGGACAGAGCAAAGGGAGCATAGGTCTTCTATCGACAGCTCGTGAACCCGAGGATTGTCCGAGCAATTACAGTATTAGCAATAACACTCACTTTTTGCGGGCAATCCACCACTTAAACACATTACCAACGTTGCCTAGCAACGGGTGCCAAGTGGCCGCTAGAATCATTTTGTATGGCGTTACTGGGGCAACCATGAAGATAAGCAAATAACGAAACCCTGTAACCCACCAAAAGTACCGTTGTTACAAATAAAATCCAACAGTTTATTTAATTCGGATAACGTCTAACTTACATACCTTCGTAACTCTAACATGTAGTAAACCTCTTGATATCCTTTTAATTGTCAGTTGGCATATGCATGATCAGTCGGAGGTTGTTGCCTGCCGCTTCATCAAGTGGCTTTTGGTTAAATCAGTCGAGCCGAAACTGTGATAGTTTGTTGGGTTAATACTGGATTTTGTTTGAATGAATCGGAAATAACATGCAAACACAGCAATGCAGATTTAAAATCAAACTTATCAACATCCTAAAATATGAGAGAAAAGTAATTAAATACAAAATCAAAAAACATAAAAGTAAATAACATGATTTTCAAAATGCACCAAGAGCCGCACGAATTTTACATAGAAATAACAGAATAACATGAAAATTTGACCGAAAATAGACAAATTTATAAAACCAGCATTTTAACGAACAAAACTGGTTAAAAATAAAATATTTCTTGTTGGAAATATTCAGTTAAAAAATAATAAAAATTAATTATCTATTTAATGTAAGAAAATGATAAAATTAGAATCAGATATTACAATTAAAGTCAAGGTCAAATTTTGTTTTAATGCATCAAAAAGACACGTAAGGTTAGAGTCAGAAAAAATGTATATTCATTTTTGAAGAATTTTAATCACTTTGTGAGAAATCACTTTTTACTTGCAAAAATGGTTTTCGAGAGAAAAGTTACTATTTGCTTTTGTCTAGGAAAATATTCGTTGCATCGTGAAAATATCTACTGGATGCAACGCTCGTGAAATTTTCTTTAGGTATCAACTTACTACGACACGTCATCAAGCAAACTTTAAATAAGTCACTACTTGAACGTGTCCTATGGAAGTGTGATGCATGTATATATGGATGTATAGGTAACGTTATAATCTTCAACTATACGTTTCATATGAATGAGCTTTAGCTTTTGCCGAAATTTTTTTGGCACACAGCCAAACATACCGCAAGTTAATAAAATCTAATATACGATTCAGATTGTGTAAGAGCGGTTTCTCCGCCTATAATCTGTGCCTGTGAAGGTCTAGTCGTGAGTGATAACGGATTCTAAACGTTTATTATGTGAACCTATAAGGACGTCTGGTTGATCGAGGAGTAGTGTTTTGGCTACTCCCCATTCTCTTTTCGTCTGTAAAATCGACTAAAGTAATTTTTACATATTGGTTAAAATTCATTCACATCGAGTAGCTCATAGAGCACTCGTAACTTATAACATCAACACAAATTACTCATAGGATCAAACACAAGGAAAAGAAAAGGAGTCTTGAGAGATCGATGCATTGTTGATGAGTAAATAAAAAATAACGATTGAGTAAAACCAATCTATTGAAACAAAGTCAATAATTTAAAATAACAGTAGTTAAATATTATCAATTGAAACGATCAGTAAGCCGACTATCCTAAATTCAATTAAATCTAACAAGTTAAACTGCTAGGAGATAGCATCAATTTTGATTGGCAAGAAACGACAGCTAAAATCATAAGGTTAACATAGGTTATTCCGAGATAAAGTTCAAAGGTGTAAGTAAGATTTTCGAAAAACTCACCTAAATCATTTTAGAAAACTCAGGATCACTAATGAAGAAAGGGGAAAATCTTGCGAACGCTATGAAATCATCCAAAAAGTTGACAAAAGTCATAAAATCTAGAAAAATGATCGAATCATATTTAAGCCCCAAAAATCTAAAAAATTCAACGGTAAAATGCTGACATAAAATTCATACTGTAAGAGGAATCGAAGTATATCATAATTATAATGACACAAATCGACAACAGTGCCTCAATTTTCTACCGAACTTCTCTTTGGTCACATACTATTGGCCAATCACCAATAGAATAAACATAGCAGCCACATTCAAGGCAAAATTTAATAACATCATCTTTCTTAGTAGGAAACATCATACAAATTATTAGTAACAGAAATATCTAAGTCGTCACCATTTCACTACCAAATACTAAGATCCAGAGCAGACTTAATTTTACCGCTAACATCATGATAGAATCAATTTGCGCTATTTTAAGATAGTAAAATTTAAATTTAAATAAAACATAAAACACAAACATGATATATATAACGAAGAATAATATGATACGCCTAAACCCAAAGCTCAAGAATCGAGCATAAACGTGTTGGGTCAGGACTGGATTTTGCTTAAATAAATTAGAAATAGCACGCAAATATGAGAAATTAAATCAGATTTAAAATCAGACGGATAAACATCAAATAAACAACCTTAAAATATGAGGAAAATGTAGCTAAATATAAAATCAAAAAACATAAAAATAAATCAAAATAATAACAGATATGCACCAAGATCAGCACGAAATTAACATAAAAATAACAAGATAACATAAAGATTTGACCGAAAAATGTACAATTCATAAAAGTTAGCAAATAACGAATAAAATGGAATATTTTCAATATGAAATTACTTATTAAAAAATTAAATAAAATAAATTGTTCATTTAATACAGAAATTGACAAAATAAGAATTAGATATTACAATTAAAATCAAGGTCAAATTTTATTTAAATGCATCAAAAAGAACACGCAAGGTTAGAGTCACAAAACAGGTATATATACCAATTTATTTTCACAGAATTTTAATGCACTTATTGAGTAAAGTCACTTTTTCTCGCAAAAAATTAATTTGTTATTTGTCAGAAAAATCTGAGAACCGCTATTCAGTCGATACCAACAATTAGAGGATTTACTATTGATGATAATTTCTTCATAATACGAACTCAAGCATTCTTCTAAGTAAGCACTACTTGAGCGTATGTATGAGAAATAATTGTTGCGTGTTTTAACAAAATACCGGGAGAGAATTATTATGAGACGAATGTACTAATTATGAAATGACTCAAAATACATGTGTTAGATGACGAAGGAAAACCTTTAGACACCTTCGTACTTTCAAAGTACTATAGAACGGGGCCTAGCAGGTACAGAGTTAATATTTATGTAGAGAAACAACCAACAGTCAAATCCTAAACAAATCCCAAACCAAACCCAAAGCCGAATGATGAACAGCGTGCAATCTATCATTAACTTATCGACATCATAGACAATATTCTAATTGTGCAATTCATCCCATTTTAATTGTTGACAATTATTTATTTTTCTTTTTATTATCTGTTTATTTATTGACAATTATTTAGACATTTGTAAATGGTGTAATTCATTTTATTTATTGAATTCATTTTATTGTCGGTTATCTGATGTCAAATAATATTTATCCGTCTTGTGTAATTTCATGTAACTCAATAACTTTTATAAAAAGGGTAAAATCATATTTACTAAAATCATTTTATTATTATTATTATTAGTATTATCATTATAAGTATTACAAATAATTTTGTTAATTATTATTACTATTAAAATCATTTTATTATTATTATTACAAATAATTATTATTGTGTGACAAAGAATAGCAATTTAGAGTTTATTGACGTTGACAGCAGTGGGAAAATATCTTGTAATTATAGCAATCAATATATTGTTTCAAAAAATAATAACTATAGTCTTATAGAAATAAAAATAATAATTGTAGTAAATTTATGTATTTCCTGTGCGTGATAATAAAATAAAAATAAATTAAAATCATACAAACTCATAATAAAATCAGTATATATACTGACGTTAAACTCAGTATATTCGCCCAAAATTTAGCGACTCACTCTTTCTTCTAGAGAAAATCTCAAGGAGAATTTAATCAGGAGCAGAGCTCAACATAATTCTTTTTTTGCAAGAAAAAAATAGCACGCGTACACAACATATAAACATAACATAATTTTGCACGCACTTATCTGAAATTGTATAATATATTCAATTTGAATTTGGAACCGTTTAGAATTTGGTAATTTTTCATTTAATAAATTTTTATATCAAAGTTGTCTTTTATATATTAAAGTTTATATATATACTAATACCAGTGCACATTGAGATCTCGATCTAAAATAGGGAGACCTCAACACATGCTTCAATGAAAAGTGTTATGTCTGTCCAAAATTTTCCGGCCCACAGCCACACAATCTGCAAGTTATTAAATTATGACATAACTATCAAGCTGTGTAAGTGCGGTTTCTCCGCCTATAGCTTGTGCCCACGAGGGTCCAGTTGTGCGTAACGACGGGCTCGAACGTCAAATCATTAAGTCTATAGAGGCAGTGGGAAGAACGAGAACTAGTCTTTTGGCATGTTCCCTTTCATCTATCTCTCGAAAATTCGACCTAAAATATACACCACATATCGGCTAAAATTCTCACACCGAGAATTCCAGTGGGCACTCTTAAAATCTTAATATTAACACAAATTTCTTAAGATCAAATTCAAGGGAACGGGAAGTGGAAACTCGGAGTCGGTGTAACTGATTTAAATAAATCCTGTAAACTTATGAATATCATACTATACTAAGATCATGCTACCTAAAATGAATATAAAGATGTATATCGGGTTAGCCCTAGGCTCAATAAGAGGATAATTCGGTTAGAAAGATAGTCACCCATAAATAATATGCTTATAGTAATACTACGTTAGTAATAATAATATCAATTTACGAGATCGATAGCAACTAAGAATTAACTATATTAGACACTAATATAATAATACTCTCTAGGTAAGACGATATCGACGGGTAATCTAGTAAAGATGATATGGATAGTAGAACGCTAATAACGGGCTAGATTTAATATTCTCATGGTCGATCGAAATTATAACTATAAAATTACCGAGAAAATTTGAATTAGGATAACCTGTCATTCATAACAAAAATATTAATGACCTCTTCACATAAATCAAAGCATCTATTCATTACGGACAATAACACCATAAATATTATTAACTATGAACAAAGAAATAACAAACACAATAAAAACACTGGGAATGATAAAATGAACGGAAATCCATTAAGTACACAATTTCACCAAATTTAAGTAAGCCTCTGTCGAAGTACCTGCATCACCAAAATCCTTGATCTATTCAGTCCAGATTTGACCCACTCTTTGAGAATCCGGATTGATCTTCTTAACGCCAATAGAAAACAACGAACTCAGAGAGGAATAGAGTAGAATTAGCCCCACCAACGAATGACGTGATACGCCCACAAATCATCTTAATAATGTCGACCAAAATTAGCAGGTTCTTAGATACCAGATTTCCGGAGATGACAAATAGTACGGTAGGAAAACCAAACCGCCAGTCAGGAGAAGAATAGCGAGAAAATAGTGGTTAGAGAAAAAACTGAAACGAGTGGGGGTAGATTAGTTTCTTGCTGTAACAAACCAATTGATGATGATTATTGACGATGTGAGTTAGCACAAGGAGAGTTGCATTTATTCTATCACTGTAAATTGGAGAAACAAATAATTACAAAAATGAAAAATATTCAGAACTAAAAATTTTGTCCATTAAAATCACATTAAAGCAATCATAGCGGAACAATTGATAAAAATAACTTCGAGCTGGGGACACGCGCCGCTGGTAGAGCATGCACTGATTACACAATTACCCACCAGAGAAACTATATGATAAATAAGTAACTAAAAATAAAATGAAATTTTTTTTGTTATTTACTAAATCAACGAATTAAAGAGCAATTTCGACCATATTTATTAGGGGGATAAGCCAAGGGCAACGGTAGATTAATGTCATTCTACTTTATAAGTAATCCCAAAATAAGCAAATTTATAACAAATGTCTTCAACACCTAAGAAGTACAACCCGATTACGGAAAATAAGCGTAAAGCGAAAGAGGCGTACCGAATACGGCCCAACGACCACCGACTGCCTGCTGAAGGAGAGATAGAATATGATTCCAATAAACAAACTCGAGGTAATTAATGTTGGTAATATTTTCATGTAAAACGAGCCAAATATTTATAACCTATACGTAACTCGAAACGACTCAAACTGGACATGTGTGAATAGATTCTTTCAATAATACAACATTCAAATCAATAATTATTTAGATCGTAGAGACCTTAAACATGGATGGGCGGCATATGGCTCTCGAATCACCTTACAAGTACCCGCGTACTCGGCTGCCAGATACCACCAGGCGTTGTGAGACCACGGATACTCGTTGGCAACCAAAGGAGAGAAGGATTGTCAGAGTCAACCGGAAGATCGAAAAAACGAGATCATAGACATCAAAAAGGGACTGGACAGGAACCGGCACGAGAAGCCCGCAAACGAGTCGAATTCAGCTTATATCGCTTGGAGGGCCTGGAAAGAAAGTTTCATTGGCGAACCAATATGGCCCGAAGGCATCTAGCTCGTGTGAACGCGGATATCGCCAGCGGATTAAAAAAAAATCAAAGTTTTATTAATATAACAAGCCATTGCCATAACAGGCATAAGGAGAGATCAATTTCTCATTCCTTAGAATTTCTGTTTATTCATCTTAGTACATCCGACGAATTGAGTGAGCATCAGTTCGCAAACACATTCCTGGTCATCAGCGGTCAACCAGGCAGCCAAAAGCAGGAGCAGCGAACAACATTCATAATCGGAATTCCGTCACTTAGTCTCAGGCAATATATCATCATTCAGCGGAGGCAGAGGGAATCTCCATGCAAACATCGGAAAACAGTAGACCAGTACCAGCACCCGGCATCCGAAGAGGCAAGCACCATCACCCAGTAGAAGCAGCAGGCATTTCTACTTAAATAAACATTTCTTTCGCTGTCGCTTTTTTAATCTAGGTTATAACAGTATCGCATACATATACCAAAAGGGAGGGTGAGCCGGTTTATTGAGGAAGGAATATTGATTAATAAAAATATCGACACATATTAATGAATATCAAGTTAATTAGTAAAAAATGAGTTATTTCAAAAATAAAAATTGATTTTATTAGTGATTATGAAAGGTAATAATACATCTTAATTCAATAATACCGATCATTTCAAAAATGGCATGGAATTAACCGGACTTTAAAAAATTCGAAATGATCTTTAAAAAAATGTAATATGATGATATAAAAATTATTTTTGAGTATTAAAAAAAGATTTTTGTGCGTTATAAAAATATATTTGTAATTTATATTAGATATTTGTGCTTTATAAAAATAAGAAAGTGAGTATTAAAATTTTAAATTGGACAATTATATTAATGATTCTTAAAAAAATTTATATTTAAATAAATATTATCTATATTTTTGACTTCTCTGTTCAATATATAAATGATCATTTATTTTAAATAAATAATGAATTGAATTTATTTTGCTTATAAATATATAAAAATGATCAAATGTTTTTTTAAGTAGGAGTATTTAACTTTTTTATTATCATTTCAAATTATAAATGGTCATTTATAATGTAAGTTTGGCAAAATAAAATTAAAAAGAGCAGGGAAATAAAATAAATATCATAAGATTAATATTAAGCTCATTTCTTTTTTATAAAGTACATTTATCTATTTTAGTTTACAAAGTTATTTTTATAAAGCAAATTTATAAAGTACAAATGGTTTTTTTTTGTATTCACTTAATATTATTCCTTCAAAAATTGGATAACTATAATAAACAATAATTAATGAATATTTAGAGGGTAATAGATTTTAACTTAATAATAAAAATAATCAGTAATACTAAAAATTGATTTTATTAGTGGTAGATAGTTATAAAAGGTAGTAATACAACTTGATTAACTATTAACTATCATTTCATAAGTTAAAATTAAAAAATAATTAATGAGTATTAAGGGATAATAGATTTTAACAAATAATAAAAGTAATTAATAGTACCAAAAGATTATAAATAATAAGTCTCGATTAAACGATCATAACTCAATTAAAGTTTTATAATCACAATAATAAAAATAATCAATGTATAATAAAAGATACTAGATTTTAATTAATCAATAAAGAATATTATTAATATTAAAAGTGATTTTATTAGTGGAAAATAATTATAGAAGATAACAAGTTTTGGTTAAATAATAAACAATGGTGAACGATAAAAGTTAAAACGAATAGGGGAAAGTAGTAATGTTATTGCGAAATACTTAGTTTGTTGAAATATGTTCTCTGTAAATGTCGTAACTAGCCCTAACTGCAGCGACAGACGCTTTTTCGGAAAGTATTTTAATCTCATTTTTAGAAAGACCTATTTTCTTAAGTATTGATGTGTTAAAGTGATCCCATGATCCAAGAGTGCCAAACACTAGTACAGAGATTGTGGTCTTACATTTGTGTGTTAGTCCGACCTCCATTTCGAGGTCCTTATATTTTGCGTAGTTATCTGCTCTAGCTGCATCAAAGTTTTTCCTAGTGTCGTAAGGTACCTTAATGTCGAAAATGTGTATAAGTTTGTTTCTTTTAGATGTAACTAAGAGGTCAGGCATTAATGTTGTGTTAAGTCCAACAGGTGATTTCTCAATGTCTATACTAAAGTCTTTTTCTATAAGATATTCTACAACAGCATCTAAAACTCTTTTATGTTTGTTGCGTTTTGCGTTAGGTTTTGCAGTGCAATGGTTAAAAACATGTGCTTGTGTTTCTGGTAACTTTTTGCAGTGTCTACATGTAGTCGATGTTTTACTCTTAAGTCTATGTGGTGGAGTTTTAAGATATTATTTCTAGTGTTTATTAAAAAGTCAAGATGTCAGATTTTATGTCCGATATTATTGTTTAACTAGCTATATTTTAGTAATGGAACAAATTCAATTGGCGAGAACAATGTCGGACGGAATCCATACGTCATCCAGGAAAATTCGCAGATCCCAAACTACAAGAGTTGATGACAGAAAAATGAAGTTTCAAATATTCAAGTTGAATAAAAGATCCGGAATAAAATTGACTTATGAAACAAATGCAACAAAGAGGGAAGAGTTCATATTTTACATAATCAATGGAAATGTAGAAATGGTCGACAACAATCAGAACATATGATGGGAAGTACATCAAAGTTCATCGTGGAAAATGCAGAAAGAATCGATGACCAAAAGGTTGAGAGCCACAAATGAAGATGCATTGATTGTGTTAGAAACCAGAATTAAAAACGAAGCGCAAGAAGTACCGCAGATGATATCGACATTGCCTGTAGATGCAAAATTTTAAACGATCTCTCAAGAGATCCTGAGGAGAAGAATGTCATTTATCAGAAAAGAAATAAATCAATAGAAAATAAGAAGCACGATCTTTATCATCGATGCGGAATATGGGACATATATATGAGACATGGTTTTTTTTTATATGTGAGTTGGGGTTTTGCGAAGCCTTTGGTGCTGATCTAGAACATAGAATCAATAAAAGTTGTAGTAATTAATTTTAAAAAAATGTAATCTTAAAATTATTATTGAAATTTAACATTATATGGAAATAAATAAATAAATGAAAATCTCAGAATATGAGCAGAATTTTCGATTATGGATTTATAGAATCCATCTGTGTGACACTGAGAAACCTCACCATCAAGCAGCCATACACGCTTGGTAATAAAGTGATTGCTTCAGAGTGATAACATAGATCTAGAAAATGTCATAATTCATTGTATACACCAAGGGTCAGCAGCAAAGTTGAGGGGACCCTCGGAACATAATGCTCTTTAGATATTTCCTTTTTTGTTTGATGAAAACTTTTATTTTAAAATATAAAAGAAACTTAAGAAAAAGGTAAATTATTTTTCTTGAAAAAAATAATGATAAAATAAACTTCAAATTTTCGCAACACTTAACGCCCATATTTATCAGGGTTCCGCATATGATTTTTATGTGTATTCATAGAACTTTCATTTTGCAACCCCGGCTGCGCCACTGACTAGAGTCCGTAAATTTTTAGACAACACATAAGGGGTCCGCGATAAAATAAGTTGGGAACCTTTGACATACACTACCAGTAATACAGACATACGTGAGGAAAGGAATACACAAATTTCATAACTTGACTTAAATAGTTAGGGATGAGCACCAAACAACAATTATTAACATTATTATTATTGTAAAAATTTTTTCAATAATTCATGATAATTATTGTTATTATTCGCATCATTGTTGTGGACGTTAATTGAAATTCTTGAAATCATTTATAATATGATATTATTATTATTATTGTTAAGGTTAACCAGTATTGTTATTATTGTATTATAATTAATGTTATAAGATCTATTATAAAATATAATTATTATGAACTATTTTGTGCTCAAAATTTCTTCTATCTCATACATTAATTTCTGATTACTATATTTAAATCGTTATTAATAAAATTTAGACCCATAGATTGTTTAATTTGTTAAAAAAATAGAAAAATAAATTTCATTTTATATTTTTATTGTGATTATATATATATGAAATAATTTATTTACTGGGTACATAAATAATAGCAAGAAGTATTGAGATTACTCTACCAGGACAAGTATACAAATAAGCAATAATCAAATGATAAGATTCGAGGGCAAATATTTATTAAAGAGGGAGAAATGTTTGGGTATTACGAAAAAGCATAATAAAATCAATAAAACACCAAAATGGTAAAAGTGAAAAATTAATTAAAAATTTTAATAAATTCGGAAGTAGTATTGATCGGGGGGAAATTGATATGGTTGAACGCCAAATCGAGAGTCTAGTAGAGAAATAATAAAAATTTAGTGAGGGGTCCCCAGGAAATAAAATAAGACAAAAACAAATAATTAACAAAAGTTAATTGCTAATGGAAAGCCCGAGTCAATGGGACACCCGAGAGATGAGAAAACCCGGTGTGTAAACAAAACGAAATCGAACAATAGAAAGGGGTAAAATGGCCTAAACAATATTAAATGGGCGCCACTGATCTATGGTGAAGTAATTATTTTTAATGAATTTAGTATGGCAGCAAATGTTGACAATTGTCTGAAAACAGTCGTAGCAGGAGCATAAAAGGAAAAGGGAAAAACACGAAAGGGCCAGTGGTCGAAGCAAACGAGAAGTCCAATCAGGTCGGTAAAAAAACAAACCGAATTAAAGTCAAAGTTATTTATCATAAAGGTGATTATCCAAGGTAATCAAATTTATTCGGTGGTTAAAGGGTGCGAATAAATTACCAAATTGTAATTACAAAACATTGAAATAAATCGGATTGAGTTGTAATCGTGGTAAAGTGTGAATAAAATTATTGTGTGTTGGGTTTACTTAGTTCAATCGAAAAGGACACGAGGTATCAGAGGAACCAGACTTTCAATAAACATAACCCAACACAAGGGAAAAATTAGATTTGTACAAGCTGTAACCAGAAAAATGAATCCAGTGAGATTTTACACAAATTTATTCAACTGTAGTAATGCGTATGTACTGTTATTTGACGGAAGATAGATAATATTTCCAACTAAAGCACCAGCACAAACATTAAAGAAATTTGGATTAACAGAGTTAACTCCAGAATTAGAATTTAAACCTGTCGATGTATCAAAAAATGGAGTGTATAATTTTAAAAGATTTAGAGTTGGCAAGAGAAATATGATTTTTCCCGGCATTTAGACAAGCAACTTTATCGAACATTGTAACCATTTGCACGTGGAACCAACTACAGTGGAAGGCCGAATTATGAATTATTGTTATCACCAGAGCATGCAACATCCAATATGATGAAAGCGATGTGGGGACAATTTCTGATATTTGGTCAAATGATGGCAGGGATATAACGAATAATACTCATAATTCAATCAAAAAGTAAGAGTAATTTTAACGCAAATGTTGGCTTGTTTTTATATTTACAAGTGTGAAAGAAAATTTATCTGGAAAATGGCAATGGGAATTTTACCGTTGTTGACTAAAACTATGGTCCTTCACGGACACTCAAAAGACATTCACAAATCAAAGAGATAAATCTAAATTTTCGCAAAAATGAAAGGAACTGATGAGGTGGACGGAAGAAAATTCAAATTAGTGATAAAAATAGAGACAGAGAGAAAACGATGCAAATTGAAAAGAGCCCTTCAGTGACAGAATAAACGATAATGATGAAGACAACAAATAGTACTGGCATAGTACTAATAACAGCAATTAGCTCGAAACTAGTTTCCTCGATACTTGAATTTTTCGATTTTATTAGACTTGTTCTTTGTGTTTTGATTAACGGTGACGTGGGACATTACATGCTGGCCTCGATACTCCTTGTTATTTACAGACCTTTCTTCATAATCCGCCCTGCGAAATTCCATTGTTCCTTTTATTTCAATCACCTGTTTCGTCCGCTCTAACTTACTTCCTAACCAGCCCTAAGATTTTAACTGCTTTGTCAGAACCATTTTTTGAACTGCCATAATTTGTCAACTACTTATCCAACACAGAGCGTGGCAACTTTTCAAAAATAAATACCGCGCCCAACTCATTATCTCTTCCCATATCTTCAAAACGAACGACAAGAGATTCTCAAAATCTCTTATTTGACCTTCTCTTATCGGTCTAAATCTCTCTAATTCTTGCAACAAATTCCTATACAGTTTTTTTTCTCCTTCGTAATTAGATTCTAGACGTTCCAAAGCCGCATCATACCCCTTAGCAGAATAACCCAAAGTATCAAATAACTTTAGAGGTTCTCCGACTAGATATTCCCTGAGGTGTTGTAGCTTCTCCTCTTTGACTCACATTTCGAAACCTGCCTTCCAAGCTGGGAACTCTCTTATTTGTCCATTAAAACTGGAATTGTAAATCTTTCTAACTTATCTAAGGTTGGTGTGTATTCCTCCGATTTCATCTTACTCGACTCAATTCCAAGCCTTTTATTAGTCATCACCTCGATCTGGTTATTTAAACTTTCGTCTCTTTCCACGATCTCATTAATATCCTTTTCTATCGTTTTTACTTCTGCTACTTTCCCGATTTTGTTTCCCAGTAGCTTTAGTTGAGTCAACCTACAAATTACTTCTTGTTCCCCCAAGTATTGTTCATGTCTTAGATCCGTCCGATTGCTCAAGACTGAGCTTGACCCGATTCCTTAATCGAGTTAATTTATTTTTTGTCAACGATATTTTGCTCATACCGCCACAAAATTCCACTTCATCATTTCCTCTTTTTAATCGTAGAGCTTAGATGAAGAGTGGATCCTTTCCTTAGATTGAAATCTACCAATGTATAACCATCATTTAACAGTTTACAGGCAAAGATGAGTCATTGTTAATCTGGAGGAACTCCTTTGCATTGAATCTTTACTTTTATACACTTCAATAGTGTCACTTGGTTCAACTTCGAGCGTAATGGTTTTGCCAGTCAACGTTTTCACAAATATTTGTCCTTTCAATGACAAATATTAACATGAAGGCAGGAATTTAGTAAGTTTAAACCCCCACAAATCCCCATATTAGTTCAATAAAAAACAACAATAATTCTTGCCTTGAGGCTCTGGAATCCATCATCTGATCTCGGCTTGGCTGCTGTTCTTCAGTTTGATGCCCCTGGCCGCGTTCTCGCTGAATTATGCGAATACTGATAAGTTGAATACTGAACATAAAATGACCTGTTTTGTGGTGAGGCTGGATAATAGTTTGACGCCCCCTCACCTGTGATTTCGTATTCAGAATCTGTGCGTGGCCCCCCGAAGGGAACCACGCTCTGCTACCAATGATGAATTCCATTTTATTTTTTGGAGTACAATTAATATCCTGCAATTGAATGGTTCCATTCACTCCAGAACTAAGTAATACACCAGGGTTTTTGATGTTTCAAGAAAATCCAAAAGCTTCCTGAGAATATCTTTGAAGAACGAGATCGGCTTACATTTGCCATTTTGATCTGGCTTTCTAGGATGTCTCGTATAGTCAAACAAATATACATTAATATCTTTATGAGCAGTGACTAAACCATATCCTTCATCTTTCTCAGCATTATAATGTCTGGATTCGAAGCATTTATATTCATTTGGTACAGTCGCTGATGCAATGAGAAGAGAATCTTGTTCTTCAGTTTGTGTACCAACTATAATTCGTCGAGTGAGAATGTCGATTATTTCCTTGGATAGTTTTGAAAATTTGAATCGTGATTTATGACGAATCCAATGAAGACAGTTTTCCTTGATCCATTCGCGGTAATCACATGGAAATTTAAATATATTTCTTGTTTCCTCAATAAATTCGATGTCTTTCTGATCCAAATCACAGTTCCAATTCTTCTCTTGAAGATTTTTACAAAATTCTGGTAAGTTCACGATTGTAATATAGGTTTTCTTTTCGACAACGGGTACCCCATTTTTGTTATTTATTGATAATTGAGCGTGGCTTAATGAATGAATACATGGAGTCTTCCGTGAGATCGATATTTTATTATTATTGGTCCACTGATCTTTGGATATTCTGTTGCTGTAAGGAAGATCATTAGTTTCCATAACGAAAATGATTTGTAATATTTGTCGTAAATACTGCTTTCCAAACTTTGCATAATTAAAATAAAATCCAAAAGATTAACTAATTCTATAATCACTTTATCGTCATATATATTAATATTGAATTCAATACTATTAACCTTCGAAGATATATCGTCGATATTATTTTCCAATTGATCAATCATTGTCATTATTTTTGAAATTTTATGATAAAAATTATTTCCATTGAATAAAGCTTCATCACAATCTTCCTTTCACCACAAATTGCACAAACTTTGCCAGAAATTTTCATTTTTATCATTAGATGCATTTAAGAGACTTTCTTGAGAAAATAAATTTGAATCACTACAACCTTTCTGTACATTATGGCTAGACGAAGATTTTTTACCTTTTTTATTAGGATTTTCATCAAGACTAAAATTTACTAAATATTTATTAAAAATAAATTTACAAATTAGATACTTCAAAATAGTATTAATTAATTTCAAATTTTACATAAAGCGCACTTTGAGTTAGATCGAAATTTGGTGATTAAAAGAAGAATTTTTTCATTGTTCATTTTTGATTAAACTTTTTAAAAAATTTATTTTTTATTTTAATAGTTTTTAAAAATTAATTAATTTTTTATTTTTAATTATTGTTGTTATTTGGAGAAAACACTCAAATTTTGAATCCATTCTAGAAGTTACTAAACTACATGGGGGCTAAGGGAACAAACTAACCAAATTCTCAACAGTACTGATAAGAGCCATTACTCCGAAACTAGTAGAATAATAATATAAATTAGAGATAAATAAATAATATTAATAATCACTAAAATAATAATTATTATTATTTTTCAAAAAAAAATATTATTACTAATGAGGGGCAAAGTAATTTCAATAATTAAAATTTAATGGTTATCAAATAATGTAGGTAAATTAATAAAAAAAACAATAAAATTGAAGGCAAGAGAGGACAAGATGACGTGCATGCTTTATTATTACCAGGCCTATTGAGCGGTGACTAAATACCTATGGGTATGCGTTCGCGTGCACAAGGCTCGTATGTGCCTTCCCCAAGTGGGGTCAAAAAAGTACCTGGGCGTCATAGTACAAATTAAGCTTGTAATGGTAGTTACACAACTTCCATTGTGAATACGCGGACACTAAAAAGCATCATAGGCACTATGACAAGATTAATTAATGTTTTATTACTAACAAAATAATTATTTGCAGAGGTCTCCGAGTAGCTAGATTACAGCCGCCAACCATGACGAACAGCTTTTCAGGCGAGAGTTCCCACCAAGCCCCATTATATTTAAAAAAATAATTATATTGATTGGTCCAGTTCAACATTCGAGATTCTTCAACAATTCTTTAAATGACAAGCATTATTCTTGTCATATTTATCATTGTTATTGTCAGGGATAGGCTCTTAGCCTTAAGATCATCACAATTAGATATATAATATTGACATCACTAAACAGTGAAGTAGAAAATAAAAAAATTTTAAATGACGTTTTAGTGACGTCATAGAAAAATTTACTATAATAAATTTTAGTAATTTAACATTTAAATAAGTCATCAAGAAATAACTAAATTTGGGTTCTTGATGACGATAAACGAAAAATAGTAATTTTATTAATATTTAAATTATTAGTTTACAATATATAAGGGAGAGCATTTCAGTGTTGGAGGGCGATCAAAAATACGCGAAACAACAGCTGGAAAATAAACAGATTAACAAAACGAAAAACAAGAAGCGTGCAGCAGTTAAAGATTAAATTTTGAAAAATTGAAGTGATTGTAAGAGCCGATTGAAAAACAAGAAAGTGGTGCAACAGCAGGAGATTAAATATTAAATACTCACGTGGAGATTAATTACCAATTCGATATATATATATATATATATATGTTACGGTAAATGTGCAAATTCCGTAATATCTACTTATGTTTATATTTATAAAGATTCAGAGAATTTATTATTATTATTATTATTTATTAAAAAAAACTTATACCACTACATTGTTGCTTTAATTTTGTGATATCGTAATTTCTACAATAGGTTTACTGAACGAAAGCATACTTTGCCATCTCAGAGAAATAAGTGGGAGTTAAAAGAGGAATTTAGACATTATTAGGATTTGGATTTAGTTAGATTATTAAATTTTTTGATTTAAAAAACTTTTAATTTTCTAAATTTATTTGTAAATTTAAATGTAAATTATAAAATATTTTACAATATTAATATAAAATTTAAAAATTAATATATTTATAGTAACCATTTAAATTAAACTTTTATTTAATAATAATAATAATAATAATAATAATAATAATAATAATAATAATAATAATAATAATAATAATAATAATAATAAATTCTCCGAATCTTTATAAATATAAACATCCTGTATATATATATATATATATTTTATATATATATATATATATATATAAATTCAATTAATTGGGAGGAAGAAAGAAAAACAGACGAAAAATACATAGCGGGAAATCGATTCAAGAAATTAATCTAGCAAATAGAAAGATATTCCAAAGATTTCCAGTTCAATTCGAGAGGATACTTATTATCATTTTAGTTGGTAATTGTTATTGTAAATTATTTAAAAGTTTAGAAGCGGATTCTTGAAAAATACCCAAAGCAGAAGACAGCTTTCGTGGTATTCAGGGAGCGCCTAAATAAACCTTCTTAACCCTCAGTAATTATAGGACAAGTTGTTGCGTCGGAAATAGTGACCATCAACTTCTGTGCAGGGATCCATTTGTTCAGTTTCTTTCAAATTTTATTAAAATATACACATTGTAGAAAAAGGATTGTAAACTATTGTAAATTTAATAAAACATAAGTAATTAATTGTCTTGCTTTGTTTTATTTAATAGGACTACAACCGACTTTTTTATAACTATATTTATCATATCATTTTAAATAATCATTTAAATTCGGAGTCAGAGAGTAAATAGTGTTAAGATCGTAACCCCCCACTTTTTGATCTTAACATTATTATTATCAAGTATTTTTATTGTAATAAATCTTTATCAGACCAAAACTTGATATAGTAACCCCAAAAACTGATTTTCTAGAATGACGAATTTGTAGAACCCGGTATTTTTGATAATACATAATATTTTGCGATTAAAAGTTATTTTTAACTTAACACTTTTCGATTAGCCGAATTATTAAGACATTGTTTATGTATGTGATGGAATGCATCACTTTTTTTCTTCCAACGTCTACCCGTCAGTAATCGTAAACTTTTTGATCAATTTTGAGTTGTAATAAAAATATTAAACTTTTATAAATAATCTATATTCAATTCCTATCGACACACTGTTGTGATACAATACGTGTTGTTACACGAACCACAGATTATGCATATCAATTGAACTAGTTGCAACGGCGATGCATGTGTAAGTGATAGCGACAATCAATAGACAATCTGTAAGTGATGTAGTTGTCGAAATTCAATACGAATGTTTGTTTCTTGAAAATTTGATAACGATTTAATGAATAATTGTTTAAAAAATGAAGAAACAGTCATCAGCTTCCAAAAGAAAAAAGACTGTTGCTACAACACAACCGAGTTGAAATTCTATAGAAAATTTTGAGAAAATCAAGGAAAATCACATTTCTGAAAGAAATAACAAATTTAAATGTGCTGAATGCGAAAAATAAGATGTAACCGAATTGTTGAATTGCGATGCGAACGATAATCTATTTCAAAATTTGAATGATGGGGAAATAACTAAATAAATATCTGCTTCGAATGAACAAGATCGAGAAAACGAAGAAATTCAATAAGAAAGGAATGTTGGCCCTAAAATACAGAAGCCTTTCAGTGTTTAGATGTTGATATGAATGTTGATATTGAATCTTGACAAATAAAAATTGTTCATACAGTATATACATGTCTGTGTTGGGCCAAAATTGAGAGCAAAATAAGTTGTTTAAGTCACACGGTAACATAATATGAAAAACAGGCGCACAAAGTAAACGTAAAATGATATAAACATCAAATAATACATCAAAACTCATAAAGTAACAAACAAAAAATAATACCACATACCAAGAATTTGAACAAAATGTTAAAAAACAATAAATAAAATAATTAGGATTATATAAAAATAATAAGAAAATAGAAAATAAAAAATAGGGAAAAAATCAAAATAAATCAATTATTGAGAAATACGATGACGAAATATCACAAGAAATTTCATCATGTTAAAAAAATAAAATATGACAAAGCCTAAATAAAAAAAATTAAAATTACGAAAAATTAGAAAACAGGGTCAAAAACAAATAGTTTAATATATTATAATACTGAAAAAATATGAGATATTTCATGGTTAGATGAAATTAAATTTCAAGGATTGAGTCATCAAATGATAAAGCTGAGCACGAAATAAATCCCGAATTATCATTCAAAAGGAGATTTTCATGGAAATGTGGGAAATAATCAATAATCTCTCACTATAGAATTATTTGGGAAATCCATTTTGAAGTTGTAACTTTATTATTTTTTTGTTAGACGATATTATTTTAATGTTTGTTAATTATTTATCATAACTAATTATTCTTTATGCTTGATTATTGATAATTAGAGGATAATCAATTAATATTTTTCAATCATTGCTGTTTAAATGGTTTTAATAATGATGAAGCTCTAAAAATTTAAAAAGGTTTGTGTGATAAAATTAATGTTCTAGCACCACCTTTTGTGGTTTACGATGACTTCGAGGTTATTCTACCTACTAATAAATACTATTTCTGCAGTTTTTTATAAACAAATATACAAAAGCGTATTAGGGTCTTATATTCCTTAAAGAAATAAGACATTAATCATGATAACAGCTTTATCATACTTTTATAAAACTACAAGAAAATAATAATCAGACAAAGATCTTATTTCTTTTAATTTTGCAGTTTTTTGTTATCTTTATAAGAAACCTTTATACAAAACCGGCAAGATCACTTTAACGGTGAATTTGGGAGCAGCATGCTCAACCTTTAATTTATTATGGTAAATAATATTTGAATTCCCAATTGTTTTTCAAAACTTGAGAGAGTAAGATCTTCATTATATCTTGAAATATTGTCTGAGTAATTTTAAGTCTTGGAAAATTTTATGTATTCAATCTACATCTAAAAAATTCATAACCTTATTTGCTAAAATAGGTAGTTTAAAAGTTAAATTTATCGACATAATTATTTGTTTTTGTTTCAAAGACAAATAAATAATTATAAAGATACTACTTAAAATATGAAATTTGTATTGTAATCATTTTGTATTCATCTAATGTTGAAGTACTTAGAATATATTTTATTTTTCATATAATAGCGACTTAATTTTCAAAAAATCAGTTTCGAAATCGGACCTAAAATACAATTTCAATTTCAACGGTTGTTTTATCAGAGTACTATATTCAATCATAGATATTTTTCACTTCTGTCGACAATTTATTAGATTTCTTATTTTGGAATAACATTTTGAAACATCGAAATTACCCCAATTTATATTTGATATTATTAAATTATTTATTGATATTTATTTATACATACGATTTTAGTAAGAGTTCATTAAAATGTCTATTATTAACAAAAATTGTTTTTATAAAATTTAATAATAGAATTAAGAAATTATTAAAGTTTCAAAAATTCAAAACAGAATTAATTGGCACCAGGCGCGGATGAAGAGCATGTTTTGCCTAATAATAATTGTTGTAAACTAAAATATAAGAGCCAACAAAGAAAATTTAATAATTTTTTCAAAAAATCAGTAAAAATTATAATTATATATGTATAAAAATTTAAATAATAACTGTAAAGATCAATATATTAATAAAATAATATTTTAACACATTAAATGTATGATGTCAAAATTTTAAAGAAATTTAGTATGTTAATGAGAATGGAATGAATGAACGAAATGTGTCCTTCTGAAAATATCAATATTTTACAGCTAAGAAAAATTTTTCATGTGATATTATATGACAATTTTTTAATGTTGAGAATGAAAACGTGTATTATTTAATAAATATTATTGTAGATTTAGTCATTTCAAATGACATCAGGATTTAGTTAAGATCTTGAAACATTAGTTTAAAAGATCCGGATATATTCCAGTGAAAAGATGTTGAAAAATTTGTCAATTATATGAGAAACTACATTGATGCTTATAGAACCGAACTTTTTGTTGAATTTAAAAAAATAAAATCAGAATTAGTATAAATCGACTACAAAGAAGAATTGGACTTTATTTTAGAAAAAATACAAGACAATTAAAGTAAAAAAGTCTGCATATGTAGAATTATTTCAGTTATCACAAGACAAAGGTGACTCAATAAAGGATATTTTGTGTACAAAAAGAAGTGTGAAAATCGGTAGTCGATAAAATTTCAATTTCAAAAGTTGTTTTTATCAGAAGACAAACCAAACAAGGAGATCGGTTTGAACTAGAATAGTTGACACCAAGAAGCAATTTCGCTAGTAAAAACTTGTTACATTTTTCAAACGGCGCCGTGTCCATACCTATGGAGGGGGTCAATTTTTTTGTTTAAATGAAGTCTATCTTGTGATGGTCACAAAAAATTAATTTTTTGTTTAAATGAATATAAATTTTTTTAATGCATTAATTTTTTACTCTAAATCATAATGGTCACACTTTTATTTTTATCAACCCAAAACCTTTTTGTCATCATTATTTACTCTTTAATTGTAAATGATTGATGATTTTTACTTGCTATTCGAGATCTTGCTACTGAAATCATCCAATTATAATGGGATACGATTGATGTTTTAAATAAGTACCCTTCAGTGTTATTCCTTTTGCCTTGTTGCTCTCTATCCCCCAAAAGACCCTAGCATTAGATCTTAGGAACACCTATTCCTTATATCTGAGCCCTTGAATATAATTCATATGATGTATCATAATTTGATGTATCCAGTAGGTCACCTGTTATCATAACTGGTAAAAGAATATCAAGTTTATCCTGCAATAATATTGATTTTACAATTAAATTCCTCTCGATATTTTTGTAAATCAATATATTGCAACTGATACATATGTAATTTATATAGATCTACTACAGTTTGACCAATGTAGCTAGGTCTATCTAAACACACTGATTCCTTACTAAATAATATGGAGATTAAATTGTCATCAATTTATACTTCTTTTTAAATGTTGGTTAAGAGGAATAAGTAATTCATTTAGAAACCGAATTACAGTCTCAAGTTTATGCCTTTTTTAAAGTTCTCAACTATAGTACCATAGATTATTTGTTGATACAGCCCTAAGTCGAGTATTCGTATCAATTTAACTCTTAAATATTGAAGATGATGAAACCTGATGGCTCTAAAAATTCTAGTTACCTTAACCCCAAGAGAAAGATAAAGTTAGAGAAGTCTCCAATGAACAACAAGTTTTTTCGAGGGATCTGTGAGCATCAACTTCTCTATTTTAGAACCTGAAGTACACCATTTTTCAGCTGCGACCGGAAAATCATCCAGTTTGGTATGTCTAAATTTACTTCTACGGTATATCCATATGAAAGTGAATCTAGCTCATTCGATTCACAGTCCTTTAATAAATTATTTAAATCAATCTTAAATAATTTATATTAATAATTAATTTAATAATTTGGAATTCATATCTTATTTTACTTGGAAAATTACAAGTTGAGCAAGCTGCAACCAAAAATTTACCGTAAAAGTGGTAGTGATCTTTTAACGGTTTTTTACAAAGATAAAAAAAACTGCAGAATTGAAAAAAGTTATGCCTGTGCCAGTGACTATTATTTTCTTTTCAGTTTTTATAAAAGTATCTTAAACTGTTTTCATGATGATGTCTTGAATTTTTTTAGAAAACGTATAACACAATCTAACCCTAAAAAGCTTTCATGTTTTTTTTCGCCAGTAAAGTTACTAATGAATAAAATATCTGCAGAAATAGGTATGTTTTTGAAAGTACTTATTATCAGTAGGTAGAATAACCTTAAAGTCAACGTAAACGACAAAAGGTCTTTAAATATATAAAATTTTATTTAATGGTAACGTATAAAGTGTTGAGTCTAATTAATTTTTTAGAGAATCATCATCATTAAAACCATTTAAGCAACTCGGTCCAATTTAGTAACTACTATATACTGATAAGAGTCACCACTTTCTAATAAAATAATATTAATGAGTCTTCTCATTCAACCATTGAAGAATGGATGATATAAACATAAGGATGTTTTGCTACTTCAGGATTTAACAAAATATCTTCTAACGCATTCTCGTTGTATGTGAGAACATAAATCGAAAGCCCCGGATTATTATCGTCAAACTTGGATATGTTACAGAGACGAATCGGTAGGTCAGAAATATTATAGACGAGATCAGAAAGATTATAATTAGAAATAATATTTCTATGCCTTCTATCTACGTCATTATGTTTCGAAATCGTTTATACAGTAACGATTGAGGAGTTGGAAGAGAACCACAACCACTTAAACGACTAATTTTGAGTATTTAGTAATAACGAAATAAATTCATTTTATAAATTACCTAATTACTACCTTTTTTGTTTATTAAAATTATTTTTTCATCAATACCTTCACCTAAAAGGGTATCGCTCATCAGTCTTGCAGAATTTGAAATGTCGAAGGATTGGAATTCACCATCTTTTTAAAATTCTACATCTATACAAAATTGTATCTTTACAGAACCCATTTCCGAAACAACAGTATGTAAGGATATGTAAGGATATTAATTTTAAAATTTTGACAACCATTTTAACTATAGCATATGATTTACGTAAATCTTAATTAACAGCGGCATCAAGTGATCCTCCATATTGAATAGGATTATTAATTATTTCAGAATCAGAATAAGAGAGATATATTATATCAACTTCATTGCTGGGGACAGCGTCTTTGTTTTCAGAATCAGAAATTATTTCAACAGCAACAAGTGATCCTCCATGTTGAATAGGATTATTAATTATTTCAGAATCGGAATCCACATTAATTAAATTTGCAAGTTTAGATGGACGTGGGTTACTAATTGGTAAATTTGACTTTCGTTTATTACTATTATTATTAGGTAATTTAAAAATTTCCCTTTTCTTTGATAAGTTAAATTGATTTAAATAATTTTTGTGTATATCATAAAAATCCGAATTTAATTTTTCAGTTAATTTACAAGTAGATTAAACAAAATAGGTGACACGGTTATGTGACCATAAAATTTTTTCCTAGTTTCGTCATTACAAAAATTTGAGTAAAATATACTTTAATTCAAAAATAACTAATATAAAAAATAAAAATTTATAAATATTTAAAGATGTGATAAAGCAAAAATATATATACATACAAAAATAAATAAATATGCATCCAATAAAAATAGTATGATATGGTAAACATAATCTAATTGGTTAAATTCATTTATAAATTTAGTATATACCAAAGTATAATGAAAACATAAAAAGTAATTTTATTTTCATTATCTAATATTGTTTATTCTTTATTTTAAAAAACTCAGTAAAAATGGAGAAAAAATAAGTCAAGATATAATTTCAGTACTTCTAGAAGAAAATTCAGCATATGCAGTTAATTTTATTAGAAACTCTCCTGTTCAGTTTCTACAACATTCTAAGTAATTTTATTCTATCTAATATTAATTAAAAATTTAATAGGAACCTGTAATTTTAGAGCAGAGTTTATATAATATCCAAGTAGGAAAACTTTTAGAAAAAATATTTTAGAAATACTGATGGCTCACAACAAAGATATTCAATTTAATGAAAGTTTCGCTTTTATGTATTGCGAAAAAGATATTAATTTAGAAAATACTAAAAATGAAAATTTATATATCATGAACAAAATAAGAATCCAGGGTTTTAAAAATGGAGTCGAAATAATAAAACCTATCTGGAAAATATTAGAGGCAAATAAATGTTTCTAAATATATATTTTATAATTATTTATTGCTGTCATTTATTATATGATGTAATAAACATTAATTTATTTGAAATAATTATGGATGAGTTTTAAAAAATTATTTGAAAGTAATAATTTAATAAAATTTTCGATTATCTATTTCATTTTATTTTCATAAATTAAAATATACCTTTTAACTATAAAAACCATAATTATTTATTATCATTGTTAATAAAAAGTAAATTAATTTTATGAAAGTATATAAAAATTTAGAATCATGCTATCTTTAAATAAAATTTTTAATTAAAAATGTCCAGTACTAGTTCTACTACTTCTACATTTATACCAACATGGAATAAAATATTATGAAATTTAATAATAATCCATTTTACCAAATTCTTTTAGAATGTAAAAAATTGGAAGTTCTGGTTCTGGGAAAACAGTATTGTTGTTTAAAATGATACTAACTCCAAATTTTATAGATTATGACAATTTAATAATATTTAGTAAAACAATTTATCAACCTGAAATGCAAATAATTTTTCATGCATTAAATTCAGGTTTATCAAAACAAGATATTATTGGAATATTTCAAAATAAAGATTCAATTCCTGATGATGTTTCCATTAGAGATTTATGCGAAGAATTATATGAAGAAACCAAATTTGAAGTATCAACGAGGCCTCCTGATAAAATAAATGTCACAATGAGTAATAAATATCATGAAATAATTCCATGTGAAAAATTAAATCGAAACAAAAAGAACTTGATAATTTTTGATGATTTTGTCAACATCAGAGGTCGATACAACAATTGCAATATAATTTATTTAGCTCAAAATTATTATGATTTACCATCTAGAAGTATTCGTGGTAATTTTAATTTTTTGATATTTTTAAATTGGGGAAAAGAAATCGTGATAATATCTTTAATGGCCTTTTTAGTGACACCCTGGACAAGCAAGAATTTAATAATCATTTGTCAATAAAATATAATTATATTGCATTAGACAGAGAAAGAAATCAAGTATATGAAAAAATAATCTGTTAATTTGAGAATTTGTTAATTTTCCTGAATAAAAAATGATTAGAAATATAAATGATTTTAATCTTGATAAATATATTCGAAATTGTAAATTATTAAGTATTCAAAGAAATGTTTGAAATGAAAATTTAATATCTAAAAGACTTTATGATCAACATTTTAATTTTATGGCTGCAAAAATTGAAAAAATAATAATTGATGTCATCAAAGAAATCTTCATCAAAGATTATAAATAAACCTTTTCAAGTTTCGGATGAAAAACTTTTCCCGGATATAGAAACCAAAGATCAATCATCACAAATTAATTAAGTCATAAAAATTAAATTATTAAGTATTCAAAGAAATGTTTGGAATGAAAATTTAATATCTAAAAGACTTTATGATCAACATTTTAATTTTATGGCTGCAAAAATTGAAAAAATAATAATTGATGTCATCAAAGAAATCTTCATCAAAGATCATAAAGAAACCTTTTCAAGTTTCGGATGAAAAACTTTTCCCGGATATAGAAACCAAAGATCAATCATCACAAATTAATTAAGTCATAAAACAAATTGAACCTATAAAATTAGAATTAAATATAAATCACGATGTTTTAAAAAAGGTAACAAAACAATCACACCATACATTACTGCTGCAAATATTTAAAAAATATTTAAAAATTATTTTATTTTTTATTTAAAAAATATTTAATATTTAAATACATATCAGCAACGAATGATGAGCAAAGAATCTTTACTAATGGACTGAAAAAAACATTTTAAGGAAATGCATTTAATTCCAAAGGGGAATTAAAAGTTCCAATGAATGATATTGAAACATATCTAGATTTAACAAAAGATATCACATCTATTTCATTAAATGGTTATTATAAAAAAATACAATCATTAAAAAACACCCTACCACCATATGAAGAACTCCGTTCGACCTCATCTGAAGAAATATTAACTAAAGAAAAACTAATCAAATCGCAACAACCCCAGAAATCCAAGTATTTTTTTATCTGATAATCCTTGTAAATTATTTTCTCAACTAAGAAAATATTTAGCAGCAAGAAAAGCAGGAAACAATAATTGTGAAAATCATATAAACGCAATTTTGTCAAAATTGTTGGAGAAAAAATTAATTGATAAAAGAAAATATCTTAAATATTCCAGATTATAATTTATAAATTTCAAATTTTACAATAAAATAGAATGTCAATTTTCAATCTAGATAAAAATATTAATTTAATCATTTAATAAAAAAGAAAGATTATTTACAAGTTTTACCATTAATTTCTGCTGAAGCATAAATACATTTGGAAATTTATTGTTTCAAATTCAACAATCAAAAAATCCACTTGATATTTCAATTTATTCATATATTATAAAATTTCAATTAGTGGAATTGATGCAACAGACGATGTAACTCTTGAACATATTCAACACAATAAGTTTTTGATTCTAAAAAATCAATTTGGTATTTTTTAGGATTTACAAATAAAATTTATGAAAATAATATAACTGATGAATTATTCATTGCTGAAAAGATTGTAAACATTTCAAGTATAACATCTGTAAATTTATTATGTGATTTAATTCAAGGAACATATTATAATTGAAAAAGAAAAAATTGTATTTATAGTTTTCCATACGGAACTGCTCCTCGTGTAAATAGAATTATAGAAAGAATGTCTGTTCCAACATATTTTCCGTTGAGATCAAAAATTATTTCAACTATAAGTTTTAAAATTGTTGATCAAGATGATAATTTATTAAATTTTAATAGTGAAAATATTTCATTTTGTTTGCATTTACGATAAGTATGAGCACGCAAGCGATTTACGACAAGTATGAGGAGACCTCCACTTGTGGTAGTCGACCATTCTGGAAAATTGAATAAATACATTTTTTATTTCTTTAATTCTTTAAAAATGACAATTGCCTTCAGTGAACTGAATAAATTTCTAGACAAATATGGTCGAGATACTACAACTAATTTTTATCTACGTGATATTTTAAAATAATTGGGTTTAAAATGTAAAATAATAATGAAGGATGAAATTAAAAATTATTTAAATTCAGATATTATTTTTAATCTTCAAACAACAAAACAAAAAGGATGAACATTGGGTTCTTTGTTCTAAAAAATACAAAATTTATTTTGATTCATATTGAATAATTGCAATTCAAGAAATGAAATTATATTTGTGTAATGGTTATATTTACAACACGTTACAAGTTCAAAAAGAAAATACAAAAATATGTGGCCAACTTTGTATTTTTGTATTGTTAAAATTAGAAAATAACTTGACGGAATCAAGTGGTCAATTTTTTAAAGAAATTATTTTAAATCTTCTATAATATAATCTTGATTCGTATAATAAAATTTTAAAAATGAATTATATTCCTGTAAATATTGGGGTGGGATACTTGGATTTGATATCGATGATATTATGGAACATATTGAAAGTAATTATTTTAATGAAACAGGTGATAGAATGAGAGGAGAATTAAACATGAACAATAATATTATTTCAAATCTTCCAATTCCAAAAATTGAAAATGATGCAACCAATATAAAATATGTGGAAGATTTAATTAAAAGATTTATAACAATTTTAGAGATGGAATATAATAAACAAATTAATACATTAAATACAAATATTAGTAGAATAGATTTTGAAATTGGAAAATTAAAAATTGATTTGATTCATAAACATGGATTCAGAGATTTAACTTTAAAAATTTTTTAAAATATAAAAGGATTAAAGAAATCTTGGGACCCATTTGTTTTTTGATTGATAATCGTGATGTCATTTTCAATGATTAGATCTCAAAAATTCTTTTTTTATTATAGCTTCCAAGAATGTAAAATTTAGAAATTCTTTTTCTAGTAGGATTTCCGAGAATACAATATTGAAAGAATTCTCTTTCCCGTTGACTGGAACAAATTAGGTTTTCGTTCAGATGATTATTTTATTTTTATACATGTTCGTGGAAAACTTTCGATTCTTACGAGACATACTAAAATGGTTTGTTCGGGAAAATTAAAGAATCATGAAATTATATTATATAAATGGATTGATGAGAAAGAATCAATCATTGGAAATTTTCTTTACGTAGAATATGAAAATACAAGTTTGAAACTAATTAAAGAAGTTATAACCTTATTTTTAGAAATTCATAAATGTGGATTCGGGAGTGCTGCTGTATTAGAAGAGGTTTGTTCGAAAAAATTTAAATAATACAATTTTAAAATGGAAGATGAACAAGTAAAAATAAATGATGTTGAGAATTTGGTTAGTCTGTT
Organism: Schmidtea mediterranea; assembly: GCA_022537955.1. Taxonomy (NCBI): domain Eukaryota; kingdom Metazoa; phylum Platyhelminthes; order Tricladida; family Dugesiidae; genus Schmidtea; species Schmidtea mediterranea. The sequence continues at coordinate 313,457,068 of CM039679.1, read as the reverse complement.
CCCTTAGCCCCATGTAGTTCAATAACTTGGATAATGGATTCAAAATTTGAGTCTTTTCTCCAAGTAACAACAATAATTAAAATTAAGGCCGGGAAAAATAAAAATAGAATTTGTGAAAAAATAAAAATGAAAAAAAAAGACTTTTATTTGGAAATTTGGTTTTTTTGTAATTAAGTGATAATACTTTAAAATAATTGTAAATTAAAAATTGTTGTTTAAAAATTGTAAAAATTGGAATTTGTAATTTTTGTGAATTTTGTGAGCATCGTGGGCCTTGTTGCAATCGATAATAAATTAATTAAAAAGATGATGGAATTCACCAGATAATGAAACAAAAATAGAATGGGAAAAACTAGAAATAGAACAAGAACAAGAACTAGAAATTTATGGAGAAATTAAACCAGTTTATATTGAAAGAAAACCAAACGTTGACAATCAATGGAAACCAGTTAAAAAAAAAATACCCGAATATAAATGAGGTCGACCGGGAGTGGAAGTCTCCCAAATTACCAAGTGCACCAAATGTTTCCTATCGAGATAATAGAATAAATGAATTTTTATTAGAAAAGAAAAAACTTAAAGAGAAATTATTACATTATAAAAAAATAAAATCAAGATGGACCAGTGCCGATACTGGAATTAAAATTGCATGTCTTTCAATTACAGGAATTTTAACAGTTTCAACTGCAATATTTTCTGTTATAAGTTTAATTGGAATAGCTCCATTTATTTCAATTTTAAAGTCTTCAATATTTGGTGGTGGAAATGCATTGTTAGTATTTTTAGGTGAAGGAATTTCAATTGCACTAACCTCTAAAAAGAAAAAGATTTATCGTAATGTATGTGAAGAATTAGCACTTGGGATTAATAAATTAAAGCTTCTGAAGATGAAATTTTAACAAGTGAAGAAATTAGGGAAAGCAATAAAATAATAAATGAGATTAATGAAAACATTTCCAAGATTAAATATTCCAAGGATATCGAGCAAATAAAAAAATAAATGACCAAGAAATTAAAAAATGAATACAAAATGAAAATAAAAAATTTGTAAAAATTTTGTATTGTTGGCATTTAAATAATTGCACTTGAATATTATTACTAGTAAAATTTTGAAATTTTTATTTTTGTGTTCCTCGCATTTAAATGATTGCTCTTGAATATAATTACTAGTAAAATTTTAAAATACCCACCCGCAATAAAATGATTACGTTTGAATATTCTTATTAATTTATTTTCAAGTGTGACTAAAAGTGAACTTTCACACTTTCATTTGTTCTGGATGATATAATTTTACATGTTTTGACAAACTTCCAAAAGATAAAAAATCATAACTACTTTTACAATGAATTTTTTCAGATAAACATTCTTTACAAATATTTTTTTACTATGAAATTCATTAACATTTTTAATCACGAGACATATGTTACATTTGTTATTTATTTTTTCGTTTCGAAGTTTAATTTTTTTATAGTCGTGTTGTAATTTCAAATGTCTCATGTTAGATTTGGAAATTTTTTTACTACAAACATGACAAATTTGCAATTCATTATAACATTCTTTACACGTATATTTTGTCGAGTAAAATTCATTTGTAATTTTTAACATTGAACATTTTTTACATTTTCTTTTTTTTCTGTTGAAATATTCTTTTACAGAATTTTCATTTTCAGAATAATTCTTGTTTATTTTCATTAAAATGTGAAAAAAAGTTCATTTTTTAAAATTAAATATTTAAAATTTTATTTTCGTCAAATTTCATCACTTCAAGTCATTTATGGTCACTGATGAAGTCTGACGAAATAAAAATAAAAAAATTTAAAATGGAATCAAGAGAAATAAAGAAATGAATAAAAATGAACAAAATTAGTGATATTGATACCGATAAATTAAATTTGTTTTTGTTAAAAGATAAAGTTGTTCAGTTTACAAAAATAAAAAAGTAAAAATCCTCATCTTACACAACCAAAAATATGTAAATTAATAGGAACTTCAGTTTCAACAATGGAAAGAATTAGAATTGACTTGGAACTTCCTTCACCTTATAGACACAGAATAATTCTTCATCCAGTCTGGACAGAGAAATCTAAAAAAGAGTGGAGGCCTCCGGCCGACTTCGTCAGAAACAAATACTATTTAAACCAACAAACCCATGTTTAAAGAAAAAATATCAGTAGAACTCAAAACTTAAATGTCAAGATTGTAAAGAAAAATTATATTCAATAAAAAAATTTAACAATCAACAATGTGAAATTGAACCAGAAGATTTGGAATCTCAAAGGGCTAAATTAAGAAATGAAATTACAGATGAATATTTAAAAAGTTTAATGACTGGAGATTAAATTTTTAAAATTTCATTGGTAAAAAACCCAAAATTTAAAATTTTTATATTTAAAATGGACAAACAATTAGTTGAAACAGTTTTTCAAAATCCAGAAATTGTAAATGAATCAAGAGAACGCCTTATAAATTTTCAATTACAATCATTAGCGACACAAGCTAAAATGGGTGAAAGATTTGTTACTCAAAAACCAGGATATGAATTTTTAATAAAAAGTATGTATGATAATCAAATTGAATTGATTGAAAAAAATGATGGTTTAAAACAGCGATTCTCAACCCGGGATAAGCGTACCCCTAGGGGTACGCGAAAAAAAAGTTTGTGTTTGAGTTAAAAATATTCCACCTTAATTTAGCTCTAAAGCGATGGCAAATATTGGACAAAAAAACTTTTTAACCCTCACTATTTATAACAAAATATTTTCAAAGTTTCCTGTGCCCACTCACGCCAACACCGATGCGGCGCAACAACCGCGTATAACACCGAGCACATGTGAAGAAACAAAGGATGCCTTTGCATTATCATCACATGACAATGGTTTCTCAAAGTTCAAATGGCTTTAATTTTAAAAAGCGTGTCTATTGTAGTGATAAATGTTATACCCTTTTTAGGATTACACAACTTTTATGGCTAATTAATAATAACTAATTTTCAATCGGTAAGTTTCTACTTATTTTAATTTCAAACTTAAATTAATTTCTAAATGAATTTAGGATTAAATATGGATCAGTGGTTGAAAACAGGTACCATGAAAAACAACGACAGCTCGACAGAAAGTATCGAATTAGTTATCTCTTCTCAAGTCCCATCAAAAACTCGGGTAAAAATGCAGATCACAGAAATTTCACAAACTTCAGTTCTGCAGGTAGTTAAAAAGGGGAAATACTGCGACAAATATTTGAAATATGGATTTTCCTATACAGACGGTGAAGACAGCCCTAAACCCAAATGTGTAGTATGTGGTGAAGTGCTATCAAATGGCAAAATGAAACCCTCCTTACTTTTACGTCATCTCCAAACAAAACATGTCAATTATAAAAACAAAGAACACGATTTTTTTAAGCGCTTAGCTGCTCAAAATACGAAGATGTCAGTTTTGACCTCGTACATCCTGACAGCTATTCAAGAACGCGAAAATGCAACTGAAGCTAGTTACCGCATTAGTTACCGTATCGCTAAATGTTGTAAGAATCATACAATTGCAGAAAATCTAATTCAGCCGTGCATAAACGATGCTGTTTGGTGTATGCTTTGAGAAACACAGGCACAAAAAATGAAAAATATTCCTCTTTCGAACAGTACAATATCTCGAAGAATTTCGGATATGTCTGATAATGTTGAGAAACAGTGATTGATAGAATTAAAAAAAGTGGAGTTTTCGCTATACAAGTTGATGAAAGTACAGATGTCGCTAATTTTGCTATTTTGCTCGTTATTGTGAGGTATTTAAAAGATAATGAAGCCAAAGAGAACCTTTTACTTTGTCACGCTTTGTCAGAAACACAACAGGCGAGGACATATTCAATGCTATCGATTATTATTTCCAAAAAAAGATATAAACTGGTCAAATTGCTGTGGACTTTGTACCGATGGTGGTAAGTCTATGTCAGGTATTTATTCTGGTCTGCGCGGCCGAGTCTTGAAGGTAGAGAGAAATTAATTGACCTTTCAAATGACTCTACATTGAAAGTTGAATTTAAAAGAAAATGTCTTATTAACTTCTGGTCACATATCAGCACTGACAATGAACAGCTTTCAGTCAAAGCGCTTAACGTTTTGTTACCATTTACGAGTACAGTGCTTGTGGAAAGAGCATTCTCTTCATATCTCTTCATTAAAAACAAATACCGCAATAAGCTGAATGCAGCTCCAGATTTAAGAGTATACCTTGCATCAATTGAACCCGAATTTAAAAAACTAAGCGCCTCAAAGCAAGCTCAAGGATCTCACTAAATGTTATGCGTTTATTAAAATTAATGAAAAATTATAATGTAAAAATATAATATTTTATATTTATGTCGTTTTTTTATTAAAATAAAATCAACTATAAAGAATGTTATACAATCATCAGTACTCACTCTGAGAAACCTCATTGGCACATTATTTCTATTTATTTAGTGTTAGAATAAGTTTTAAATAATATTAAATACGCAAATATTAATATTTTAATTTTTTTAATATAAGGGGTACAATTTAAAAAAATAAACTGCCAAGGGGTTCTCAAGCCAAAAAAGGTTGAGAAGCGCTGGTTTAGAAAATGAAAATTTAAAATCTCATTTTAATGTTGATGAAAATTACCTTCGATCTAATAAATTTAAAACTAATGTGGTCGAGAATCATTCCAAAGCACATGATAAATTGAGATCAATGATACAACAAAAATTGATACAGGGAGAAGCATTGGTAAAAAAACAGACAATTTTAAATCTTGCTATTATTTTATTTAGTTTAATTATTTCTATAACTAAACTTTCAAAACCCTCATAAATATCAATTGCAAAAGTTTTGCTAATTTCCATTTTAACAAGATAAAATTATAAATTTCAACAGTATAACATTATTTTCTATATTTTGGAATTTTATAATATCCAAATGGCCATGTAATTCCATCATCGAGAATACATCTTTTGTCATCATAATTATTCAAGGATATTTGGTTTAGTTCAACTAGATAAATGTCATGTTTTATACTTCTAATAGCATGAACAATTCCAAATCTTGTCTTGTCTTTTTCTACACAATCTTTATACATGTCATGTGTCATTAATTTAATCATAAACTGTTGAATTCCTTTATTTTTTATATTATCACCACATGGTTTTTCAGTAAACAAAGAATATTGTTTTGCTCGAATAAATATTTCAACAGCTGTAAGATTTTCTGAAAATACTTGTTCACCTTTAAATGTTGATTTTAAAATTGTTTTTAAATATGAATCGAGATCATGTTTTGTAAATAATTTTATTGTTCTATACTTGTCTTGATTTTCCATTGTTTTACCAAAAACTGCATTGTTTAAAAGTTTATATAATTTCCAAAATGGTCAACCGAAATTTTCCAATTTATGAATTTCAATAAGTGTGAAAAAAAAGCAATTTCAAACCAATGACTACCTGACAACCCGAAAATTACAAAAGTGTACAATATATATTTTGTCAGTGGGAAATTATAAATGTGCGAATCTTTCATTGAAAATTTTTTTTAATATTTTAAGAAGCGCAAACGACCTTCGCGTTACCAATTCAGTTTTTCTCATTTGTCATTTATCATTTTAATATCAAGTTAGTCAACTTTTTATCTGTTTGTGGATAAATTTATTATTTTTATTATTAATATTATTATTATGCGAGAATTTATTTTTAGGCTTTTAATAATGATTTGAACTTTTATCTAGAGATAACTTTTTATCCATTTCATTTAGACCTGTACGCTTAATCACGATTGGATTGTTAACAAAATTGTAGATAATATAAAATATTTGATTGGTTCACCATAACTATAAATATTACAAATCTTAATATTCTTTATTGTATTATTGTATTACCTTTGAAAATTTCATCGTAATTAACATGTATAAAAAAGTAAAAATTATAATAAAAATTTCATCTTTAAAAAACAAAAAATTCATAGATATAACTGTAATAAAAATTTTATTTTAAAAAATTTTATCACACAATTTTGTCGACTTTAAAAATTTTAACTTATGTAATTTTACTCTAGGTATTTTAATTTACTATCATAAATTATCTATACATTTATACCAATTTGTTCAAACTAGTACTGTTCTGTTTGCAGTTATTCGAACCTCATTTTCAAATACTCCATTTATTACAACATCCACCGGTTCAATCGTAGCTTAAGCAAACTTTATATCTAATCGTAAATTTTCATTTTGAGTTAATTGACCCTGATTTAAATCAAATTCATGTGCAAAACAAATGTAAAGAATGGATATTTGTTTTAAAATCATCAAGAGTGATACCGCAATTAAGGTTTTATCCAAAAAACCCATATTTCTCACTATACTCTGCATGTATGTAGCACAATAATTGTCATCATCGAAATCTTGAGTATATGTTTCTCTATAATCACTATTTTTCGAACAAATTAACGATGTTACACCAAAATATTTGAAAATTGAGCTTGATGTTAAGTATGATCCATTATATTGAGATTCGCTTTGAAATATTACCAATATAAAGTTGGGCATTCTTCTATCTCCAAATATTTGTTTCTTATAGAACGAAGCTGCACCTTTAGCAAAAGCAAATAGAACAATTTCCTTTGTTTTCTATGGATATTATTGATTGCTTAAAATTAAGACCCATTTGATGACCGGCTAATACAGAAGTCTCAAAACAAACCCTTCTTACCAATAGTTTTGCATCAACTAATTGAAGAATTGGCGCTGTAGTGCCGACTCAGATCATTGCAATCTAATGAGTACATTAACACCTGGGAGTAAATATTTCGGTTGATCCATAAAATCGAGTTATAATGATGAGCACATGGTAAATAATTTCGATCCTTTAATCCACTTTTTTCTATCGTCATCACTACCATAACCCATAGGAGTTAAACATGTACTTTTAGTATCTCTATTGTAATTAAAAATAAGTTCTATTAAAGCTTTGTGAATATATGTACTGTTACCAACCTCAAACTTGATATTATTAAATCCGAGAACTGCATCTTTAAAGTGTATGAAACAAGAAATTGTTTGGTATTACATCACTAGGTTCACCCACCGGTTTTCTATCTTTATCTACAACTTTGATCTGAACAGTTAACAATGTATCGTTCAAATCTAGATATTCAGTTTGGGAACCATTAATATAAAATTCAATATCAGTTCTACTATCCATAATAGAATTCATCGGAAATAATTCTTCAAAGGCCACCATTTCATTTACGGCCTTAGGAGACGGGCTATCAAATAAACACAATTCAAATTTATCGAAAATCATTTTTGAAATATAGTTTTATGTCCTTTCATTCGTTTGTTTGTATGATGTTTTCAACGTTTTTGAGCTGTTGCCGGTTCCTGTTTATAAAACATACCCATAACACTACTTAGAACGTTTATTAACTCGGATAATGCATTTGATTTCAGAGATGGTAATATTTGCTGCTCATTCATTATCACATCTTTAGCAGTTTTCGTACCAAAACTATCAATGCTTTTAAGAATAGGAAGTGCAAATTTACCAAGAGTTCTCAACCATCCTGATCTGTACTGTTTACCAATAAAATATGGTAATTCGCCGCCACTTTGCCTACCACTATACATACTAATAATATCGTTATTGGCCATCTAATTTACGAAAATGTAATGTCAAATGAGTTTTTGTATCTTTACTAAATTCAATAAATTTACCGCTATCATCACGAATATTTATTTATATATTGTTTATACATAATGTTGGAATCGGTAAGTACATGGGATTATCGATATTTATATTGACAATTTTTTCCTGATCATGTTTATCAGCCCAAACAGATTTCAGTAGAGGAACCAAAGAATACCAACAATTATAGGATCGATCATGTTAGTATATATGAAGTGTTTTAATATATAAATCATTAGTAAACGTAAATGCATCTTCAACCTCATTAATATATGATAGATATTTTGATGTGTTCATTCAGAGCCGAAATCAATAAAAGTTTTGAAACGTAATAGGTATTCAGTACCAGGAACAACAAAGTTAAGCTTATCACTACTCTTTCGCTACGCATCCTCAATACTTTCAAATTTTATTGTAAATGGACTCAAATTACAACTAACATTCAATCCATATTTGAAAAATATGCCACTAATTTTCATCTAAAATTTTATTCGGAATATGACAATATCGATCAATATTATTGATTGAGAAAATACCACTACATGTTTTGGGAACACGCTTCTTGTAATTGATTTTACATTGACTATAAAATGGAAATGTATTGTACACAAATGTAAAGTCTTGCAAAGCAACTTCCCAATTTCCATGTAAGTAAATAGGATTTTAAAGATCAACCATAAATTTACTTGCTTGATTTTCCGGATGGATTAGTGGGAAGCTATTGCTTGGTAAAATAGTATAGAAACTCACTTTACTAGGTCTTTTGATGATATCCATGCAATTGGACATAGTATTGGTTATCCTTACCCACTTTTTAGTTTTCAATATTTTCTGAATTCTGTAGGTTTGGAAATAACTTGTAATTCCTGTTCATAAAATTTCCCTTGTGTTGGGCAAAAACTGATAAAGCCCATTTTTTGTTTAACCAGACGATAACGCCTGTGTGGTTTTGAGCAGAAAAATTAAAATTAAATAAAAATGGAAATTTAAAGAAAAATAAAATAAATAAAAATTTAATAAAAATTTTTAGGATGTAAAAATGTAAAAATTTAAATCGAAAAGAATAAATTTTTTATAATTTTGGAATATTCTAGAAATTCCTTGTTTTACTGCATCAAAAAACACGAACAATCATGATATATAAGGCGAAGCTGGTTGATCAAAAAACACTCTTTAACTCTCAAAAAATTATTTTAAAACTCTCAAATATTTTTACTTTCAAAAATTTAATCTACGAAGTGAGTATGTTATCTTATCATGCACTTATTTTATTTTTATTTTATTCTTATGTTATTTTATTTTATTCTATTACAACCCATGTTTATCTATTTAGTAGTGAAGGAATAAAGTTTTAAAATGGATTGCTTTCATTTTTGCTGGAATGATCAATTTTGTTTTAATCCTTAATCCACTTGTAATCGAACATTCATTATATGGATTTAACTCTAAATCATTACAACCAATTTTTATTCTATAAAGACAAGATATAGCCTACATGCACGCAAGGAAGAAAATTGAATTTGTTTTTTTTCGGTACCCCGGATTGAACCGGTTGTTAGTGGGGGAAGCCGCGGCGAAGGCAGAAGCCAGGTCCGTTCAGTATTCTCCCCTTCCTAAATCCTATCGCCCAACCCTCGAAAGAGCAGAGTTGAGGTCCTGGGAAAGGGTAAATATAAAGTTTAAAAGTTACCAACAAAAGAAAAATATATAGACTAGTAGTTAGTAGAATTGGAATTTTATTTTATTCAATAACACTATTGCCATACAAAAATTATTAACTAACCTATATACACTATACTTCGAGACTAATCACAATAGAAAGGTTAATTGGCTGTATATCAGATTTTCTTAATATCAATATTCGTAATTAATCTACGTTCTAAACCTAAAAGTAAAAAAATGACTTCGACTATAAATCCAAATTTTACGTTATCTTACCTAGATTTTACTACTCCATCAGAGGTGAAAATTTCATTCATATTACAAACTGAGACCATGACCCTATGACCCGTAAACGATTATCATCCTTACTATTATTATTGTACATTTAAAATGATTATTATTGAGAATCTTATTATTATTATTAATATTATTATTTTCGTTGTTATTATTATTATTAATATTATTATTTTCATATTATTAATTTCATATTATTTATTATTATTATTATTATTTTCATATTAGTATTATTATTATCGTCAGTATTCATATTACCATTATTGTTATTATTACTAAAATATTATTATTATTATTATTAGTATCTATATTACGGTTATTATTACTAAAATATTATCATTATTGTTGTCATTATTAATATTATTAGTACATCATGGTTATTGACTATATAGTAACATTATTATTTATAACTTGCTATTGCCTTTATTATGCCCCTGATTTTATTATTATTATTGTTATTATGAACATCATCATCAACCTCGTTATTGTTTTTATTATCATGACTAGTCCATTATTATATTATTACTAATATTATCATTGCTAATATTATTCTTATTCATTTGATAAGTTTATTATTATTATTATTACTATTATCGACCTATTGTTATTATCATTATTCTGGTTATTACTAGCAACATTATTATTATTATTACGCTTAAGTCAGCTTTGTTATTATTATTATCAAGGTACATTTATACTTGTTATTACAAATATTGACATCATTATTATCAACCTAACCCTGTTATTATTCCCTATTGCTAGTATCATCTTCCCCAGCGCGACTGTCATAAACCTAAGACTAACATAATTATCATTTAACATTAATATTTTAGATTAATTATTATTAAGATTTTCTTTTATACACTATTGTCATAGTAAAAATTTACTGTTATAATCCGAATTATTATCATTATCGTTATCATTACATTCCAGTATAAAATTATTATATTTATTACCGCTAGTACGGTTATCATACAAAAAATTAAATAGTAAGAAGAAAATCACCCTCGTAAAATTTTTAATTTTTCATATAAAACAAAAATAAATTCCATTAAGGGATTGCAGCGAGATTTCAATTTGGAGTGGCCGGGAGATCCTGAAAGTAAAAGGTTAAGAAAATAATGGTGGGTTACAGGGTTTCGTTATTTGTTTGAATTAGCCTGTGGTTACCCCAGTAACGCCATACAAAATGATTCTAACTGCCACTTGGCACCCGTTGCTAGGCAACGTTGGAAATGTGTTCAAGTGGTGGATTGTCCGCAAAAATTGAGTATTATCGCTAGTACTGTAGTTGCTCGGACAACCCTCGGGTTCACGAGCTGTCGATAGAAGACCTATGCTCGCTTAGCTCTGTCCCATGTGTAAGAAAATTCATGATCGAATGTGGAGAGATGGTTAGAAACCACGATGCGAGTGTTCCTATTAATACCTATACGTACGGGCATCTAGGAAATAATCTAACTACAAGTGCAACTACTTTATTTAAACAAACAAGATATATAGTTATCGTGAGTTAATGGGGTGGATTTGGAGGTTGTGCTGCTCGGCGTCGAGCACGCTCCTTGCGTCCCGGTCGACGATTATTTGGTGGAGTGATGGGCTGGTCTGCTGAAAGAGGATTCTTCGGCGCCATCTGGGACGGGGCGAAGACGAGCGGGTAGGTGACTGCTTCCCCCTCCCGACAGACTGCTAAGGCGACTTCCAGTCCTCTGATTTGACTACGCAGGCTCTGATTGAGCTGTCGCTCTTCCGCCCAACCTTTTTGTGCTGCAGTTAGTCTGAGATATAATGCTTTTACTTTTCTCGGATCCGACCAAGTTGCCTTGATCTGCTGTACCTCTTTAGTCATCTGGAGGATTTGATTGAGGAGATCCGCATTTGCGTTCCTTACGCGCTCTAGTTCAGCTTGCAAAATCTGGATGGTGGTCATAACTACAATGGACAAGATCGTTAAATTTTTCTAATGATTTACATAATTTGTATTTATAATTATCATAAACATAATTATTAAAAACGGGTCTACTCAGGCAAACGATTAAAACGAAATGACAAGCTAACAAAGATTTCATTTTCAAAAATACAACTAAATCACGTTTATTGTTAGAGTTCTTAGGGATCACTGTTTTCCGGAGAACGGCTTCTTTAGGTCCTTCTTCGGAGGAACTACAGGATAGGGGCGTCGGTATCGCGGACTGGGCGAGGTGGATACGCTTCCGCAATTCGTCCGGCGAGGATGTCTTCTTCTACATTTGCGAGATACATCCTCGCCTTAACTACCTGTAGATCTACCTGTTCCTGCACCCTTTCCCATTGGGTGAGGAAGTTGCGTGCATGCATGTAGGTCTCCGCGGCCGGATACTGCTGTCCAGCGAGTCCACAGGGATCCTTCTCGAACCCTAGTATCCGCCAAGTAGTGGGATACGGCCACTGTTGCTGAAACTCGTCAAAAATTTCCGTAGCTGATGGAGCTCCTCCCTGACCCTGTTCGTCAGTTGCTTGACTCGCGATTTGTTCGAATGACATGTCTAAAATATCATCGTAATCAGATTCGGTTAAGTCGTCCGCTTTATTATAACAATCGACTAAATGATGACTATATCGTTGCTGTTGGACTTATCGAATTTAAACTTATTGCCTTTGATTTTGATTGTAACCTTTTGGGAAACGAATACGATGGTTTGCTTACAAGTTCTAGGTGTGTTATATTTCGTTGACTATCTCTGCTCATGATGCTCCTACGTCTCTTTCTCAAGGTTATAATGATTTTTTAAAAGAAATCGACACTCCGTTATTATACTAGTTGGGTTATGGGCCTTCAGGATTTTAACAGTAGATTATTTATTATCTAACAGCTTGACATCGAGTATGGCAAAGCATGGTTGTTAATTAATTAATTTTCGTTAAAAGCGGGGACCACTTTGATGGTCACTACTTCAGGTTTTTACTTTATTAAATTAAGCAGGGAAAGCTATGGGAGGTCACCTTATGAGTTTGGGTTTCGAATAAAATCTATTAATGTCCAAACTCTAGATTACGCAGAAATTGACTATTGTAGACATATGGGTTTATTTAATTTTCGTCGAATCGACGAATGACCTTGAAATGTCGCTACAAATAATTTAGTTACATGCGAGCGGCGATAGTTGAATCTATATCCGGCGTTTATCTTAACAATTTAATATTTACCAGCGAACGGCTATAATGAAATTCCGTAAGTTTATATCCGGTGTTTATCTTATTCTTATTTTAATCGATTTGGTGGGTTACAGGGTTTCAAAATCTTGCTTATCTTTCCGGTGACCCTAGTAACGCCATACAAAAATTACTAACTGCCACTTGGCACCCGTTGCTAGGCAACGTTGGTGATGTGTTCAAGTGGTGGACTGTCCGCAAAAATTGAGTATCATTAGCTAATACTGTAGTTGCTCGGACAATCCTCGGGTTCACGAGCTGTCGATAGAAGACCTGTGCTCGCTTTTAATTATTTGGTCCCTTTGCGTTTAAATTTCTTTCGTCTATCCAGCTGGTTTATCGGCGGTAGTTTGAGAAGACGAAATAATTGGTGGTTTTATTTAATCCCTCACAATGTTATTTTATTTATTTTTTATTTTTTTTTAAAACCTAATTAGTACGTAAATGTAATGAGAGATGTACGGGAAACGATATATTTAACAATAGTCTATTTCTCTACGAAGCGCATTGATTGGAGAGTCGAGCGGCCCGGCGCTTAGCTCGCTCCTTGCGTCCCGGTCGTCGACTGGATGTTGAAGGCATTGTTGGAGTAGGGTTTTCGACAGGGGTTGGCATTGCGGATGGGGTCGGGTTCACTTCTCGGTATGCCAATTGAGCCGGGGCGAAAACTAGAGGGTAGGTTACCGCTGCCCCCTCTTGACTGGCGGACAACGCTACCTCTAGCCCCCTGATTTGGGTCTTCAGGCTTGTCACCAATTGTTTTTCTTCGGCCCACCCCTTCTGGGCCGCAGCTAACTTTTGATACAACGGCTTGACCCTCGTGGGGTTTACCCACGTAGCCTTGAGTTGTTGCATTTCCCGGACCAGGTGTATGAGTTGGTCGTGGAGATCCTTGTTTGTCTGTCGTGCTCGAGTTAACTCGTTTTGTAATAACTTTACGGGATCCATTTCTAAAATAGTACGAGTGAATTGGATGGCGACTAATACAAATATGAGCGGTTTTACTTAAACAATTTTACAAAATGAAAATTATGATAATGATAGAAAAGATGAGACAGAAAAACTTTGTTCTTTGAATCGATCACCATGTCACTATAGCAATTAATAAATGTCCACATCAATAGAGTTTACTCCTCCGCGAAGAATCGCTTGATCCCCTCTTCCGGAGCGTATCCCGAGACCACGAGCACCGGTCGCTTAAGGTTTCTGATCGGTCTTGGAGAAGGCGGGTAGCTGTCGGCCAGTCGTCCGGCCGCTATGTCATCTTTGACATTGGCCAGGTAAGATGTGGCCCATGCCACATCAGCCTCGATTTGTCGCTGGTGCTGTAGAAGGCCTTCCAGGAGCTCTTGGGCCTGCGTTAAAATATCTCGTGACGGATTGGGTTCGTCCGCCGTCTTCCGGAATCGCTTCATGAACTTTTCCGGCGATATTTCCTCCGTTTGGTTATCTGTAGGCGCCTCAGGGTATCGTTCCTGGTATACCCGACTCCAGGCTTGTCTCCATTGTTCCACAATGTGAGCGGGCATATCGATCATGGTTCTAGTGTGTCCTGAATTAAAAATATATGTTTACTCCATCTTTCTCCGTATATTTAATAGTTCGCCAAAAACGAAATCGCTCTCGTCCTGTACGAGAGAACTCGCTAGCTTGAATTTACCTGCATTAGGTGTCTGAGTACCTTGTGAGTACGGCAGTCGGTAATGCTGATAATCTCGTGTCGTGCGTTAGGCCAAAAGAGTTTTGCGACTCAGTAAAACAATATGGTATTACATTTATGACTGCGTCGGTCTTATATGGGTAGGACTATTAACAGCGTAAATTTCACATATGTATCCATTAATTTAATAAATGTAATAATTTTATCACCTCAACTTAAAGTATTTCCAATGCAAACAAAGACAAAATGGACTATGTATCGAACTATTTCGTAAGGGATTATTATATTTGGGCTTTAGCTTCTTGTCGAAATCGTTGACGGGATTCTTGGTTGTCAAATTGCGAAGCGGGAAACGAGGTGATTTGATTCTCGGCGGTGATTGGCGAATTCTAGTCAGGCGGCAGGAACCGGATGTCAAATTCGGTTCATCGATCATGGTGAATTGCCGGATGTGACAAGGATTTGTTTACTTTCATTATGCCATTCATTTTCTAGAATGTTTATTTCAAGCGGATAAATTTGTTTATCCGGTCCGTTCACAATTATTATGGTCAGTAAATGAATTCTCGTATGATCATGAACTTTTCAAGTAGGCGAAATACTTTATTATGCTTGGTTATCATCAAATTTTATCGTTTAAGGATCACTAGTTATATCGGGGTTGCAGATTGAAATCTTCGGGTCATGAACACTATATTCTGAAAGCTCTCTCGGCGTTCCTCGGGGGACGCGGTCATCTCGTTACCATGGTCAAAACAAAATCAGTGGTAGGTATTTCTCATTGTTAAGTTAGCTAGTTATTAATCGCTTTATTTTTAGGGTTCGATTCTATCGACACATATTTTTGGGTGGTTGCCACTCTGTTAATGCTGAGTTCGACGCATTCCTTGTGATCGCTCTGTTCCCTTATCCGACGATGATTTTAATGTTTTACGTGAGGAATTAAAATCGTTTCATTTGCTGATTTTTATTTTAATCAATTTTGTTAATAAATTTCTCTGATTACTTGGTTTCGAAGTGGTAAATTTTATCTATGGCTGATCTCGTTAAGCAAATAACAGAGATGGTTTGTTCGGATAATTCTTGGTCACCCATTTTATTCAATCCATGTCTCAATTCCATGATCAACGAGTCAAAGGTCCCTCTTTTTCACTCCGTGGATTCGTTGGATTCGTTTAAATATGAGATTTTTTATTACTCAAGTGAAATCGGACGTTCACCGATGGATTAATTGGTTACACACATAATTCTCTGTATGTCACTCCCCGAACTTACAATAATCTCTAATCCCCTTGGGTTGATTTTAGTTCTGAAATTTCATCAAGAAGGACCTTGCCTGCCGATCACGAAATTGATTCGATTTAGAAATCATTTTGTTTAATACGATACGCCTAATTAACAGTTTTGGTAATGCACAATTTTATAAGTTGTTTCTTTTATTCAGATATTTATTTTTCGGTATACATATTTTGTAACTACTTGTCTGGTTCGAACACTTGTCATTATGGTGAAATGAGTTCAAGAATTAGATCTCCATTACATTAAATGACTACTTAGTTTAATAAATTAACGAGTCAAATATCTTTACAAAATTCTTTGTTTCTTTACGGTACAATAATTTACTTTAAATGGTGGAGTGAAAATCAATGGATTATTTATTAAATGAATGTTTAATTTACGGTATTAAATTTCTTTATGTTAATCAATTAACGTCGACGAATTATTTATGAAATGAATGTTTAATTTACGATATAGTACTTCAGTGAGTTAAATTTCTTTATATTGATCAATTAAAAATTGATGAATTATTAAATGAATACTTAATGAATTAATTTTCTTTACTTTAAACAATACTAAATGAGTTATTTCTCAAATGAATATTTCAATGAGTTAATAATCAATTTAACATCAATGAATTGTTTATCAAATGAATACTTTAATGAGTTTACTTTAAGCAATGATTAAGTTAAAATCGGTGAATTATTGATTAAATGAATACTTAATTTACGGTATTAAACTTTAACGAATTAGATATCTTTACATTAATCAATTAAAATCGATAAATTATTCATTAAATGAGTACTTGATTTACAGTATAATACTTTAATGAGTTAAATATCTTTATATTAATCAATGAGAATCAATAAGTTATTCATTAAATGATCTCTGTCAATTTATTTGACTCGCGAATTTAATCTTTGTTTGAAATATCGATTTGAATTATAACAACGATTTCCATTTTATTTAACCCCAGTTCCAATCCCTTTTAATAAGCCTTAAGCGCGTATTGTATTTACATTATATTTACTGAGTGCCTACTGGACTACTCGGTGTGATGATTTTTAGCCATGTGTAGTATGAGTTAAGTCGATTTTACAGAAACGAGGAACGAGGAAGCGATCAAATGACTTCTTCCTTATTCCTCCTTTCATCTATAGGGATAATATTGACGATCCAACTCTGCGTTCCGCACGCCGGGTCTTCACGGGCACAGATCATTGGCGATATTCCACGCGCTTACACGAATCTGAATTGTGTGTAGATTTTATTTACTTGCATTAGGTTTCGGCTGTGGGCCGGAAAAATTTCGACAGATTTAATTAACAAATTATATATATATATGAGACACTTTATGCATAATAATGTTTATTAATTATAAGAAAAATTAACAAGTTACCATTCCAATTCATAAAAATAGCATAAATTCATACAATAAACCAAATGCCTCTCTTCCCACGCCAGCGTCCGAGCAGAGCTCTATAGAGGTGCAAGGTACGGGGCGTGGAAAGAGGGTTCCAAAATCAATGATTCTCACCTAAAATTCTGAAAATTCAAAAGCACGATCTCAAATAGATTTAAAATGTTTAAACAAGATTCAAATAATTTGAAATATTTCGAAACACGGTGTGTTTTTCAAAAAATGGTTAACTTTAATGTGAAAATGGATCAGTATATATACCTAAATTTTTGGTGTGTAAAATTTGATGTAGTAAAACAAAATTCGACCTTGTTATTTTCCAGCAAATTCTATTATTTATTTTTATTATTTTTGATTTATTTTTATAATTTTTTATTTAGAATTTTTATTGAATTATTGCTAATTCAAATTTTTCGATTTAAATCTTGCTTTAATGAACTTTAACTGATTTTTTCCAATTTCGTCGAATTTGTCGTGTTTTCTTGCTATATTTGTGTAGGTATCGTGCGGATCTTGGTGCATTTTGTTATTATTTTAATTTATTTTTATGTTTCTTAATTTATATTTAATTCTTTTATTTCTCAGATTTTATATGGTTTAATTGGTGTTTTGGGGTTTATTTAAATTGCGTGTTGTGTTTGCGTGTGTGTTTCTGATCCATTTAAACATTTTGAAGGCCGTTTGCGTTCTGGCCCAACAGATTTATCTTAGATGTATTTACTGGATTTTACTTTTACAATTGTGTTGAAGTGATTCGGTAAGTTGATATTTCGGTTGTTTGGATATATTTTATCGACGTTTTTTAGAACAAAATTTACTTGACGTTATAGCGGATCTCGGAACGGTTCAATAGACGCATGTGGAATTTTATCATTGGGATTTTATTCGGCATTTTTCGGGATTGTTGGATTTAATTCATTGCCGTCGGTAAGCGTAGCTCTATGACTGTTTGTTTCGTGTAATATTAATATAATATTTTGATTGTTTCTCTGATTTATCTGTTATCCTAATTTTTTGTCATTGTGATTTACGTCGATTTTATATTAATCCATTTTTAAGCAACAACCTACTTTCCTTAATTACTTTATGTTGGATCCATGAATTTATATTAATCAATAATTTTCATTACTTTTACTCGAGGAATTATTCTATTTCAAATCAAGGTATTACTTTATTAATGAATTACTGTAAGTTTTAATCTATAGTTACTTTAATTTAATTCAATCATATTAATTGTAATCACTCGAATTATTTATTTTTTTTTTTTTTAATTTATTAAATCAACAAATTACCTTAAGCAATACTTTATTTTAATAAATTATTTAAGGTTTCTTAATTAATGAATCAAAGCGTTACTTTATTTTTTACTCAAGATTTACTGGATTTTTATCAAAGCATCATTTTACTTTTATTCAAATTAATTTAATTAACCACAACTTTCTTTAGTTTACTCAACGAATTAATTTACTGTTAATCAATGAATTTACATTATTTAGCCCTATCAACAAATTAATTTAAAGAAAATGAATTACTTATTTTTACTCAATAAATACTTTAATTTTAGATTACAATAATTTAATGAATCACTTTAATTTTTACTTTATTTTTAATCAATAGCTACTTTACTTTTAATCAATAGTCTTAATTTAATCGAATTAATGAATTCAATAATTTCTACTAATTTATTTCGAAATGTAAATTCAATTTAATTATACCAATAGTTTTTATCTAATTTATTTCAAAATATTAATCTAAATTAGCTATATCAACGATTTCAATTTAATTTATCCCCGTATCCTTTCCCTTTAATAGGCCTTAAGTGCATATTGTGTTTATATTATATTTAATGAGTGCCCACTGGACTACTTGGTATGGTGATTTTGAGCTGTGTGTAATAGAAATTTAGGTCGATTTTACAGAAATGAGAAACGAGGAAGCTGCCAAAAGACCTCTTCCTTATTTCTCGTTTCTTCTATATGAATAATATTGACGTTACGACCCCTGCGTTCCGCACGCGGAGTCTTCACGGGTACATATCATTGGCGATTTTCCACGCTCTTACACAAATCTGTACTATGTGGATTTTACTATCTTGCAATATGTGTTGGCTGTGGGCCGGAAAAATTTCGACAGATTTTATTTTAGTTTATTAAATATATAAAACAATTTATTAATATTATAAAAATTTATTATTAAAACAATATACAGAATTACTTGCAACCAATACATTCATAAAAGCATAAAATTGCATCTCCCCCCACGCCGACATCCAAGCAGAGCTCTACCGAGGTTCGAGGATGTGACGTGGAGAGAGAGCTCCAAATAAACTAATTCTCACCTAAAAGTAAGTTCCAAATATAGATTTTTAAACAAAATTCTAGCTCAAAATTGGCTTTGAAAATAGTTTCAAAAATGTTTTTTTTTTAATGTGAAAATGGATCAGTATTTATACTTATTTTCT
Source organism: Schmidtea mediterranea (assembly GCA_022537955.1). NCBI lineage: Eukaryota > Metazoa > Platyhelminthes > Tricladida > Dugesiidae > Schmidtea > Schmidtea mediterranea. The sequence continues at coordinate 313,437,415 of CM039679.1, read as the reverse complement.
GTCCCTAACCTCGCATGTTAAATTTGATGCAGTAAAACAAAATTCGACCTTGTTATTTTCTAGTGAATTCTATTCTTTAATTTTATTATTTTTCAATTTATTTTAATAATTTTTCATTTAGAATTTTTTTTGAATTATTACTAATTCAAATTTTTTGATTTAAGTTTCATTTTCATGAACTTTTATTAATTTTTCAATTTTGTCGAATTTGTTGTGTTTTATTGTTATGTTTGTGTAGGTATCGTGCGAATCTTGGTGCGTTTTGTAATTATTTTAATTTATTTTTATGTTTATTATTTTATATTTAATTCTCTTTTTCTCATATTTGATAGGGTTTAATTGGTGTTTCAAATAGGTTTTATTTTAAATTTGCTTGTTATGTTTGCATGTGTGTTACCGATACATTTAAACATTTCTCAAGGCCGTTTACGTTCTGGCCCAACAATAATATAAAATTAATTGACCAACCTCTTGGAATAGATTTTGTTGCTGGAAGTTGGATGAGGAGATTTGTAGATTGAGTGGCTGGGGTTTTGAAAAATATTAGTTTAACAAAAGAAAATCAATATTCTTACATTATGGGGATTAACGATTGTTATTTAAGTCGCTATGACAACCAGGAGGCAAATGAACTAGGTTATATAGTGAATAATGACAATCCCTCAAATCCTCGGGTTTTGAGAGTTAAATTATAAACTGGTAGTATAAAATAAAAAGTTCACAGCTAGATCAAAGTTAATTTTGTAAATAAAATTTTTTTTTAAATTAAAATTCGGTAATGTAAATAAATAATTAAAATTTTTAAATAGACTTAAATTTTTGGAGGAAAGCAAAGCCCCTAATGATAAACTTGGGATTACAACTTTAAAGACGTTAGAAATAGGAATATCAATATTAATATTATTATGACCATTAGCACTGTAGATAACATTGCCGAACATTAAGTATTATATTTCTCATGGTGATCATTAGTATTATTATTAACTTATTGTTATCTCAGATGGATTCGAGACCCAAGGTTTTGATAACATGTTGACCCTGTAAATCTTAACGTGAATGAGGACCCAAAGCGTCCCTAGCAGTGGGCATAGCGCGTTGACCAGTGTCACGGCTATGAGCACTGATGTAGATGCTTTCGGGGTGTGTAAGGAAGTAAAAGGTGGATTCCATCCCTTCCCCGTCTAGATATCATGATACGTCTCCGAGAGATATTGTTTAAAATATAAAATTATATTAACATTCATCATGTATGATTTAAAATTAATAAAGATAAGAATATAAAGATTTTTTGTTCAGTGGATTCACACAGAAGGATGTTAGACAAGTTTCGTAAGGACATATCGGAATATCACAAAACGGCAATAACTCAAACTCAGAGGGCAGAGGCCATGGTGCAGAAGTGCGCTACATGGAGCAAACGTGGCTTCGCCCAGAGACGGCAAACAAATCAAGAACAGAAACAGATGCATTGAAGGACCAATTAAGTCAGAAAAATGAAGCCGTGCGGCTGGCCGAGCAAAAGTCCTAGGAGCTTGAGAAACAAGTGGCCGAGTTGAAACTTAGAGATGACATCCGCACAGGCCTCATGCAGAGCGGAGCCATACTATTGGCTGAACAACAAGCCATAGTAATGCGAAACATTACAGTGAAAGACGACGGAGTAAAATATATGACTCCAGGTTCCTCACGTACACCGGAAGTTTTGCCTAAAAGGAACCGAAGAAAGAATCGGCCAAGCAAGAAAGAAAGGGAGCGGCAGTTTAAATTGAAACGAGCTCGCCTATTAGGTCATATTTTGGACGCAAATGGATTTTAGCTCTAGCATTCAATAACTTTCAGCACCAATAAATTGAATAACACTGATTGTTTATTAAATTTGAAAATAATTTGTCAATGTCAATAATTTGTTAAATTTAAATATAATCTGTTAATGTTAATTTTGATGTTAGAGTTGACAGTGATGTTTGAATGTGAGTTGAAGTTGTTGGATATGGGGATGCTAAATGATCAAATGAGTATGTAAATTATTAATTAAGTAGATAGATAGATGAAAGGGGGACCGATCAAGTAGAGTATGAAGTCTTCTATGACAGCTCATGAACCCGAGGGTGCTTAGGGCATTAGCAGTTCTTGAGAAGGAGCTCACCTTTTGCTAACCTTCCACCCACTAGTTCACAGTACCAAGTCAATTTTCGACGGGTGACTAGCTGTTTTAATTCTTATGTAGGCGCTGGGTGGGGAATAATAACCCTTAGGCAGTTCAAACTATTTTAAGGACCCATCAGTGCTCAGCACTTGTATTACATTGTTATCACTATCTTTAATAATATATTATAGGACTTTGTTTAATATAATTTTTGTAATTCGAAATAACTCATTACTCCAAGTACTATCGAAATTTTTTATGAACAGTGAAGCAGATATTTTACTAATTCTAACGTGAGCACTAACTTAATATTTTGGTTTTGTAATTTTTACAACTTTTTTAGATCTTACTGATTTAACTAATGTTTTCGAGCTGATATCTACAGGTCTCAAACCATTCAGACCTCGATGTGATGAATTATTATAACTAACAAGTATTTTCGGCAATACATTTATCCATATTTTAATAACTTGATGCACTAAATATTTCTTCAATCTATCCCTCAATGTCCGGTTAATTTTTTCAAAGTGGACAGCTTTGTATTGAGAATTAATTTTTTTTTGAGACGATCCAGGATTTGCTTAACTTTACTATTGTAAAACTCCTTGCCTATAATAATAATACCTAAATCGGTTTGCAAATTGTCTGGATGCCCATTTTTAAATAAAATATTAATTGCTTTAGATATTTCCTATTGTTGGGCAAAAACTGATAAAAACCCTTTCTCTTTTACTTTTGTTTAGCCAGCACGATAACGCCTGTGTGGTTTTGAGCAGAAAATTTAAAATTATGTAAAAACGGAAATTTAAGAAAAAATAAAATAAATAAAAATTTTGAGTCATAAAAATGTAAAAATTTAAATCAAAAAGAATAAAAATTTTAGAATATTCGAAAAATTCCTTGTTTTACTGCATCAAAACACACACACAAACAATCATGATATAAAAGGCGGTGCTGGTTAAGCAAAATTCAATGCTATTCTTTTCATTTTTACCAAACAATCTTTGTCACATATTAATTTTTGTAAATCTCTCGAAAATCATTTTATTTGGAAGAAGTAATTTTATTTTTGTTTTGTATTTGATGGATTAATATGACTTAACTATTGATGATTTTTTTTTATTTTTTTTTTCTAAATTTCGCTTTGAAAAGCTTTAAAGAAACGTTCTTTTGTGATCGAGAAATTCGACTCCGTATTGTTGAACCTCCATCATGAAAGGATTTGTTCTTGAAGTATACTAATTAAATTTTGTCGACAATAATCGATTTACGACGTACAAATGATAGACCACATGCATACAAGCTAATAAAATGAAAGTATTTTATTTTCGTTACCCCCGATCGAACCGGTCGTTAGTGGGGGAAGCCGCGGTGCCGGTAGTAACCAGGCCTGCCCAGTATTCTCCCCTTCCTAAATCCTATCGCCCGACCCTCGAAAGAGTAGTGTTGAGGTCCTGGGAAAGGTTAAATATAAAGTTTTGTAACACGACAAATGAAAAATATACAGACTAGCATATAGAAGAATCAGAAAGAATTTTTTGGTGTGATCAACAAATTTTATTCTAGTATAAAAATATTATATAGCTCATTAAAATTCGCGACTAATCACATTAGGAAGTTAAATCGGCCATAGATCGAATTTTCGTATCAAATTTACGTGTTAAAGTCGATTTTGAATGTTACCCAAAGACTGTACGTAACTCTTTACCTAGACATCGAACGCCGTTCATTTCATATAATCGAATCCAGTTCTCATAATCTGCAAAACAACTATTAACGTATCCATTATATTTATTATTATTATTATTATTAAAAATTTTTATTATTAATTTCATTTATTTTTAATAATTATTATCACTGTCCATAATATTATTTTATGACCCCACTGTTATTATTAATAAAAAATTTTTTTATCATTGTTATTACTGTCAGTTACATGATCTTATTATTTCGGTTATATATTTAAACCCACCCATTTTATTATTAAAGTTATCAACTAATTATAATATTATTAGTATTATTATTTCATTACCATTTTTATTATTAAAATCATTATTAAATACAGATTGATATTATTATTATTATTGTTATTATTATATTATTATTATTATTAATATTATTAAAAACTATGTAGTATTATTAAATTCAATAACTTACTCAGTGTGCTTCTAGTATTGTTAAGTATATTTATTATTAAAGTATTATTGTTATTGCTATTATTGTTAGTGTTATTACCACCTATACTACTATTATTATTATTATCACTAGAATATTATTATTTTTATTACTATTGTAATTATTAAATATCATTACTAATAATATAACCAAGTATATAGTACTATTATTCCTAGAACCACACTAATACCCCCACTATATGTTAACAATTTTATCGTTAACATTTTCTTATTGGCACCACCAACACCATCATTAAGAAAATTTCCTTTTATTATTATTATTATTAATATTAATTAATACGTTATACTATTCCTCAAACTATATAGTGTTATTAATTGCCATAAATTGCCCAGTATACTTCTAGTATTACTATTATTAAAATATTACTGTTATGGTATTATTATTATTATTATTATTTCATATTAACATCATTATCCTTGTTGTCAAGAATCATATTACTATTATCATTATTATTATTAAAATATTATTATCATTATTATTAATATTATCTATACTACTGTTATCATTATTACTGAAATATTATTATTATTATTGTTGTTATCATTTATACTACTATTATTATTATGGTTAACAAAAATATTATCATTATTATTATTGTCGATACTAATATTAATAGTACCCTATTCTTGCTATTATTATTATTATTAAACTATTATTATTGTTATTAGCATTACTGATATTATTAATCTTAAATTGATATACTTATTAACAAGTTGAAATATTAAACTTAAAATAAAATAAAAGAGAAAAGGAAACGAAATCTTTACCATCATTTATTTCGAAAAACGAAAAGAAAGTAAAATCCAAAAAGAAAGAATTAAATTTTCCAATTTTCGGAATGTTGTTGGTGGGATTGATCCTATGAATCCTACAAGAGAGACTTAAAGACAATTGAATCAAATCAATAAAGAACCTTAGTAGGAAGTCATCAGATCTTGTGAAGTCTTCTCTCCGGAGCCAATCCTTCGGGAGACTTAGAAATACCTAAAATAATAATTAAAAAGGATGCAAAAATTACAACCTTGGGAATTCGCCGATTGTTGACTCGTTGCTATGGCAACGAGTGAAAAGCAAAAGATGAATTACTTTAATGCAACAAAACAAAATAATAAAATTTAAATTGTTGGAGAAATAATTTTTTAATTTCATTTTACAATAAAATTTTTGTAAATCATTTTAGGGTAATTTAAATTAGAAATTTCTATATTTGAAGCTAATAAATTTAAATTTGGTAAATTAATTTTTTAAATAGAAAAATATAAATTTCATAATGTTATTGTAATGTTGATAATATAATGAATTACATAACTACCCTTGGTTATCACAGGTATTGTCAACGTTATCGTTGCTAATGCCTGTTATAATTAATTGATCATAAAAAACCAGTAGATTTCGTTAAGACATATAAGTAGAAAAGGACATACCCATCCTGTTGTTGTATTAAAAATGATTACCATATATTACTACATTAATACTTATTGTGCATGAATTAAAGAATAATAAAAAACGAAGTTAAAATTTAATTTTGTTTAGTGAATCCACATAGAAAGACTCTAGAGCAATTCCGAAGAGACATAGCCGGCTACCATCAAACCGCAATAGCACAAACTCAGGGCAGAGGCCATAGTGCGGAAGTGCCGCTACATGGAGCAGACATGGCTTCGCCCCGAAGCGGCAACCAAGTTGAGGGTAGAAATTGACACTTTGAAGACTCAGTTAACTCAGGAGGACGAAGCCCTGCGGTCGGCCGAACAGAAGGCCCAGGAGCTAGAAAACAGGTACCAGAATGGAGGTTGAGGGATAACATCCGGACAGGCCTCCTGCAGAGTGGTGTCCACCTGTCTGAAGAACAACAAGCAATAGTGTTGAGGAATGCCCCGGAAAAGACGCTGGCATAGGAAACATAATATCAGGCCCCTCACATGCATCAGAGAAGTTGCCGAAATGGAATCGCAAGAAAAATCGGCCAAACAAAAGAGAGAGGGAGCGGCAGTTTAGGCTAAATCGTGCTCGCCTATTGGGGCATATCTTAGATGCAATGGGTTTTAATTTATGTGACCATACACTTAACTTGACTAGTTAATAGATGTGAATAACTTATTAATCATGTAATTATAGATGTTAATTGTTTATTTGTTTTAATACAACTTGTTAACTTAATGTTGAATTCGTTATTGACGTGTGGATGGTATTGAAGTTATTGAATATGGGGAAACGGAGTGATCTAATGGTTAGATAAATTGGTAATTAGACAGGTAGATGAAAGGAGGATCGATTAAGTAAGAGCATGAAGTCTTCTATGACAGCTCATGGACCCGAGGAAGGTTAGGGCATTAACAGTTCTTAAGAAGGAGCTCACCTTTTGCTAACCTTCCACCCACTAGTTCACAGTACCAACGTCATTTATGACGGGTGACTAGCGGTTCAAATTCTTATGCAGGCGCTAGGTGGGGATAATAACCCTTAGGCAGTTCAAAACTATTTTAAGGACCCATCAGTGCCCAGCACTATGCAGATTGTCTTTGTTGGTACACCGCGAACAAAAAGACTGAAAACATCAATGCACGTTAAAATATATTTATAACCCTTGTTAATCTTCGAATACGGTATCATCTCCATCAAATCGATTTGCCATAAATCATTAATACCGAATGACTTATAAGCTCTTGGTGGAAATCTTTTCCGCATTGGTTTGTTTAAACTGTACGAAGCTGATCTGACAACCAATTTTGCGTTTCCTTTTTCGAATTTGGTACTCTTTTCTTTAACTTTGCCACTTCACCGAAACCTGCTTCATCTTTTGGGTTTCGTCCAAATCTTTTCTATCACAACAAGATGATTTAAATTTTAATTTAACATTAGGTAATGGTTGACCCATTGTTTATTGTAATCCACCTAATAATGATATAGCTAATGGTAACATTGGTTCTATAAAACCACCTTGTTGGTTATATATGATTTTTCTCATTTGCTTACGATTCTTATTATTTACTAGTGATAACAAAGGCTTACGATGTTTATTCAATACTAGTTTTTTTAGACTTAATGACTTTAATTTTACCTGTTCTTTTTCGTACTCCTTTTAATAGGTTTAGGGTTTTACGAAATTAAATTTATTCCGGGAAAATTCTCGGTAATTAGTTTTTTAGATTGTGTATAACTAGTTTTTTGTGGAACTTTTTCAGTCTTTATTTACTTTTAATAGTTTAAGTTTTTTGACATTATTAAGTCTGAATTTCACAAACATTTTTGCATGTTAAGGTTTTCAACTTTGTTTATAAACCATGGCACCTTCTTTATTGAAAATATCTGTTTTTACCCGTAAATCATCATTGCATTGTTGTGTGAAATCAAGAAATATATATCCATGTGGTGATTTTGTAGCATCTTGAAATGCACTGATGAGAAAATTACGATTATTAGGGTATGCTTGTCGAGTAAGAAAATCAATAACTGTTTCATCTCTAGGATTCTTGAAAATAACTAAATATTGAACATTTAAATTCCTTGTTCAATGTGCGCTACCATGATGAAATAGATTTTGAGTAATAAAGATCACAGTAACACCAACATATCGACTGATTTTTGTGAATAAATTATTAAAATCCTTTTCTTTATTAGCTTCCTGATACAAATCATCAATTATGATGACATCGCCTTTCCTTAATCGACTTGACCAGTTTTTATCGAAACCCTTTACTATTTTCATGTTTTTCAATTACACCCCTGTGCCAATAAATCTTGTTGAATTTTGTTTTGAATAAATTTGATTTTAGTAATTTGCACACAAATATAGTTTTACCACTACCACTCGGGCCAACGATTTGATATACAGCATCATTTCTTAATTCCATTATTAATTTTTATAAATATATTTTTTGCTTATATTATACATTTTAATGAACTCTTTCTAAAATCGTATGAAAACATTAATATTTCTTTATTTTTTAATTGTTATCAAATATTAATTATAAAGAAACTTTCGAAGTGTAAAAAATGACGTTTCCAAATGGTGAACCCCAGCAAATTGTTGATGGGAGTGGGAAATACCGTATAATATTTTTCAAATCCGGCAAATGCAGAATTATGAGATGCAAGAAACCTTTAGATGTTAATAAATTACACTAAAGAATAATGGATATTAAAATCCAGCCAATTAAGGTTACCACGGATATGGGACATTCTATCAATCTATACAACATGTCAACAAAATGTCTTTGTATGTTTGAGCCAAAATTATTTCCTGCACTGAGGCTTTTAAAATACAACCCAATGTGTGTTAATGTGTTTGCCAGTGGGAAAATAGTCATATTAGGGTTGCGAAATCTAGAGTACAAAAATATTTTTACAGACATACAAAATGAAATCACGGGATTGGTCGACATCTGATTGGCTAATGGTTGATTAAAACAACTTGCTTATCCATTTTATTTCATTTTTTGATAATATTATGCCGAAGACAAATTCAATGAATGAAAGTTATGGTAAATTTATTATTTATTTTCTTTTATTTATTGTTTATTTAGACACATATGCCCCTATGGTAATTGACCGAATTATTTACTATTACATTCAAATGAAGGAAATTTTGAAGATTAAGAAGCCGGCAATGATTGAACAGGCAATATATGAAGAAACAAGAATAATGATTTCCGAGCTGATTAATCAAGCTCTTTGGGATAATAAACTCAACCGCATGCTAATGGAAATGGAAACAGAATACCCCTGTATTCTTGATTGTAGCTGCTGTAATTTCCGTTACCAGCGATATGTTGAGTTGAATATAACAAACTCGGTAAGAAAATTACAAAAAATGAAACTTTTACGAAAATAAATGTTTAGAATTTTTGTTTTGTTTTATTTGTTGATAATATTTTTATTTATTATAGTTTTATTTGGTGGTAACAATAATAATAGAATAATAATAAAACATGATATTAATAATAATCATATAAAGAAATTTTATATAGATGAGAAATTTTGATGTATGTAAAATCATATACAAACTCAATGTATGAGTTTTCTTTATTCAGTTTTGTGTATGTATGCAGTCACGCACTTATCATGCACTGTCTTTGTTATAATTAATAATAGAAATATGCATAATTCTGATTGGTTAATCAGTATTTGTCAAGGCTATAAAAGCTCGTCACCACCTTATAAAGATCATAAATCAAACATGACCAAGAAAATAAGTGCTATCAGTGTCCAACCAGTTCAGATGTTCCACAATTATAAAATGTATTTCTTAACGGAGTCTATCAATATGCACTTGTCAAATCCTGTCAAACTCCTTCGAACTCAATTTCAATCTCTCTCTGGGACACTCTCAATGATAGATATCAAGGATATTGATACGTTTTTAAAAAGATCAATTCGAATTTAAAATGCATTCTTTATCAGTCAATATACCAGATATTATGATGCATTTACAGAAAAAGATTTTAAAGAACAGGAAAACTGGTATTTAACAATACCAATACAAGGATATAAAGCTGATCAAAATGATGTGCTTTCTCCAATATGGAAAATTGTTACTGCTAGACTTTCACAATTATTTTAATGTATATTTTAGTGTTTAATAAATGTATTAATGTTTTTTTCTTTGTTATTCTATTAACAAAATTATTAGTTTTAAAATTGTTTAAAAATGATGTCTGAAAAAGGTAAAATATAAAATAAGTAATTAATTTTCGTTTAGAATATTTAATAAACTTTTTGTTTGATAAATTCGAAGAAATTAGAGATATGTTGACTCTAGTTGAAGCATTTGGTAAAGAAAATTCATGTTGTGATTCAGGCTGTCAGAGTGATGATGAAATTGTTAATGATGAAGATACTGAAATTATTAATAATAAAGATACTGAAATTATTAATGAACAAATCCCTACTGAAAATTTAGTTCAGTCTAATGAATTTAAGAATTGCGTTGACCATGTTTTAGAAAATATAATGACAGAATTTTGTGGTGATGAAGCATGTACATGTAATAATCAATAAATCTTTAAAAATGTAGTTTTTTATTAATAATTTAATTAATAACAAAGAAAAATACATTTATTAAAATTTATGGTATACTTTATTAGATATATATGACCTATGCTCCAGTTAATAGTTTTAATAAAATTTATTAAATAATTATTAACCATCTACGTTTCATATAATGAAAACTTTATTAAAATTTATAAAATGAAATAATAACCCAAAAATATATATTAAATGTGTACTAATAACACATATTATATATGTAACAAACCAAAAATACATAATAAGAAATATATATAATTATAATCATTTATAATCAATATATATAATTATACTATTTTAATCATTTTCTATGAAAAAATTGAAAAAAAATTGGTCGTAAGTGCGGATGGTCGTAAGTCGAGCGGTCGTAAGTCGGGGACTACCTGTATCTCCAATTTTGGAAAATTGAGAATAGGCTCAAATGGAATATTTTCTACGATTTTCTCGGTACGGTTGACCATGAATTTTATGTTTTTAATGATATCATCATCATCTTCATTATTAGCTACTAACAAATTCAACAAAGTTATAAAAAATTTAGTTTCTGGTATTTTATAAAAATGTTTGGAGGTGTTATACTATATTCAACCAATCAGGAACATGCACGGATATTGCATTTAAGTTGCAATATTTTTATTTAAGAAAATATGTAAAAATATATAATGGAAATGTGAATATTGATGATTTGTTGCCACTGTTAACCGGTTGCATTGGCTGTTGAACTTCTTTCATTATACGATTGAACTGATCAGTTGTTTTATTAGAATAACATTTTATACTATATTGAATTTGATTTATCATTTTTTCATTAAGTTTACGATTTTTATTCAATTTGAATATTGATTTTCTTAATTCATTTTTGATAATACCTATGGTGCGATTTAGATATAGAATATCATCATATATTGCGTTCCGATTTCTTTTAAAAGTCTTATATTTGAGTTCAAATCGGATTTCTAAATTACTCATTCTTTCAGATAATCTTTTGACTGGAATTTTTAAATATCTAGGCCTATCTATCATATACAAAATATCCATCAACACGGCTGTATCAGGAAATACGCATCTTGTTGAATTATTACCTTGAGCGGTTACAACAATTGAGCTAGCTATTTTAAAAACACTAACAACTAATATTATTATTAAAATTTCTAAACATTTTCAAATCTATATAAATTAATATTTATTATTTATAGCTAAAAGTTTGTGTGTGTGTTTAACTTCTCATTGGTTTAAATTAGTATAAAACTAATTGTTATTTCAATTTTTGTCATTAAAATGGATGTTATTGAACCGAGCGCAATTCAAGCTATGAACGAAATTGAACATTATGTTAATTTATTATTATTAGTATTGGTGGGTTATTTTGCAGCGATATTTAAACTATATGGTTATTACCCAGACAACCCCATATAAATAGTCTTTCCCTTGCCACTCGGCACCCGTTGCTGGGCAACGCTGGAACTGTGTTCGAGTGGGTAGATCGTCCGCAAAAAGTGAGCGCTATTACTAATGCTGTTATTGACCGAACGATCTCTGGGTCCAATGAGCTGTCGATAGAAGACCTGTGCTCGCTTTTGATTTTTTGGGTCCCCGTATACCGCTAATCTCATCTTTCGTATTCATCAAGTTTTTTAAATAACATTTACTAACGACAAATATATACTTTATAACAGAAACATCACATTTCGGTACGTCAGTTACGTGTTGTTTAATATTCGAGCGGCTCGGCGCTTAACCCGCTCTTTACGTCCAGGTCGATAACCAATAGCATTTGGAGTAGTCTTTGGACTGGTTGTTGTCTCTCGGTAGGCTAGTTGGGCAGGATCAAAAATGAGGGGATATGTCACTGCCGCTCCTTCTTGTTAGGCTGACAATGCTACCTCGAGCCCCTTTACCTGGGTCATCAGGCTTTGATTTAATCGCCTCTCTTCCGTCCAGCCCTTCTGTGCTGCTGTGAGCCTTTGATAAAGTATCTTTACTTTCTTTGGTTCCATACATGTGGCTTTTGTTTGCTGGATTTCTTTTGACATCTGAATAATCTGCTCATAGAAATTCTTGTTAATACTACGTGCATGCTCCAACTCCTTATGTAGAATTTTCAGCGATTCCATCTCTGTAAACAACGAAAATTAACTTTGGTCTACAAATCTCAAGTTATTTATTTGATCATCCAAATGTTAATGATATTGAACCGATAAAAAATGAAAATAACAATAGAAAATCGACTAAATATTTATTCGGAATCTAATTCTAATTTCACTAAATGTAATCGAGTCGTTATTGAAAATGAGGGGTTCGGTGATTCCCATCATCGCTTTTTTCCGAGGCCGGCCGAGCATAGGGACGCTCCCGATATACAAAGATGAGCCTCTCTCTCCACCTGTGGCAGGGAAGGGTCCTCTGGGGCACAGCGACATTGAGGTTCGGAGGATTCACGTCTCAATGCTCATCTATCCGTTTGAAAAGGGAGTGGGGCGGCGGTGCGTAGTCGTCCGTACTCGCAATTAGGCCGGTGACAATATCCTCCTATACGTTCGTGAGGTATAGTCTGCCTCTGGCTACCAGAAGATTAGTCCGGCGTTGTTGGTCCTCGAAACGGGCGAGGAGGAGCATCGCATGCTCGCGAATTTCCTGGGCAGGGGATCGACCTAGTACCTCCGATCGGACTTCTCTCGGCCGGGACACGGCGAAGCCCGCACCCCACATGGCCTGTCGCCATCGATCAGCGGTCTGTGCGGGAAGTCGAATAATGGCTCTTGATTCTCCTAAACAAGATTTGATTAAGTTGATCATTCCCATCCGTTGGTCGATAAACATTGTGTTCTCCGCCTGAAAATCCCTTATGCCTTGTTTCAATTAACTATTTAATTGAATTTTCGTATCCTAGGTAACGAAATTACCGTCGCAAAAATTGAGCAAAGTGTAACCTTATCATTAATTACTTCATCACTAGTCCTTATGGGAATTGCCGGTTATAAGTAATATTAATTACAACAAATATCATATTTTATTCATTTAGTTGTCATATTACTCTCTAGTTATATTTCATTTAGGTTGTTACTTATAAAAATTACTTGATCGAGTGTGAACTAATTTAGAGCAATATCCAAATTCACGAGGTAATTGTGAATTAACTCAATTAAAAATAACTAAAACTAACTTTTAATGATGTGGTGAAGGTTAGTACATCTTTCCTCTGAGCCCATAAATGTAATACTATTGGCATTAGATCCCTTGATGGTTGTTTAAAGTAACTGGTGGGCTAATTTGCATATCAGAAACAACGAAATCCTAGTTACAAAACCTGAGGGAGAATCTAACCCTTCTATTGATTACTTATTAATTAATCTCCATTGAAATTGCTGACCATAAGTAAAACCAATTCTAATCGAAGACCATATTTTCTTAATTTAGTTGTAGCGTTATTTTCTAAATATGCTTTCATATGGATTGATATTTTACGAAGGTTGTTTAATGAAGTTGGAATTCTACATTATAAAGAAAAACAATGTTTTAGAAAATTTCTAACTCAATAAAATAGGATCGCTAAATAAAATGGAATTGGTTATCTTCAGGATGTTTAATCTAATGGTTACAACAAAAAATAAAAATTGTGATGTCATCCCTAACTAATAACTAACTAGGATAACGCTGGATTTGGAGTTCTCATAACTTATTTAAGAATTTCCGAATACCAAAGATGCTGAACATTCGTTTCGTTATTTCGTCATAACCAATACTAATATAGTGTAGCCATATTTTGATAATTTTTATACCTTACTGTACCGATTTGTCTCTTCGCCTTATCTAGCTAAAATAATAGAATAATAAAAGTAATTAATTAAGATAAAACAAAAAAAAAACAAACGAATGCGTATGAATTCGATAAAGTTGTTTAATAATATTTACAGTATAAGGTTAACTTATTTTATAACTATCTATCGTTGGCGCATAATTGTAAGATAAGCACGAAACAAAAATTAAAACCTTCTATTTGCCAATGGAGATTCACCAACAAAAATTTATAAGTACATCGGATCATTTCATTTTATTTTTCGTCATTAATCTTGGTTAACCAAGCATACTTAGTTATTAATTTATCGATAACCTGGAGTCGGGAAAACACATCTAAAAATGGGACGCTTCGTCATTTGAAATGGTCTGGAATTCGGCATTCTGACTATTATCAAAAGGGGAACATTTGAATCGTTCGAGCGTTCGGATCACTCCTCTATAGCTGATGGGTCACGTCATCAAAAATCCCTGCGTAACCCCACGGTTATTGGCTATGGTAGCTATGAATGGATTTGATATCGTCTATCTCCTCGAACTAGTTCCACCGTGCAGTATCTCTGTGGATTGGGGTTTTTGGAAAATTAATCAATGTAAACTACAGAACTTTCTGGCATCGAATTTTATATTTCTATTTATCATGGTTATCGGCATTTGTAACTCAGTAGGCGTCATCGGGATTGGTACTGCGAGATTTTTTATCTAGGACTCATATAGGTTAACAATAAAATTTATAATAAAAACAATTTACCTAATGGTTGAATTCTGGGATTTAAAACGATGTCGTCGTCTGAGATCCCGGCCGTCGTGTCTTTATTTATCTGGTTCTCTTGTCGATACATTTTTGATTTTTCCAAAATTTATCTACTAGTCCTGACCTATCGGTATCTCTTATATAGGTCGGGATGTTGATTAAAGAGAGAAGAAACATGTGTACGACTATCAGTAATGAGTGTTCATTGCAAAGGTCACGCCGACCAGCACTACTAAAGGAGTTCTCTGCACAGCGCGTGTGTGTGCCTATTGAATTCAGCCGCGCAGTGTCAGGCATGAGATATTATCGATCCATGCAGAGATGAAAGTCATAGTAGAAGTATATGGTAAGCATTCAATTTTCCCTGATTTTATCTCATTAATCACTATAATTTCAGGCTCGTTTGCAATTTATTCTGGTTAGATCGTTATAACCACAAGTATTATTTGAGAATTACATTCTACAAATTTTAATTTTTATTCTTTCAGGGATTCAACTTTAGGGCAAACGTTGGTGAAGGAAATTATTCTTTGGCATTTACAAATTCTTGGGTGGACTTATTTTATCAAATAAATATTTTCAATTTGTTATTTGTGTTTGGTTTGAGCGATGAAGCAGGATTAGTGATGTACAGGACGGGGTATATTTTATGTTGTCTTATGTGGGAAAATGTTTGTTTTCAACTACTGTTAAGAAATTTGGGATTTATTCACTTCAGTGATTTCACCGTCTGACTTGTTCCTATTTGGTGCCATAAAACTCTTGCCGCGTTATAAAGATATGGGTCTCGATTTATCAAATTGTTGTCGATTTCGACTAAAGGTTGTTTCCCTTATTTAATCTATCATTTGAGGTTAAGCGGTCGCGGATTTTCTTTATTGAAGTGGGGTTTTTATCTAATCCGTTTTTTTTGTAAAATACTTAAAATCTTGGTGGGTTTGGAGTGTGATTTCCAAATTTGAACGTTGTAAATAGTTATTCCCCGATTAAATTTCTCGATTTTGTTCAATGAGTTAAAAGCCGATTTTAGCCCTCAATATCAGTAGGGAATTTTTTGGGATTGTTAAAACGTTGCATTGGGAGCCCCCAAAACCTGCGTGGGTTCAGTTTGCGACCTCGGTCAATTTTGGCGAAGTGAGCTCACGAAATTTGATTATTACTCTTACGTTTCACGTTAGGTAGGGATTCATAATGTTGACTTCAGTAAATTTTTAATTCCACTTTAATGATATTGATTTATAATTATCATATTAAGAGTTTCCTACGTTATTTTATTGAACTTTCCTCATAAGTGATTTTTGAGTTATTTTATCAGTTTGGAAATTCATAACAACGATTTTATTTCATTGTCTCCCCGTGTCCGTCCTTTTAGCTGACCTTTGGCGCCTTGTGTTTATATTATAATTAATGAGTGCCCACTGGACTACTCGTGTGATGATTTTGAGCCGTATGTGAATACAATTTTAGGTCGAATTTATGGAATTTGGAAAACGAGGGAACAGCCAAAAGACTATTTTCTCCTCCCCTTCTTTCCTTATACGGGATGATATTGACGTTCCGGCTCCTGCGTTCCGCACGCCGGGCCTTCACGGGCTCGAATCATTGGCGATTTTCCACGCACTTACACGAATTCGAATAATATGTCGGATTTTAATAACTTGTAGTGTGTTTCGGCTGTGGGTCGGAAAAATTTAGACAAAATAAAACAAATTTTTTGCTATATAAATATTTTATTAAAAGAAAAATATAATTTACCCGACACATTCATAAAACAAGCATAAATACACCGCTCCCCCACGCCGACACCCAAGCAGAACTCCATTGAGGTTGCGAGGATGCGACGTGGAGAGAGCTTTCAAATAAAAACTCTCACTTACATCGTGAAAATAACGTTCAAGTTTGAAAACTGTTTTACGAGTACAATCGATTTCGAGTTTTTGAAAAACTGATTAAAATTGTGTAAAAATGAATAAAAATATACCTATTGTACGACTCTAACCTTGCGTGTTCTTTTTGATTTAGTAAAACAAAATTTGACCTTGGAATTTTCTGGTATATTCTAATCTTTAATTTTATTATTTTGAGATTTTATTTGACAATTTTTTCTTTAGATTTTTAATTGAATTATTTCTAATTCAAATTATTTGATTTTTATTTCATTTTCATGAAATCTCGCATTTTTTATAAATTGTCAAATTTCGGTCAAAATCGTTGGGTTTTCGTGTTATGTTTATATTTATTTCGTGCGGATCTTGTTGCACTTTGTTATTATCTTAATTTATTTTTGTGTTTGTAAGTTTATATTTAATTGTTTTCTTCCTCGCATTTTGATAGGGTTAATTGGTGTTTTAATAGGTTTGAATTTAAATCTGCATGTTATATTTGCATGTATGCTACCGATTCATTTAAACACTTACAAGGCCGTTTGTGTTCTGGACCAACAGTATTATTATAAGTTTTGTAGATGATTATGTTAAAGCTATCAAAGAACGTCTGGACTTCTATTATCCAGATATACATGAAATATTGAAGGATAAGCCAGCATCAATGATTCCAGACTTGGTCTTTATTTATACATCTATATGGATTTTTTCAGTAATTTTTTCAGAACAATATCGAACACATCCCACTACTTATACAGTTGGCGTTTTTCAATTAGTTTTTATATATACGAAATTGGCCTTGCAAAAATCGAAATTGAACTTTCAATATACGAAAGTGATCTTTCAAAATTTATTTTATGTGGGGAAATCAATGAAATAATTGATATAAGCGTCGATTTAAAAAGTGGAAGATTGGGATAAACAAGTGTTGAATATGGTTGATTCAAGCTTACTTTCGAATTAGATATTTTATATTTATTCCTAAAATTTAGCCTCAACAAACACAGAACTTCCGTTTTTCTCAAAATACAGTTTCCAGTATTTGATAATTGGTTCATTTTTAGCTTCATAAACTTTAGAATCAACGCAGAAACTCGAGAAAGAATTGAATATGATGGAAGGAAATGGTAAGAGAACACCAAATTTAAAATAACTTTATAAAGCACTTATTAACACAAAACCTACATCGGTTGATTGTGAAAGAACTTTTTCCGTTAATGTCGAAAACCTTTAGTAATTTAGTATTTTTAAAATACTATTTTGATGAAACTTAATAAAAAGTAACATTAAAATTGTGTAATAAAATAAAATAACATTGTCATTTAATTTAATGTATATTATATAAAAATATGAATTAATAGTGACTTATATTTATTATACATATATATTTTTTAAATATCCGAGTAGGTAAAAATTGAAACTCAAAAAACCCGGGTAGTATAATTTTCGAGTAATTGTATTCACTAATCAGTAGGATTTGTCAAAATTCGATGAAAATAATACAGCTGAACTCCAAATAAAATCAGTTTTTGTAACTTTCAAATTGCAGAAAATTTGGAAAAATTAAAATAAAATTACAACTACTCTTAGGGAAATTTATAACCATTAATGATTATAGATAAAATATTATTATAAAGCTGATGTAAAAGTTACATAATTTATATATTTTGTTCATGATTTGGCTTTGTATATGGACAAAATAATTGCCAAGTTTTATGATTTTTTTGAATATAAACGCAGTTTGTATTAAAAATGGTTAAAAAACTAAATTGAGTAATTACCTTATGCTAATGGTGTTTGATTCTTTCATACACTTTTGATTATAGTACCAAATTTCAGTAATTATATTCTACTCCACAGAATTTCGTCATCAAAATGATTGAATAGTCATTTATTAGACTTAAATAATATTTTAATTTGTTCAAGAATCAAAATCACACGAACCGACACAGGTTTCAACAGAACCCTTTAAGCATTAAATCATTAATAGAAGAACTAGAAACCACGCTTTCTAAACATGTGACAACAATTATATTATTAGCATATCAAATGATTAATAATAAATTTCCACTATTAAAATGTGACCTTTCTTTTGAGATTTCAAATAAATTCGAGATGTTGCTTAAATAAACAAATTTTAAATTTTAAAAATATAGTAAATTCAATATGCCATACGTAATTTTAAATACTTAAGATACTTCTAAAGCACTACCATAAAAATTTTTAATTCTATAATTTTAAATAAATTAAATTAATGTATTTAACCCTTTCGTTACCTCATTATTTTTTGTTCAAAATATAATTTTATTTTCAAAAATGTATTTTTGTGTGTTTATCTTAAAAGCAAGAAATTGTACAAAGAAAATCAGCACGATATGAGCAGTGCTCATTGGTAACCGAATAATTCTTCAAATAATAATTGAGGAGCAAATAATACGATAATAGTTCTGTGGGATTCGTGGATATCTGACCTTTAACCCTTGACATACAATCTTTCGACCTTCCCCTGGTTACTCGTTGCTAGGCAACGTTGGTAATGTAATCAATGGTTCTAAGACTGCTATAGGTGAGCTTTATTTCTAAAACTGCTAAGGCCCGGCCTTCAGTTGGTTTCAGCGAGCTACCATTAGAAGGTATGTGCTCGACTTACACTTATCGGTCCTTAACTTTCACACTGTATATTTCCTACATTTCTCCGAATCCTAGAGCCTCTTTATTTACAGCAAAATAAACAAATAAAATGAAAACTATAGCTATCATATTGTTTAGCAAAACATTTATTTTCTACACCTCAACAATTCATCAATTTATCATATCATTCGACTTGTTCAATTGGTCTGGTCCTTGTTCTCCATGAGGCTTATTGGCTATACTTAGGCATCGTCGTCTTCGTTCTGACCTTCCTCGACGTGAGTGGGGTCTGTTATTCTTGGTTCCATGATCGCGGTAGGTCAAGTGAGATGGGACATTGGTATAAACGATGTTGGTCTGCCTACCTTTCTTATATCATTGTAATTGTAATGCTCATTTAATTTCATTCGTATTGTTGAATATACTTATGGTTAATGTTCTAATCGTTCTAAGTTCCAATTTTGTGGTTATCTTTCTCACCAAGATGGTAGTTATTATCATCCATATTGTTATTATTATTATTATTAGGATTTTATTTATATTATTACTTCTGGTGGGTTACAGGGTTTCGTTATTTGTTTAAATTATCCTGTAGTTGCCCCCGTAACGCCATACAAAAAGATGCTAACTGCCACTTGGCACCCGTTGCTAGGCAACGTTGGTAATGTGTTCAAGTGGTGGATTGCCCGCAAAAATTGAGTACCATGTGCTAGTACTATAGTTGCTCGGACAATCCTCGGGTCCACGAGCTGTCGATAGAAGACCTGTGCTCGCTTTTAATTGTTTGGTCCCCTTGCGTTTAAATTTCTATCGTCCATCTAGCTGCTTTACTGGCGTTAGTTTGAGAAAACAAGAATAAGTGGTGGTTTTTATTTAATCCTTCACAATGTTATTTTAAACCTTACGAGGACATAAATGTAATGAGAGATATGCGGAACTACAATATAACTAAACAGTGGTTTATTTATCTATGAAATACATTGATTAGAAAATCGAGCGGCTCGGCGCTTAGCTCGCTCCTTGCGACCAGGTCGTCGACTGGATGTTGAGGGAGTTATTGGAGTAGGGGTCTCGACAGTGATTGACGTTGTGGATGGGGTCGGATTCGCTTCACGATATGCTAATTGAGCCGGGCGAAAACTAGAGGGTAGGTTACCGCTGCTCCCTCTTGACAGGCGGACAACGCTACCTCTAGCCCCCTGATTTGAGTCTTCAGGCTTTTCACTAATTGTCTCTCTTCGGCCCACCCCTTCTGGGCCGCAGCTAATTTTTGATATAATGGCTTGACTCTCGTGGGGTTTACCCACGTCACCTTGAGTTGTTGCGTTTCTCGGGTCATCTGTACAAGTTGATCGTGAAGATCCTTATTTGTCTGTCGTGCTCGGTTTAATTCGTTTTGAAGTGACTTCACGGGATCCATCTAAATTAGTAAGGGTGAATTTGGCGACGACTAATACAAATATGAGCAGTTTTACTTAAACATGTTTAGAAAAATGAGGGCTATAATAATAAAGAAAACGAGTCAGAAGAAATTTTGTTTGGAATTCGATCATAATGTTACTACAACAACGATAAATTGTTCAAATCAATAATGTTTATTCCTCTGCGAAGAATCGTTTAATCCCCTCTTCAGGAGAATATCCCGGGATCACGAATACCGGCCGCTTGAGATTTCGGATCGGTCTGGGAGAAGGCGGGTAGTTGTTAGCCAGTCGTCCGGCCGCCAGGTCATCTTTGACATTGGCCAGGTATTCTGTGGCCCTTGCTACATCAGCCTCGACTTGTCGCTGATGCTGTAAAAGGCCTTCCAGGAGCTCTTGGGCCTGCCTTAGAATATCTCGCGACGGATTGGGTTCGTCCGCCGCCTTCCGGAATCGCTTCATGAATTCCACCGGCGATATTTCCTCTGATTGGTTGTCTGCAGGCACATCAGGATATCGCTCCTGGTATATCCGACTCCAGGCCTGCCTCCATTGTTCCACAGTGTGAGCGGGCATATCAATCATGGTTCCCGTGTGTCCTGAATAGAAAAAAAAATGTTTTCACTCAACATCTCTCCTACTGTTTTGATGGGGACGATGATTTAAGGGTTCACTAACAAAAACACAATCTCTTACGTCTTGTAAAAGAGAATCTCACTAGCTCGATCTTACATGCGTTACGATTCATGAGAGGTTGGAGATATTTTGTGAGTCCGGTAGTTGGTAATGCAGATATTCTCGTGTCGTAAGGGTGCGTTAATCAAAAATATCTTTGGTACTCGGCAAAATAATATTGTATTTCATTTATGATTGTATTTACCTAGTGTATGCCGGTTCATCCATAGTATTAGAATTATAATATGTACCCGTTAATTTACTAAGCATACTAATAATGAATAAATAATTCTATGACGCCAACCTAAAATATTTTTAAAGAAAAACCAAAATAAAATGAATCATTTATCACAATACTTTCTAATTAGTTATTTTGTTTCGGCCAGAACTAAATTTCATGGGTCCTCTTTGTTAACACGTTGACGGACAGTAGGAACAAGCGAAGTTCGAAAATTGACACTATATGTTTTTGTGATTTTTAGAATGTTAGAAGTATAGTTTTACTCTTTCTGCTTAAATAAACTTCTGTTTAAAGTATATTTCTGTTTAAAGTATAAAATGAATAATAAACAAATACATACCAGTATAGTTATATAAATAATAATAAATATCGTTAAACGTATCAATAAGAACTATAAATTCAATAGAAAACACGATCGCACTACTCCCTTCACAACCACGTGCATACTGAATCTGCAACTCGTATAACAGGTGAAATATGAACTTCAACCTAAAAAGATGTTTTCAAAACACGACACTATGCTTCTACGTATACGCCAGTAAGTGCACATTTGTGCTGCTATAGCCGTAGTGTCTAAAAACGACCGTTTCGTTTTGGACGGCTATAGCAGTCATGCCACATTGTGAACTTCGCTTTGACGGCTATAGCCGCAATTGTCCGTCAACGTGTTAAACATGGTTTTGGTAAATATTCGACGGGTTCATCTAACAAGAATTGTAAGTTGTTGGCGACTTTGGATGGAATTAAGACACAATCATCACGTAATAATTTTTACTCCATTAGTTGTAGCGAGGTAGACCGATAGCGATCATTTAAAGTAAAGGGTCCAACTTGTCAGATTTAGTGAGAGAGCGGTTGGATTTGGGCTGCCTGAGTAAGCATATGTGTTACCAGGTCTGCCTTTCTGGGGTTACTCCTATAACTAAAAAATCTTCCGTGATGTTTGGGTATTCGGACTCTAGCTCCTCGTCGTAAATATTTGCGGAATTCATGGCTGGTGAGATTGCGAAAAATGGAAAAATGAAGATATTCGGTATTCGATGAT
Organism: Schmidtea mediterranea; assembly: GCA_022537955.1. Taxonomy (NCBI): domain Eukaryota; kingdom Metazoa; phylum Platyhelminthes; order Tricladida; family Dugesiidae; genus Schmidtea; species Schmidtea mediterranea. Next base: position 313,414,601 of record CM039679.1, on the reverse strand, counting down.
ACATATAGGGTGAATCGACGAATTACAGTCGGCGACAGGAACTGAATGTCAATTATGGTTCGATTATTATGGTGAATCGCCGGATGTGTCAACGGTTTGTTTATTTGCCATGCCATTTATAATCCATTATATTTATTTTAGGCGGATAAATTTGTTTATCCGGTCGGTTTGAATTCAGTGTAGTCATTATATGAATTTTCGTATTCGTATGATCATGAATTTTCAAGTGAGTGAGGTATTTTATTATACTTGAATATTATCGAACTTTGTTGTTTAAGGAATAATGGTTATATCGTGGTTTCTGATTGGAATTTTATGTCTGGGAACTATATTCGGGGAGCTCTCTCATCATTCTTGGGGAAGTCAGGTCATCTTGTCACAATGGTCGAGAAAAATCAGTGGTAAGTATTTCTCACTGTTCGATGTTTGATAGTGTTAACATTCACGTCGTATTGATATTTAGGGTTGCTTAATTTTCCATGGCTAGATATTAATATTTACATTTTTAGGGTTCGGTCTTATTGTCGCAAATTCACTGGGATGATTTTTCAATGAAACGTTATCAATGCTGAATTCTACACAACTCTCACTATCGCTTCACTCAATTCTTCGACGATGAATTTTTAATGTTTTACGTGAGGGAAGGTGATCGTTACGTAATGATTTTCCGTTTACTGATTTTTATTTTACATATTTTTGTTAATCAATAAATTATTTCGATTATTTTATTTCAAAGTGGTTAATCGTGGTAATTTTTGTCAATGGCTTATTTAGCTAAACAAATGATATAATTTTTCAATTAATTTGGTCATCTGTTTTATTCGATCAACGACTCTATTCCCTGATCAACAAGTCAAAGTTCTTCTTTCACTCAGTGGATTTGTTGGATTTTTATTGAAATATGATTTTACTGTTATTCAAGGGGATTGGATGTTCATCGAGGAGTTACTTGGTTCCACTCACAACTCTCTGTATTTCACTCCACAAACTTACGATAGTCGCAAATTCACATTGATTGGTTTTAATTCTGAAGTTACATCAAGGAGGACTTTGTTTGTTGATCAAGAAATTGCATCGATTCTATTTAGTAACTATTTTATTTTATGGAGTTTTTTAATAAATACGATACGCATAATTAAATTTTCGGTAATTCATAATTTGTAAACTACTTATTTTTATTCAAATACTTATCTTTATGGTATACTAGTTTAATGAGTTAAATTTTCTTTACTTTAAGCAATAGTTACTTTAATTAAAATCAATGAATTATTTGGTTCATGATCTTTACTAATTTATTCGAGTGGTAAATTTGATTTTGTTCACAAATGTTAATCCAAATTAGTTATAAAAACGATTTCCATTTTATTTAACCCCAGTTCCATTCCCCTTTAATAAGCCTTAGACGCATATTGTGTTTACATTATATTTATTGAGTGCCCACTGGACTACTCGGTGTGATGATTTTGAGCCGTGTGTAGTATGAGTTTAGGTCGATTTTACAGAATTGAGAAACGAGGAAGCAGCCAGAGACTCCTTCCTTATTTCTCGCTTCAGCTATAGGGATAAATATTGACGTTCCAACCCTGCGTTCCGCACGCCGGGCCTTCACGGGCACAGATCATTGGCGATATTCCACGCGCTTACACGAATCTGACTTGTATGTAGAGTTTATTTGCTTGCGTGATGTGTCGGCTGTGGGCCGGAAAAATTTCGACATTTTTATTTATAAAAACATATAAGATGATTTATGTAAATAATATTTATTAATTATAAATGACAATAACATAATTACCCCTTTTCACCATTCCAAAAATGAAAAACCAACATAATAATAACATAAATACCACTCCCCCCACGCCGACGCCGAGCAGAGCTCCATTGAGATGCAGGGAACGTGACGTGGAAAGAGGGTTCCACCATAAATATTTCTCACCTAAAAATGAGTTCCTGAAAAATTCAAAGTAAAATTGAATAATCTTCGGATAACGTCTAAAATGGTTTTAAAAATGGCTTAAACAATTTTCAAAAATAGTTAAACTGGTTTTGTTTCGAAAAACGGTTAAATTTAATGTGAAAATGGATCAGTATATATACCTAATTTTCTGGTGTGTGAAATTTGATGTAGTAAAACAAAATTCGACCTTGTTATTTTCTAGCAAATTCTATTATTTATTTTTATTATTTTTTGATTTATTTTTATAATTTTTTATTTAGAATTTTTATTGAATTATTGCTAATTCAAATTTTTTAATTTAAATTTCACTTTAATGAACTTTAATTGGTTTTTTCAATTTCGTCGAATTTGTTTGTTCTCTTGTTATATTTGTGTAGGTATCGTGCGGATCTTGGTGCATTTTGTTATCATTTTAATTTATTTTTATGTTTGTTAATTTATATTTAATTCTTTTATTTCTCAGATTTTATATGGTTTAATTGGTGTTTTCAGGTTTATTTAAATTGCATGTTATTTTTGCATGTGTGTTTCTGATCCATTTAAACATTCTCAAGGCCGCTTACGTTCTGGCCCAACACTTCTATCTACTATTATCGCTACTATTGTCCTCGTTATTATTATCATCATCACTCGTTATTATCATTCATTATTATTATGACCCTCAAAATTACCATTACTAATTTATTACATATTTATTATTAAAGTTATTATTATTAATTATTGTTATCACTTTGATTATTGTTTTTATTATTATTCTATATTTATAGTATTATCGATTGCTGCATTAGTCTAGATCTCAACCGTATCTAAGACTGTAGTGCGTCTTATATGATCATTCGGGCCGTGTGAACGGCCTACACTGATTTAATATGATTTTAGGTTGGCGAATTTATATTCATTGATTTTTCTCTCTCGTTCATGGATTTTTTATGTTTCATCCATTCACGATCTCGGTGGGTGCTATTTTTCTCTCGGGTGTCTATTTTCATGTTCGATCTCATTCAGTGTATTTAGCCGAACTTCTATTATCAGGTGAATTTCTCTATTATTCGATGGGTGGACATTTATAGATGTTAGGTTGAGGTTATACTATTGTCTAAAAACTTCAAGTACTTCGCAATCTCGTGGAATTCAAATATTCGTCGGTTTATGCTAATCTTAGTTCAATCGGTGTGCGTCAATCTAATTTTGTCTAGCGATATATTTTATGGGTGAATAAAGTTTTATGTTTCACGTGCCTTTCATCGTTGTAATTTGATTGTAGGGTAAGACTTTATATTTTTCCTATTTTTATTGATTATAAGATTTGATTTAAATATAGTTTGCATAATTAGTAACCATTAATATTACCGCACTTATGTATTTAATTTCTATCCCTTTTAGTCTAATTTTGTTATTTTCTTGCATTAAATAGATAATTTATTTTATTTATATTTTAACACGTTGACGGACAATTGCGGCTATAGCCGTCAAAGCGAAGTTCACAATGTGGCATGACTGCTATAGCCGTCCAAAACGAAACGGTCGTTTTTAGACACTACGGCTATAGCAGCACAAATGTGCACTTACTGGCGTATACGTAGAAGCATAGTGTCGTGTTTTGAAAACATCTTTTTAGGTTGAAGTTCATATTTCACCTGTTATACGAGTTGCAGATTCAGTATGCACGTGGTTGTGAAAAATCACAAAAACATATAGTGTCAATTTTCGAACTTCGCTTGTTCCTACTGTCCGTCAACGTGTTAATTGAATATTTCCGATTAGAAATATTTTATTTTTAACAAGCTTTTCCATTAAAATGCTGATTTTATAAATTGATCTATTTTCGGTCAAATTTTCTTGTTATAACATCAAAAACATAAAAGTAAATTAAAATAATAAAAAATATGCACCAATATCAACACAAACATAACAATATATTTAATTGCATTTTCTACATAGTTAAGGGTTGTTTATTTGGTGTTAATAGGTTTGATTTTAAATCTGCGTGCTGTTTCTGATCCATTTAAACCAGGGCTTCTTAAACCATGGGTCGCGACCCCATTTGGGGTCGCGTAGCAAAATTCTGGGGTCGCGAGAGATAAAAATACAATTTAACAGAAAATGTTTTTTAACTTGTAAAATTATTGTTATAAAGATAAAATAACAATTATCGTAGATAAATATATCATAAAATCTTCTAGTTCGGAAAGATTGTTTGTACCTGCATTTCTATTAAGAGTATTGTAATAACTTGAATAACATTTACTATGAATTAGAATTAGAAGATGTTATAGGAATTTTAAAAAAATATAAATTTTTTTTTATATTTGTATGGGGTCGTCAAGAAACTTGCAATCATAAACGGGGTTGTGAATTACAAAAGTAAGAAGCTCTGATTTAAACAAATCCTTATATTAGCCCAATAGTATCATATCACTCAAATGATTTCAAAGAGTAATAATGCTTTAATAAGAAATTTTATACAGGGCGATAACAAGGCATTTTTGCACTTATACGATTCATATTTCTGGCGCCTCAGCACGCAAATTACCTACTATAATAATTATAATGTTCATTTTAAGATTGTTAACTATTTATTCATCTCCAGATATTATAATAAGTAGTAATGCTCTTCAAATACTATTGCTAATTGAAAAAATGTCATGACCCATTTTATGGACTAAAATTTTACAAAGTGGAACTTTTATTTTTATCATCAGCTAGCTATATAGTAATAGAGTTGTAAGTAAACTTCCTATGACGGTAAATTTTTAAGTAAAGTCAACTTGGCTTATTAGATGGCAGCACTTGAAATTAATTATAAAGATCGAGAAAAGTATGAAGTAATTATGACGTTTATTGTTTTTCGTCGACAAAACACAGTTTATTTGCCATCTATGTGAGCACCAAAAAACTATACTATGATAATAATGTCTGTGTGGCGATTTTAGAAATTACAAAATTACAAAGGCAAGCTAATGGATAAGTCTAATCAGTATTGTTTTAAGATAGGCTACCTAGTGTGTCATTTTTTACGTGCATTCCATTTGATATTTTTTGGTAACATTAAAAAAATGTTACACCTCAATTTTGTGCTCCTTTCAGATGTGCGCCTCGTGTGACTGCCATGCTCTCACCACCCTTGTTACGGACCAGATTTTACGATAATTGTATTTTATCAGAATCGTTAAGATCAAAAAAAGAGTTGTGGGGAACTAAGATCTTAACACAGTTCGTTATCTGACTCCAAATCAACAACCACAATATAATATTATTATTAAAATCAAACTCATTATAAAATATGAAAAGGTCGGTCGTGGTCCTATATAAATAAATAAGACAAAATCAATTAGTTACTTATAAAATTTATTAGGCGTTACAAATAAAATTTACAACAGTATATGTGTATAAATTACAAGATTGCAAAGAAAACTGGATCAAATGATCCCTGCCAAATGGCCCGCAAGAAGTCGATGGTCACTATGCAGACGCAACGACTTATCCTAAAAAACAGAGGTCAAGTAAGTATAGATTTTGAGGCACCCCAAATATCCGAAAGCGGTCAGCTGCTTTGGATACTCTTGATTTTAGTATTACTTTGATTATTTAATTAAGCCGGATTGAAGAATCCGCTTTTCTTTAATTCTTTTATATTAAAAATACTAAAAATTTACCACAAGAAAATCAGGATAAAGATGTATCCCTTTTTGCAATGTTCTGTAAACTTCTTGAAATATTTTCTTTCTCCAATCTTTTTTTCCGTTTCTGCAAGTATATATATATATATATACTGATTTGAAAGATTTTCTGCTGGTTGGTTTTCTTCTGGGAATTGTAAATAATTTTCTTCGGCCGTAATTGTTGTTTTTCCAAAATTCAATGTTGGTTCACTTAACTAATTTACTCGTACAATCACTTTGTCTGGGTTCTGTATAATAATTTTTTGTTATCGACTCTAATATAAGTTTTTTTTTGAATCGGCCCTTTTCTATAAAATGTTTCTCTATTTATATTGATTAAGAATAATAAAATTACTTTATTTATAATTTTGGGTTTAATTAATTACTAAATTTAGATCCACGTCATCAGAAATCCAAATTTAGTAATTTTCTGATGACATATTTCCAATTTTAGTAATTTTCTGTGACGTATTTTCTGACTTGGGTAATTTTATCTGTGACGTCACAAAAGCGTCATTAACATCGCTTAGTGACGTCAGTATTACTAATATTTTTAGGCTAAGAGCCTATACTTAACAGAATAATGAATCCTGTATTTTATATATGGATACTCTATTATAATAATAATTTAAATAATTATTATGATTCATTTTTATAATTATTTTTATAATAAAAATGAATTAAATATTAATATCCAAATGATAATAATGAGCTTTTTTACCTAATTGATAATACTATATATGATGACTGTATCAGAATATGTTCAACATAAGACTGCATTTGACCGAAATGTGGCTCTATACTACATTTTACACCCTACCTTAAAATAAAAACCTAACATTAACAAATTATGCAAAAACTGTCACTTCACAATTTGCAATTTATACAGATTTCGAATCAGGTTTACCCGAAGATTTATTTCACCACCATATATACTGCTAAGAATATTCTGCTTATTGATGAAACAGTAGATAGATTGTGGCCCTGATGTTGTTTCCAAGTCATCATTTGAGAATAGATCGCTGACGATGTTCTCAACTCCAAAGAGGCTGCTTGAAGTCCGGCTGAATTACTTTCTACTATAAAATCTGTACCGAGATAATCTGACAACAGAATAGTTAATCCAATTCATTAATTTGCAAAGCCGGATATCGTATTGCCGATGAAAATCACAAATCAGAGCCAGGACAATTTTGAAAATTATGATAGACATTTGGGTCGAAATTTTCCCAACAATTTTTGTGATAAAATGAATCTTTCTGACTCTTGCGTTTGTTGTATATTTTCTCAATGGCATGCTCCATGTTAAGCATTATCCACTTGTACAAAAAATCGAATTTATTATAATTAATAAAATTTTATAAATAAAAAAAACAGATCTAACCATGTTTTTGACGAAAGGGTTTGTTCTCGTATTAAATCAATCTTTATATGCACATATAGTGAAATAGTTTGATACATAGTTGGATAATTTCAGATATATTAATTAGTAGCTCAGCAAAAATGGATGCAGGGAACTCCTATATCTGAAAATTGTTTACAACTACAGATTCTATTCCCTAAATTCACGATGTATTCACCCTGAATAAAGAAACATATCATTACTCGATTTAACACATGAAAGCTTTAATTTGGGTAGAAGCTTAATAAAAAAATTTAAAATAGGTAGATGGTGTTAAGCCCTTAAATAAATATTTTAATATTTTTACACTAAATTTTAAACTTTTTATAAATATTAAACGTTTTATCTTTAATATAATAAAACATTTTAAAAATAGAATTTTATAAATTTTAATTGGACATATTACAAATAATATTAAAATTTAAAAAAAAATTTAAACAATAAAGAAACATTACTTTATCACCATTTAACATACTCAAACTATTTAAAAATATTCAAAAAATTCGTAGTCATAACACTTTGCACATTAATTTTTGGATCCAATGACCTTATCGACAATGCCTCACATATAACACGTTTCCAATAATTATTTAAACTTTTCAACAAAATTTCAAAATCAGACATTTCTATTTTCTAGAACTCGAGTACAGAGATAACGGGAAGTCTCTCCAATATATGTGTCATTACATAAATGAAATCAGAACACAATCCATCCAAAGATTAAGTGTCCAAGGATAAGTTACTTAAATGTTTAACAGCTATGGTACAATTAAACAAAAATGATTAACTTATTTTCATTTTAGGACTTCAAAGATTTTTTCGTTTGGAAACGTGATACCTTTTGTTGATTCTCCATTATTTGGTTAGTTTAACCTTCATGCAGCAAAGTGGTCTCAATCCTTTGTTAGCTTAAGACCTAAAATATATAAATGCGGTCATATGCTCATAAAAAAGAATTTTGTAGAAATATAATATAAATAAATACTTATGTAAGCCAATTTCCGCTTTTTTTATTTATAATATGAAATATTTCGACCAAAAATAGGTCCTATTTTAAAGTCAATTTGATTTGTAGTCGTACTGAAAGTACGCAGTTACTAACATCAATGCCTGGCATTTAGACTTATAATCAAGATAGCTTTAAAAAAAAGAAAAAAGGCTTTATTTACTGATTTCCTTCTCATTGCTATTAAGACTCTACAACTTTTAGACTTACGGGATTGATCAAAATCTTCACATTACTTTGAATAGCCTCTCTCGAATTTTGACCAGAAAGAAAATAAGAAAAGGAGATCTATTGCAATGCTTCGCGGTGGCCTTGTATTTGTATACTTCTATTAGTAAAACATATATATATATATATATATATATATATATATATATTATTTAACCGTATCCGGTTCTTGGTCGCCACAGCGGTAGTAACAATATTCAGCCAATAAAAATCCAGCAGTGACAATACAAACGCACAAAATGAAAGAACTAACCTAGTCATTCTTCTAAAGATTTTATGAAAAAACTAATAATAATATTTTGTAAAATAACTTTTTGACAATTTTCCAAATGGAAATCTTAACAACTTAAAAATAGAAATTAACATGCAAAGAGACTTTTATTATCAATTAACAGATTGTAATTCTCCGTCTGCCGCAACCGACTCATTCTCTTTTCTTTCCGGCTGGACTTTATCCAGTTTGGTTGAGATGCATTCAGGAAAATTACTGACAGCAATTTTCGTTGCGATCGGCTTGTCTTCTGTTGACTGAAAATCCGTCGGCTCGGAAATCCGGTCGGCATCAAAACAGTGCTTCCAAAGCAAAGTTGGAATCAACAATCCAATAATTGTCAAACCACCACCGATGCAAAAGAAAAGCAGTCCAACCAATTTGACAATTTCCAGATTGTTATTAAACACCTTCGCTTCGTGATTCGTGACCAGTTGGTTTTTCTCACCGAGAACGTAGTCAGGCTTTTTCGGAACGAAATATGCAACTAATATTCCAACGACACCGAAAATGAGGAAATTAATTCCAATCCAAATGGCGGCTTTCCAGAGAATTGGGCGGCAGTATTTCCGATTAGATTTTTTCGATTTCAACAAGTAAGAACACTCTTCTGCTGGGTCTTCAAATATCGTTCCTCCTTTGTTAGAGGATATTGGTCCATAGAAATTATGCAAATAAGATTTCACACCAAACGGAGCACATTTTTTTCGATTTTCTTCCGGTTTGATTTTATCTGTATCAAGAGACGTGGCCTCTAAACCAGCCATTATCTGTCAGTATGGAAAAAAAGAAAATTGATTCTAAGATAAAAAAAATAATGAGAGAATTTTAAAACTTACATTAATCTAATATCGATCCCAGAATCGCTTCGTAAATCCGAAAGAAGTCAGCTGTTATGAGCAAATACTAAATACACACGCATTTACTCGTTACACACTTGCACGCACACACTACTGATGGACCAATGAAATGATTGTAATACAATTCTATTGTTTTTCTCACTGTTTTCTCTACTCTTTAAATCAGAGCCTATTCTGCGTGTTGCGGTTTTAATCTTAGAAAAATCTATTAATAGATCAGCATTATCTGTTTTCCCAAAGGAGTTGATGCTTCCCTACCTGATAATTACACACGTATTGAATTACTTTATATATTATCAATTCGAAGGAATACTCAGAAAATACAATTTCTTTGTAAATCAGAAAATAATAAGTTATAATAATAATAAAAATAATAATAATAAAAATAATAATAATAATAATAATAATAATAATAATAGTAATAATAATAATAATAATAATAATAATAATAATAGTAATAATAATAATGATAATAATAATAATAATAATAATAATAATAATAATAATAATAATAACAATAATAATAACAATAATAATAATAATAATAATAATAAAATAACAATTTAAAATAATAATAAAAATAATTATTAATAACAATATTCCAGTGAATCATTCGATAAATTTCAGATGAAATTACAATTTTAATCGTCAAATCTAGTGTGTTGTATCAACACAGGAATTGTGTGCGAGTTTCTCGTCAAATATATTGGTGTAGGAATTAATAATTTGTATTTCCTAGGAATGAAGCAAATATTTCTAGTGCTATTTGCAGTGCTGGCATTAACTAATGTGGAATCGAATCAGATCTCGGAGCTCCAGTCGATTATCGTAAACAAGTCTCCTGATTGTTCTGCTAAGGCTGGATCCCAAGATTATGTTTCATATCATTATGTTGGAACGTTTTATGAAAACGGTGACAAATTCGACAGTAGCTACGACAGAGGCCAGCCGTATAGATTCACAATTGACAGAGGGGAAGTGATCGAAGGAATGAATGAAGGAATAAAAGGGTTAGGATTTAATTATATGGATATAGTTTAAAACCGAATTCATTTCCCTAGAATGTGCGTTGGCGAAAGACGCGTAATTACGATTCCATCGGCTATGGCCTATGGTGAACGTGGCTATTCACCAGTAATTCCGCCAGATTCAGATCTCGTTTTTCAAGTGGAAATGTTAGAGATCTTGAAAAAATCGGATTTATAAACACTTACAGCAACTTTTTTTATTTATATAATATAATTTTTTAAAATTCTTTTCAATACGGTTTTTAATTTATTTTTTTTGTCTTGTTGAAATAAACTGTAAAAATTAAATTATTTTAACAAATAACTCAATTTTATCTGAGCTGATTGAAATGCTGCATCGAGTTTATCAGCTAGAAAATATCTGAGGGGGTCGTTTTTACTTTTTGAAATTTTAATAATTGAGAGAAAAAATAATGAAAAACATTCCAAATGCAAATATTGAAAAATTTTAGACATTTTATATTTAGTTCAAAGCAGTTGAATAAAGAAGTCTTTGAATAATGCAACTGTGCTATTCAAAATTTTAAGGCAAATGTTCTGGACGATCTGTTAAACAAGGATATTTAACACAAACAAGAAAGTACGTAACACGAATATTCTATTTATCGGAAAGTAGATCACATTCATCAATGGAGTACAGAAGGTAATTTTGAACAAATTACATACTTGATCCAATTATTAAAAAGTCCACTTATGAATATGAAATAATGAAAGGAAGCAGAATATTCAAATGTTAATGATACATCAAGAGAATATTAATTGTCTCGAGACCAAGTTAAAGTAAAAATGTTTAGATAAGATTACCTATATTAATTTCAGTAGACCAAAGTGAAGAATTTTAAAAGTTGTTGAGGATTTATATTTAAATAATGCTTCCGTAAAAAGAAATATTTGTTGAGGTATTACGAAAAATGCACAGTAAAGTCAATAGAACACCAAAATGATAAAAGCGCAACATTAATTAAAAATTTACAAAAATTCGAAAGAAGTATTGATCGGGGGAAATTGGTATGGTTGAACGCCAAATTGAGAGACGAGTCCAGAAATAATAATAAAAATTTAGTGAGGGGTCCCTAGAAAATAACAAAGGACAAAAAAAGAAATTAATTAAAAAAATTAATTATTAATGGGAAGCTCGAGTCAATGGGAAGTCTAAGGCAATGGAAAACCCGAGAAATGAGGAAAGCCCGGTGTGCAGACGGAATAATATAAAAGGGTAAATTGGCCTAAACAATATTAAAATGGTGCCACTGATCTATGGAGAGGTAATTATTTCCTAATTTGTAATTTAGTGATGTAGCAAACGTTGTTGACAAATGCCGGCTAAGGTGGTCTGTGGGAAGTAATTATTTTTAATAATTTAATAATGTAGCAAATGTTGTTGACAATCATATGAAAACAGTCTGAGCAGGAGTATAAAAGGAAACGGGAAAAACACGAAATGGCCAGTGGTCGAAGCAAACGAGTAGTGTAGTCAGGTCAGTAAAAGAATCTAAACCCAAGTAAAGTCAAAGTTATCTATCAGAAAGGGTGATTATCCATTGGATAGCCTACTTTAAGATAATCAAATTTTTACGGTGGTTGAAGGGTGCAAATAAATCAGTGAAATTGTGATTTCAAAACATTAAAATAAATCGGATTGAGTTGTAACTGTGATAAAGTGCAAATAAAATTATTCTGTGTTGGGTTTGGTTATTTGATTCGAAAAGGACACGAGGAGTCAGAGGGAATCGACTTTCAATAATAATAACCCAACATATATCAGTAAATATTGTTCTTCTTCTTTATCTTTTACTTCTTCTGAATTGTTTTTTAATAAAAATATAAAATAAAGGGACTATTGGAAATATTAGGGATTTTGGGCAAAGGCCAGTCAGACAATAATAAAAGTAAAGTAAAAAATAATTTTATTTTCAATTAAAATTTTTGGCTTGCTTAGAAACAATTTACAATTCATCTGTAATAGGAAAAAATTAACATGACAAATACAACGCCAAATTTACCATGCTTGTAATTGCCCTGGAGATCCCTAAATCCGTCAGTTGCATCATAATTATATGTCTCATGACTTGTGACATAATACTGGGACTGGTCTGCCTCTTCTGGGCCGAAGCAGATTTTGTTTTCATAATAAATCCTCGGTTTCACAGGTATATATTTCGGCGAAGTATTGAAATTAACTACGAAAATATATAATAATAATAATAATAATAATAATAATAATAATAATAATAACGATAATAATAATAATAATAATAATAATAATAATAATAATAATAATAATAATAATAATAATAATAATCTATTAAATAAACGTGGTAATTTATTTATATAAAAATAGATAACACAATTTTTTTAAATATATTTTTTGAAATATATTTCAACAGCTTAACTGTAATCACCAGGCACAAAATAACTTCAATAAATCGATTATACTTATCGATCCATTAGTAATTATATAATTAGATGTGCGAAATCTAGTAAAACTTTTTATCCTAATAAAATTAATTAAAACTCTCAAAATGCACGCGGATAATGCGTTTTGTAAATTGATTTTTGGTTTAAATGATTTTATTATCAAAGCTTCACAAGTAATACGTTCCCAACAGTTTTTGAAACCGTTTGATAACACTTTAAATTTGGAGATATTAACTTCTGACTTGAATGTCTAATAATATTACTGTTTTCACTAAATCGGGTATACTTTAGAACTGATGAGTGTATAGCTTTGAATTTGTTTCTTTAATAGCAAATTTGGATAAGAGTGAGAATGATGATTTTATGTTATTATTTGATGTAGTTAGTTTATTCACAAATGTTCGTTTAATAAAAACAATTGAATTTTGTTACGAGTTATAAAATACTCACACATTACTTCATAACATTAATGATAAGGTTGCTTTTCGTAAACTTTTGATATTTTCCACTTCAAATGTCCACTTTATTTTAAATAATCAACGGTATTAACATTTCTATGGTTTTATTATGGGTTTTCCCTTGGCTGCGACGTTAGTTTCGGTTTTTATGTTAAATTTAGAGATAATTTAGAAAAAAATTTTCGTATAATTCCGTCCGGAGTGATCTTTATCTTCACCCTAAAATTAAATTAATAAATAGGACTGATGACGCTCAATTGAATAATTCTGATTACAATAATGATAAGTTTGATCAAAAAATGATATTGATTTTCCTGTTGTTTTTACTGTTTTTAAGGATAAAAAAACTGATTTAAAAAATAGTGGAAGTGCTAATGTTAAAATTATATTAAGTTCGTGCAAATTTTGTGATGTGTTCATAATAAATATGTGATATCAATTGGTCTATTTCCTGATCTCGTACATGATTTTACTTATAATAGGTGAGATTCCACATTGACTGCTTGTCATCCATGTACATGAAACAGAAAGCATGCCCGATTAAAAGGAAATAGTAATATTATCGAGCATAATAACACATACAAATTAAAAATTGACATTTCCAATTTTAACCTATTGGTAGATATTTAGTGTGAAGCCTTGATGATAACATCATTTAAACCAAAAATCAACTTACAAAATGCATTATCCGTGTGCATTTTGAGAGTTTTTAATTAACTTTATAAGAGTAATAACATTTTATTGAATTCCACCAATTTAATTATGTAATAATAATGGACCTATAAGTATAATCGTTTTTACTGGATTTGTTTAGTGACTCATGAATATAGTTCAGCTGTCGAAATATATTGCAAAAATATAATTTAAAAAATAGTGTTTTCTGATATAATAATAATAATTAAAACAATCAGAAAACATTAGCATTGAATTAATAAATACAATAAAGTGCCAATCTAACATATATATTATACTACTATTTCGGAAATTGAATTTCCGCTCTCAAGTTCTCGATCACAGTCGACTAAGCTAATTGATTGATATTAGTAAACGCAATTTTGTGATGCAAGATGAAAAAAAAAGTAAAATAATAGTTTTGTTTAAAATGTTAAACATTTTTGTTGAGATTTTATAAAAATATTGTCAAAATCTCGGTTTTATAAAATTTTCAAAAAAATAATTTTTAAAACTTGAGTTTTATAAAAGCAGCATTTATAATTTTTATTAAAATATAAAAGGAGAAATTTGTTAAAATAAAATTAATTTATTCTTTATAGTTTCAAGTTAATATCTACTTGGCAATGACATATTGTTTTATAATATATATGTTAGATATGCGCTTTATTTTATTTAATAATAATAAAATTAATAAAAATAATAAATGTAATAATAATAATATTTTAATAATATAATTATAAGCACAATGAGGTAATATTTTTCCTTGCAAAATGTTTGACAGCCATTCAAGAATATGAACAGATCCCCATATTCCTTCATATTTCATGAATATATTATTCTAGTAGATTCAATAAAAATAGATATAAGTAATAAAATAATACTGTAGAAAAGTCCACATAAACCAGAGCTGGGGCAGATGTCATGTGTAGATATTGCCCAATTTCTTTGTTTTTCACCCTGCAGTCAGAGCAATAATACAATTAAAGAAACAAATTAATGCATTACATGTCGACATATTTCAAAATAATTGTATCATAAAGATCCTCTTTCAACCTTCTTAGTCTTTTGACATCAACTATTAGAGCAACATGAATAAGGATTTGTCTTTTCTCGGATTTGAATCGACTCAACTCATCTAATGTCATCTGATTCTTGGAAATTTAAACAAATCAAATAATCAACCCAAATGATTTAGGAATACCACTGAATACAAATGAATAAGGCTTTCAATCATTTCAACATCACTCAGGTCAACCAGTCTTTTCGGATTAAGATACCGCCAACCATCGGATGCTTGATACGCAGCCGTTACAATTGGTTCCATGGCATCCGAAATATGATTTTGGATCCTTGAATTATAAAATATATAAATATTTGACGCAAAATATTCACTGGATATTGTATTTTACTTTTGATTTAGGTATATTAAAAATATCATTTTTAATATTATATATAATTTTAAACCCCCTTCAATAATTAATAAATTTTAATTCATTGAAGAAAAATCAGATTATCCTATTTATATATTATAAATCTGGTTTCGTTCAATTGCATTTTTGTAGCGTGTATTGAATTATCTAACACACTACCAACCATTTGATCAAGCCATTTTACTTAAGTATTTTTAATTTTATTTATAAGTTTTATTTAATTACATTAATGTAATTTAATATTTATTTTAAACAAAATTTTTCTAATTGTTTAGACATGGAATTTTGTAAAAACATTATGTAAACAATTATTATGAATAGTAAAGAATGAAATTAAGCGTTTGTTAAGATTAATAAATAATAACTTTAAAATTCAATATTTAAACTAAATTTTCTAAAAATCGCGTATTTGAGTACTATCGAAAGCAAAGATTTTTTTATTCATTTGTTATTCTTATTAATTGTATAAATTTTTTGATTAGTGAAAATTTATTTCTCTGACCAAGTAAGAATCATATAATAAATGTTTTATCCAGCGTAACAAGATTTTCTAAACAAACAGGTAAGTTTGTGTGATATTTATATTATAATATTGATTTTTTTAATTAAAGAAAATCCAAATTTTGGAAAACTTTTAGAACCGATTTCTAAATTTAGTAATTTTGTCGTAAGTGTTAGCACCCTCTACATTTTCATTTAATTATTCAACTGTTCAATTTTTATATTATGAGAGGATAGTAATAATTCTCTAATGTAAATTATGAATAACAATTTGGACCATTATTCGACAAGGCATTTGGTCCGATCCGGAATTCAGCAATCGGTCCACTGTACTGTGTACATCTATTGGTCCTTGGAATGCGACTGTCGATTTTACAGATTAAATTAAATGATACGACGTAGAAACCAATAAAAAAACTTTACACTTCACAGCGAGTAACATCTTTTGGTAAAAATAAATATTTGTTGAATAATGAATGATTACTGAATGAAAATGAAGAGCATTCAATAGAGTTCGGGAAATCTTTAAAGAAAATAGAATCTGACCTCGGGATTTCAGTAGAACATTCTTCATATTCTTCGGAATTTATTTCAGTGATATCGATAAACGTTTTTCTAATTTTAATATTATTGTATTCGCGAAAAACACGAACCGCTCGCTTTATTTGTAGAATTATTACTGGGAATCTTTCATAATGAAATTTCAATTTATTCCCGTGCCAACATTGTGAGCAATATATAGTAAATAGAATGGAATTGTATAAATAAGGCGTAATAATTACTGGGAGCTTCAATTTGAACTCTTCTACACATTGATGTATGTTGTCAAGTCTTTCTCCGAAAACAACCATTGCTAGATTAGTTGTATAATTTTGAGTTCTAAAGAGATCACTGTTAACAACTCCAACTGGTTACTTGGTCATCTGACCCTTCAATACAAAATTAGACTCTTGAAATTTCAAATTTTCAAAAGACGATTCATATATCCACTAGGAATTTCTCGAATATTCTCGAAGCAAAATTTTTGAAAGTTCAAACCCTAATAACCAACGAAGTGCTTCCATAATATTTCGTATTCGGAAACTTAAAGGATAGTCAAGTGGATTTCTTCTTAATGAATCAATTGTTCCAGTGCAAATTACCTCATCATATTTAAATTAAAATCTTCCTCACTTTTAAATTGTATGTCTTTTACAATTTCGTAACATTTAATTGCTTCTTCAGGAATTTTCTAACAGTTTTTCAGAATTTAAATTTGATGGAAATTGTGAATTTTTCATTTTTTTTTACTTGCTAACCTGTATTATAGATGAGTTTATTCATTGCAAACGGGTGGATTAAGCGTGTTTGTATATTTAAAACGTTATAATTAAAATGTTAAATTTTGCAATAATTTTTGACAGACAAATAAATTGGTGGGTTGTTAATAATATAAATTTATGTAAATATTTATTTTCTAGATTAAAGATTTGTCAAAATTAAAGTTGTTTAAATGCTAAGTTGGACAACACTCAGATTATGAAATTTTTATAAAATTTTACAAAATTGCTATGAATGAAATGGGAATAAAATACAAAATCAAGAGAAAATGTCTGAAAACTTACTTAGTTGGTAAAAATGACAATTTAGTTGACAGAACTGGCACGAATCCGTGATACTTTTCACCGATCTTCAGCATCAAATCGACATTAGGATTTTCGTTTTTTTGCGCAACAATAATTAGGAAATCAGAAATACTCAACAGCTTTGTTAAGGAATGTTTGAAACTCCCCAATTGATAATCATAGGACACAGCTGGTTGATAATACCTGATTAAGCGGACATTCAATTTCATTACCGGAAATGAACAAAAATTTACATAAGGGCAATTTTTCTGAATCTTTCCCCTGAATATTCTCCATTTCTAAAAGATTTGATGAAGTTTTGGTTTTTAAATACAATGAACAGAGGATATTCTGAATGGACGCCCAATTTCAAGCAAAATTGGTCAAATTTCCAACAGTCGACTCCCTGATAGACATTTTCTATTCCGATTTCCCGGTTTAACATAAAATTGGCTTGATGGAGTAGGAGAGACAAAATGTCAAATTCTGTTATCCCTGTAATGAAGTCATTTCCCATAAATTAATGGGGGCTCCCTTACATTTTTGAATTAAAACTAGAATTGTAAAATTTTGGTGATTTAGATTTTTGGTTATAAAATCGTCAGTATTTTGATCGGATCTGATGTCTATTGGAGGAATGAAATGAAATTGCTGGTCGGCAGATGGTGCTGATTGACTCCAGGTTCTGATCAGATCATCTGATGTCTTCTCATTGTATATATCTTTACGAAAATGTTTCAAATATGAAGAGAAAAGAGAGCATCTTTACCAAGATCTGATGACTGTAAAATCACAGGATTTACTAAAGTTTCAAATTGAAATTGCAGAAATTTAGCAAGGGCATTTTCGTCGGAAATTGAGCTTTCAAATACTCTTGGATTCTGTGAATATTATTTTTATCAACAAAACCTTTTTTACAAATATATTTAAGTGCATAATAATAAACCAGAAACGGTGACTCTTTATCCCGGGATGCCTTTACTTAGGAAAATCTCAAGAACGTATTTTATATATAAATTTCCTATAAAAAATTCCTCAACTACACATAAAATTTCTTTTGGTCATAATAATAATAATAATAATAATAATAATAATAATAATAATAATAATAATAATAATAATAATAATAATAATAATAATAATAATAATAATAAAAATAATAACAACAATAATAATAATAATAATAATAATAATAATAATAATAATAATAATAATAATAATAATAATAATAATAATAATAATAATAATAATAATAATAATAATAATAATAACAACAATAATAATAATAATAATAATAATAATAATAATAATAATAATAATAATAATAAAATAAGAATAAGAATAAGAATAAGAATAAAATAAAAATAATAATAATAATAATAAATAATAACAAAAATAATAATAATAATAATAATAATAATAATAATAATAATAATAATAATAATAAAATAAATAAGAATAAAATAAAATAAAATAATAATAAAATAATAATAATAATAATAATAATAATAATAATAATAATAATAATAATAATAATAATAATAATAATAATAATAATAATAATAATAATATAATAATAATAATATAATAATAATAATAAAATAATAAAATAATAATAATAATAATAAAATAAAATAAAAAAAAAAAAAAAAAAAAAAAAAAAAAAAAATAATAATAATAATAATAATAATAATAATAATAATAATAATAATAATAATAATAATAATAATAATAATAATAATAATAATAATAATAATAAAAATAATAATAATAATAATAATAATAATAATAATAATAATAATAATAATAATAATAATAATAAAAGCGTTTACTTATTGCGTTCTAAAATGGAATATTATATAAAATTAAAATGTAAAAATAAAAATAACAGCGAACTTTAAAAATTTCCTTTCGTCGACAATAGTGGCAATAATCTTTGGATTATGAAAATTTTGCAGGTATTCATGTTGACCTGCTTCAAACAACTTTTTTAAATAATAAAAATGCGTATAAATATAAAGTATTTATGTTAAATTAATTACGAATAATTTTTTTTTAAATATGAATTTTCAAGGATCAGATTTAAGTGAACCAAATCATATAAAAATTGTGAAATCAACCCACCATTTCCACATCGGACTTGAAATGAACTAAATAATGTTTGAAAGATGCAATTGTTTTCATTTGTTTCCTAAAATTATTATTATTATTATTATTATTATTATTATTATTATTATTATTATTATTATTATTATTATTATTATTATTATTATTATTATTATTATTATTATTATTTAATACTGTTTTAAGTTAAATTTGTTTATCTAGACCAGAGCTTCTTAAACTTTTGTAATTCACGACCCTATTTATGATTGCGAAAAAATAAATTTATATATTTTTAAAATTCCTATAACATCTTCTAATTCATAGTAAATGTTATTCAAGTTATTACAATACTCTTAATAGAAATGCAGGTACAAACAATCTTTCCGAACTAGAAGATTTTATGATATATTTATCTACGATAATTGTTATTTTATCTTTATAACAATAATTTTACAAGTTAAAAAACATTTTCTGTTAAATTGTATTTTTATCTCTCGCGACCACAGAATTTGGTTCCCGTTCGTATTTGGCCTAACGCCCCCTGTTCAGAAAGAAAATTAATCAGGACCCTTATAATATTTATAATGTTCCAATTTGTTACACAACAAATAAAAATGTATGAACGGTTTTTCTAATGCTTCTTTTTTCACTTCCTTTATGCTTTCGCGACTCCTAATTTTTATTCAACCCTTCAATTGTAACTGAGGCTATTATTGACAACTGAATTTTTCCGGTGCTCTTTTAATTGTGGGAATCGCTCTCATTGATGTTTTTTATCATTATACTATAGAATAATTTCCTAAAAAATTGCTGCTGAGTGGAACTTACCTGATAAGAATGCGTTAGTAAAGATGAAATCAGGAACCTCTAATCCTTTCTATCTTCTGGGACTACAATGGCGTTATGTACATGGGTTTCGCAGATAAGTCAATAAAAATTTATTCCAAGTAATAATCGCCTTAACGAAGAGACGAAAGATAGGGATACTGCTGTAGTTTTCGTATAACAATGCGCTTGTTTTTACAAGAGACTTAAACCGTGTAAGAATTAAGCAGTATGGCTTGGTGGTTCTTGATTACCTTATAATTCTGATCTCACATCAAGCAATTATCAAAATTTAAAGAAGATCTGATAAATCATTCACAGTAGCCGAATATTTCTAGACCAGGGGTTCTCAAACCTTTTTAACATTGGTACCGCCAAATCAATAACCCAGAAAAAACGGTGCCATTTCTGGAAAAAGTGCTAAACTGTCTATAAAAAAAATAAAAAGATTCGTAACAAAGAAAAAAGCTTGAAATACACATTACCAAAATAAACAAGAAAAAATTACAACAGAAGTTTTTAATGCGATGGTTAGGCTTGCTTGGATGAACACAACTTAGGAATATTTGAATTTTTTCGCGTACCCCAGGTTAAAAACCTCTGTTCTGGAGGAATGTATTGCATTTCTATAACTTCCACATTTAGCTGAGATTGTAAAGAAACTGGGTCTTTCATAGAAATGTTATTTATTCAGAAGTTGGTATTCACGCGTTTAAAATATCCTAGTTAGAATGTTTTTTCGCACTTCAATTTATGGATTTATTGAACGCATCACGTAAAATATGAATTTTTTATAAAACACAATCATAATCTGTGTAATTAAATTTTAAAAATATTTTTTTGTCGATATCTAAATCATTTATATAAACATAATTAAAATGAAATATCGAAATATTTCGAACAAAACAAAAGAAAAGAAAACTAAATTCAACAAGTCTTTCGCTTTCTGGTTCTTTTGTTTTTCGGATTTATTTAGATTAGATTGTTGGTGAATTAAATTTAAAATGCATTATAAATTTGTTTAAGACTTGCCATTTATTGGAACCATTTGTGGGAAGTAAAGGTCAATCAGAGAAGAAGCAGAAAGCGAAAGACTTGTTGAATTTTGTTTTATTAGTGATCAGAACCTATTTTAGGTCGAAATCTTTGATATTTCATTCCGTGAATAAACATTGTAGAAATTAAAAAAGGCTGTGCCGAAAATTTGTGAATTTCAATAAAACATCTGATTTATAGTCAATCAATAAAAAATTCTTTATGTCCTCGTAAAATGAAATGCAATCAGAGGTGAAAACTAGAAAAAATTCATTCAATTCTAAAAATTAGCTTACGCTGCTACTTATTTAAATCTGTGTAATTATAATCTGACAAAATGATTCAAGATGTGATCCAAAGTGTGATTCAAATTTGTGAAAATTGGTGAAATCCCAAAATTTATTTCTAATTATAATTATTACTTATAATTATTACTTTTGCAGACCGTTAGAAGTTGAGTTATTATTAAAATGCCTCTTCATTATACACCTTTATCAGTCTCTACTTTTATATTTTTTATTGCTCAGAATTTAATTGTAATCAACATGAAATCCTTTTACGTGTTTAACACAAAATATACGCAAGTTGAGAGTGACTCAGCGTGAGTCTACGTCATTTCACCATGGTGCAGACTCGCAATCATGTTGGATGTTAAAATATTTCCCTTTATTAAATAAGGATAATTTTAAGGATAATGAGTCTATCTGTTGACGATAATATAATGTAACTGGGAAAATAATAAATAATTGCCCATTTAAAAATAAAACATAAACAAGTTTAACTTGGAGAGGAATATAAGCAAGGTTTTATTGTCTGATTTGATCTGAGAAAGCTTTGTAAATAATTGCACTATATTTGTGCTATCCTTCAACACGTTAACGGCCATGAATATTGAATCGCACCCCTTTATTAATTGCTGTAAAGTTTTTGAGTTGATTCCATGTTTATTGGACAGGTCTACCTAAATATACATGACAATTGAGCTGTATTTATTCTCATACAATATTGCTTGAAAGATCAACATTGAGGGTTGATAAATAGGCAATACAAATGAAAGGATCGGTCAGAGAGAAATCCTTTGCCCTCACGATACACATTTCTGGAGATTTTGACTCGTCTTGGACACAGCTGCCTGAAAGCAGGGTCATTCTGAAGGTAAACAGTTTTTGCTATTGTCAATCATTTCAATAATATCAAACCTTCTGCTTTCGTGACTCAACGAGATATTCGCAACGAATCGACTATTTGAATACTGCTCCAATTTGAATAATTCTAATAGGCCAAAGAAGTCGAAGACTAAAAAGTATACTAAATCAATGAGTCATGGAAGTAAGTAACCGCTACACTCAAGCAACTCAAGTAAAGTCAATTTTTCCAAGGTGTTTACTATTACTAAAAAACAATTAAACGACTGTTTTTTTAATAACACCAGTTAAGTCAACAGACTTCTGCTTATGATCTTACCCGTCTACTGTTCCATGATTCAAGGAAAGTTTATTTCCCCTCCCCTCTACCATTCGTACCATGCACCAAGGGTAGAATCAACATAAACCCATTTACCAACAGAGTAAATAAACAAAACAGATAACGAAGAAATTAAAAAAAAGTTTATGTCTGACATGAAAATATTACGGTAATATTATTTTTTTTATATTTACTGACCTTTTCCTTTTATAATATTTATTACGATTATATAATCTTTTATGGCTATTTTTCTTTCTGAAATACTAGTCCAATCATCAAAGCGATTTATTTGTTTTTCTAAACTTCTAAAGAAATTCTAAAGTTTTAATATTATTATTAGTTATAATAATAATAATAATAATAATAATAATAATAATAATAATAATAATAATAATAATAATAATAATAATAATAATAATAATAATATAATAATAATAATAATAATAATAATAATAATAATAAGAATAAGAATAAGAATAAGAATAAGAATAAAAATAATAATAATAATAATAATAATAATAATAATAATAATAATAATAATAATAATAATAACAACAATAATAATAATAATAATAATAATAATAATAATAATAATAATAATAATAATAATAATAATAATAAGAATAAGAATAAGAATAAGAATAAAAATAATAATAATAATAATAATAATAATAATAATAATAATAATAATAATAATAATAATAATAATAATAATAATAATAATAATAATAATAATAATAATAATAATAATAATAATAATAATAATAATAATAATAATAATAATAATAATAATAATAATAATAATAATAAAGACAAAATCTTGCTGAAAAGTATATATTTAATGAATGAACAAATTTTCGATTATGAAATAATCTTTTTCAAAGGAAAAGTCATCTGCACTTTTTTCAATTTCACTATAACTTAATCAAAGATTTACTCGTAGGTGATCCATATCATGGAAATTCCAGTCCTATTTTACAAAAGTACTTTTAACATCTATCTACTTATAGGAACGAGACCTAGCAAAGAATAAAATTAAAAGCAAAAAGGAGAAAGAGTGTTATAACATGTTACATGTAAAAAGAGTAAATAAATATTTTATTTACAATATTGTGATAAACATAATAATAATAGTTTGTAAATTTAATGTAAAATATTACATTTAGTATCATCCTCTCTCCTAATCCGCATTTGCATAAGGTTTTCTAAATATTTTATTAGGAAATGCGAATTAAAAATGGCTCTTCACTTCATAAACATAACGGTCTCAGTGTTCTAGAGAAACATTTAGATCTCCGTGCTACTCATTTAGTGTTAAGTACTTTCGAAATATATAAGCTTGTTAAACTAACCTGTTGAAGTTTGATGAGAGCGGATAATTAAACTTTGCCGCAGTTGACGCGAGATCGCCAATCAATGGGGTATATCATTTTATTATTATTATTATTATTATTATTATTATTATTATTATTATTATTATTATTATTATTATTATTATTATTATTATTATTATTATTATTATTATTATTATTATTATTATTATTATTATTATTATTATTATTATTATCATTATTATTATTATTATTATTATTATTATTATTATTATTATTATTATTATTATTATTATTAATTATTATAAAATATTACTTCATAAGAAATTCAAGTGGGTAGTTAATAGAATAAAATATATCAAAATGATTCTGATAAATTTTGGTCCCAAAATATTTCCTGAAATAGAAAAATTATTACAAGAAATTTCTAGCATATTCAAAAAAAAATTTACCCAATTAAAATATATTTAAAAGTATTGTGGTCGTCCTTCCTACAAAGAGTCGATTGGGTCCTAATCATGTCACAGTCGATCTACAAGTAAGTGGGTAAAAATAAATAAAATAAAACCATTTAAACAACTGTGCACATGGTTATACCGATTCGTTGAAAGAAGTTCCGATGAAAACGGCTTTGGTGCTGCCATTCCTTCAAATAATCTAAATGGCAAAAATTATTTTCCTTACGTCATGAAATATAAATGAGCTCAACTCTTCTTTTTATCTATCGCAATCGGTTTCACAATAATGAATAACGAAAACGCTTGTAAAAGGTTTGTTGGTTTCAACGAATATTTTTGCAGGAACTCATCGAGACCGCAAGAATTTGACTCACGCAAACAATCGGAATGGATTGTCACATATTTCTCAACGTCTGCCATCAGAGAGGCCTCGCTTTGTTCCGTACTGGAGAGACGGGAATCCATCACAATTATCAAACTTAAAATTATGATTTTCATTTTTCTTGAAATTTGTTTAAAATGGAATGAAAATTGCGACTAATTTAAAACTAAAACCAAAACCTTTATTTAACCGACACAATAACAGACAAACAAAAATTTCCACCAATCACATTTCAAGCTCAACAACAAATTAAAACAATTTCACAAGTTTATTTAAAATTCTTTGAAAATAATTAGAAATTTTATCCAATTATTAATTTGGCAATGTTCAAAAGCATTGGTCCATATTCCCTGATGTGTTTTACCCATTGGATGTTGGGTCGGAATCTTTGTCGGCGCTCATTTCCATGTTCATATTCAGAATCGTTTTCATTTTCATTTTCGTTTTCGTTTTCTTTTCCTCTTTCGTTTTCCTTTCCTCTTTCCTTTTCTTTGTCTTTTTCTTTTACATTTTCTTCTTTTTCTTTATTCATATTGTTCTGAGGATCAATATCTTGGCCATTTTCAGAATTCAATTCATCATCTTTGTGATCAGTTTTCTTTGAGTCTTGTCCTGAAATATGGTCATAATCCTCCGACTGGCTATAGTAGATAGGATTATTGTATGGGTTGTCGTAGTCTGCTTTTAGGTGATTTTTAAATGTTTCATAAGTCGACCTTACTTGTTCTTCGTCTCTGTCATAGATCTTTGATTTTCCCTCAACATTTTCTTCGATACTGTTTTGGCTTTCTGAGTTTAATTTAATATTTTTAGAAAATTTATTAGAATTTTCCGGTTTCTCATCTGAGTTATCATACGATTGGTGAGATTGATCTTCTCGAATCACTGGAGCATTATCAAGGTTTTCTATATTATTGTCGAAATGATAATGAGATTTGTATTGGGGGTGAGAACTCTCATCAGGATTTTCATCATACTTCCCGTTAGATTCATCCCGCTCGTCCATAGGCGAACTCGAGTGAGATTGCTGTTGGTCATATTCACCGCTCTCATCGTAAGAATCATCAAATGAAAATCCAAAACTGGAAATAATTAAAAAT